>CM076997.1:157494708-157932208 GCA_039090855.1 Macrothele yani | reverse complement strand
TGCAAGTATTTAATTTGTTGTCCTCGATATCTCTGCTTCTAAATGTTCGATTTAAAAACAAAATTTCACACAGCATGCCATTTACTTTGTGGAACACTATAGGTTTGCACTTGAGGATTTTTTGTAGTATATAATTCTGTCGCTAGATTGTATTTGTTACTTCTGTTTGCAGCAGTATCTTTGCTTCTAGAAACCTTATTGAGAAATACCCCCCCCCCTTTTTTTTTTTTACTGTATGGCATTTGTTTTAATAAAGATGCGGAACATTATCCTCTTTAAATAATGCACAGCTTTTCCGCTAGGATGCGTAAAGGTGAAAACCTTTTTCTTACTATCTCCGCTTCTGGGCTACGTATTTGAAAAGTTTTGCCTTCATGCATACCTGTAAAGATAAAAAGTGATGCTGCGATTACTAGCCTATATTCAAAATGCGGTGGGACTTCAGTTATTCGTTTTTCACATATATACGTAATTCTGCGCGTCTGTGGTTTCTATCAATTTTTCAGCCCAAAATACACGATTCTTAAATTCTTTTACACGTAATCCGATACAACTTTGAGAAAATCGAGACAGCGTATTTTGCAGCCGTGAAATAAATAATATGAATAATACTAAACATGTATTAAGTAACGTTCACATTTTTCTTTTTTCTCTGAATTCAAGAAATTTTAATCAAGAAAGGTTACAGTGAATATTTTTCTCGACACTAATGCTGAATCAACTAGTGGTCAAACTGCTTTGAAAAGGGCTATGCATACGTGCATAAGTAAAGGATGTATAATAAGAGTACTGAATATAAGACAAAATCGTATTCGGATTTTCTAATTGTATACGATTTGGATTCGGATTTTCAGAAATCGTATTTCAGTTTTTCTTGTTGATGTTTTCCTATACAGTATATTCCGGATAAGTGGGCCATCGGTTAATGGGGTCAACTCTTTATTTGGGATAACTCTTGTAGAACATCGCAAGTTAACTGTTTGAGATATAGCTTCGCATAATTGGGTCAAAGTTTTCTAGTCCTGGTGTATCCCAGTTCATCGGAATTTACTGAATTCATATTATGAAATCGTGCAGAATTTCTCTATCTAATTTTTATAATGAAATTAGAGTAAAAGGATTAATAAAAAAGTCAAAATACATTGACATAGGTTAAAGGTGTCGAATTAATATTCGTTTAAGTATGTATGTACGTATGTACGTATGTACATATGTATGTATGTATGCATGCATGTCTTACATTATAAATTAGCGTAAGGCAAAATTGTATGGTTTTTATTATTTTTTGTTTTTGGTTTTGGAGGCATTCAAAAGTTTATTTCTTTTATGTATTTTTTATATTTATACGTTTTCTGAAGCCGTGTCCTAGAAAAGTGTATAACCCAGGTTCCACTGTATCAAGAAAAGCTACAAACCTGAAAGTTAAACACGGAATTTGGAAGCATTGCGAGTCAAAAATGAAGGTCAACGAGGGTTTAGAAGGTTTTTTTTTGTTGTTGTTGTTGTTGTTGTTGTTTTGTTTTCTGTATGAAGTTCTTGTTTTTTACATACATAATAAAATATTTATAAATGCACATTTTTGTGTTTTACTTTCTTTTTATTTATTTTGATTAACAGTTTTTATGTCTTGTTATGTGAAAAGTGTTCCCGCGCAAAGAAATACCAAATTCAGAGCCCATTTAAGAGGGAACTAGGGGGATTCAGCCCCGGGCCCCGCATTTTCAAGGGGCCCCAGAATTATGCAAGTTGCTTGAAGAATTAACAGAGTTCTACAGTTTCCTTTTTGTTTTGTTTTCTCAGATAACACAGCAAAATTATAAGAAACTGCCTTGTGAAAATAAAAATTCTATTTATTTCCGCTTTCTTAGGAGGAGTCCAAATAAAGTTTAGTCGCCCCCAGTCCATCCTTAAATCTTTCGAAAGCATTACAAATGCCTTTTTGGACTCATCTGTAATTTGGAAGAAATTTTCATACATTAAAAATTTGTTTGGATCATATTAATTTGCCCACTTCTTCGATATAATTTCAGCAAACTGAATCCTGGGGGAGGGGGCGATTAAAAGCAGAACTGAACTGGTGTACATTTTTCAACCATACATTTTTACATTTTCTTGCTAACACGGATTCGTCTATTAATCGTGAGAAACACACTTCAATACGGCGGGGATATTTTTATGGCTTCCTCATCATGTATTGGGAATGTTTTCTCCTGGGTATTTTTATTCCTCCACCCATAGTGGTCCTAGATGTGCCACTAATACTGTGGCCCCAAAATACAGTCCAGCCCCATGGCCCACTGTCTCCTTAAATGTGCTCTGACCAAATTATGGCATTTCTTCCACGGTAAACGAATGTTTGTCTTAACGGCAGCTTGCTTAGCAGCCATAGTTTAGGAACCAATTATAGCACGATTCCTCTAGGAGAGCATAACAACAATGAACAGCAATTATACTTATTTGGGTACCAAATGGACGAAAACCCTCAGAAGACAACCATGTAACAAGGTAGTTAATAAAACAGAAACTGTTCTGCATGGTGGTACCTCAAGATAAGAGTTTTAGAAGAATATCGGGAAATATTCTTATAGCAGTTGGCATCAATTGAATGCTGCTGTTGTTGAAGAACTGTGTTTGTGTGTGTGTCTGCGGCAGAACTGAAAAGAAAAATATAGTACGATGAATGCTCTAGTGGTCCCTCGTCCTAAGATAACACGTGTGCTTAGCGCACACAACTGAGTGAGCTATGGGATATTTATAATCCGCTGTTTGCATTGGTTCATCCTTAGGAGTCTCAAGTCCTTCTAAATGCGTCTTTTTTTGCCTGTGTGTTTGCATGTGTGTGTGTTTATGTACGCTTCCGCCCCCTACTGCATCATAAGTTGGCAATTTACTTTCTTGAGTCAATAATTATTTAGAAATTTTGTATCATTCATATCGCGTGTATGATTCATTTAATGAGGGGGGAAGGAAGTTCGTTTATGAGCTGGTCTGTTCACATAGCTAAAAGCCTCGGAAACACGACTCAGAAAAGAAAATAGATTACAAACGCAAGTGTTTTCGGATGCGCCCGCTCTGCGTCATGACTGCTTCGCAAGGCTCCAGAATCGCAGTTACGCTTTGCAGCGCAAACATCTGTTGCAAGAGGTGAAATAGTCTGTTCATAAGACGCAGCTAAGCAGCAGCAGCAGCTAATGAGCAATGCAGCTGACGCCCCGATGCAAAAGGTTTTAACTCCTTCGCGTGACACCATCCCAATTCCTTCCTCCACATTACTTTAATTGTGCAAAGCGGAATTCTCTCAGGAACTGCAGCCATGATACCTGCCAGCGTTCCCAAAAGTTGCTCCGGGGAAATTTTCCTCTTTACGCAATATTGATAATACCGATGCATGACACTTAATTTATTCTCGTGCGTTCCACTAGGAAACGAACGGCTTGTAAAAATAGAAATTTGAATTTGCGGTTAAGGAAACTTTTATAATTGCGTGTGTTTGAGCACATCTTTATGTTCTGCGAAGGGAAATTGCCCACATGAAGCCACTGCAAGTAAAGCTCGTTCCACTGACAGATGATTTTTACCCCTTTTTATTTCCTTTTCTTTGCTCTTCCAAATGAGCATCCGATGGTTTTTCAACTGGAAATAGTGAACATCGAATTTTTTTTTCTGTGTGTGTCTGTGTGTGTGTGCGCGCGCCATGTTTCATATGTTCTTTCCCAATCTGCAAATTACTTAGTTTTTATATTGATTCTTCTTGCACAGATATCGCGACGTAAATTTTTTGCTCCATTTTTTTTTCTTTTTGTATTAGATATTTGTTTTTGCGATGTTTCGGGAATTTTAATTTGCCGCAAATAATGTTTGAAACGACGTTTTTAATCACGTTATTCGTAATTATTTGGTTTCAGCAAAAAAGAAAGCAATGGCAAAATTTATTAAAAATATATATTTGCACGCACGGATGTTGTTCAGTTTAAGACCAATAAAAAACGAAGCACAGAAATATTTAATTTGAAAAGGAAAGCTTGGTTATGTTATTTTGAAATGCGGAAAAATTGCGTACAGCTGTTAGGGTTGTTTCTGCATTATCACATAAACAGCAGAGAAAGAGAATTCTTTGTAATAAGTCTGATCAATTTTTTCGGTTTTGAGCTTGAAGAATTATACACAAAATGTTTTCTGTTTCTGATGAACATTTGCATTTGCAGATGTTTTTTATTAAACCCATCTTAAACAATAAATTCTATTTTCTTACACGACTTTTTCAGTTCCCACACAATAAGGATCCGTGGTTTTTCCCACGTTCCAGATCTAATAGTCGGTTAAAAGTAATTTAACCTGTATTATGAGCAGTTACAAATAACCAGTCCCAGCGAAGAGACAAAACTACTATCTTAAGAACGAAACGCAACTTACCCGATAGCATAACCAATTTCCAGAGGACGAAACACATTTGGGGCGCAACCAGCATAGGGTTTTAAAGGTTAAAACCCCCTCCCTTTTTTTTCAAGATTCGCATTAGTAGTGCCGTTTGTTGTCCCCTATGTCTCTGTCTCAGTTTGATTACATTTTCCTCTCGACTGAGCGCTCGTAGGACAAAATTAAAGATGGAAACGGGTCACAGGTTAGGTCAGGTGTTCCTGAACCGATTTTGACCCGGTTTTATTTCTGTTTTAATTTTGCATAGAAAAAAGAATATTTCAAAGAACCCTTCTGATGTCTTTGAAGTAATACTTCAGAGCTGCAGAGTATGATACAGGAACTTGCTGAGAAGGGTTAAGGAATTTAAAAATGAACTTTCAGAACACAAAACTGATGTACAGTACTTTTACAAGGAATGAAGATTTATCGATTGATGGGGGGAAGCTGGAGATAGCCAGCTCCTCCCCCATCAATCGATAATTGAGCAACAGACATCAAGCGAGGGTCGCATTGACGAAGAAATTAATTGGCGCATAAAACTTGGTTGGAGAGCTTTTGGAAGAAACAGTACAATTTTTAAGAGCAATATGCCGTTATGTCTTAAAAGAAAAGTGTTTAATCAATGCATCCTTCCAGTGCATATACGTACGGAGAAGAGACGTGGGACTTAATTAAAGAAAGATATACAAAGACTGCAGAACACCTGAGAGAAGCATGGAGAGATGCATGCATGGTGCAACCAGGAAAGATAAAAGAGGAACTCGTGTATAAGGAAAATAAAAAGAGTGGAAAGACATAACGATCAGAGTAAATTCCCTGAAATGGCAATGGGGTGAACATATTCCCAGGCGAACGGACCACCGATAAACAACCGAAATTTTAGACTGAAGAATGAATTCTGATTAATTCCAAACGATGCAAGAGATTGTCTACTGTCTATGCCCTGTAGCCTTATATACTCACTGTGGTCGATAAACCCGAAATTAAATTTAAAAAAAGATGCGCCTTTACGGAAATAGAGATTCCATGAACAGCAATTTCTTTTACAAAGAAATGCATTGTTAGTTCCTTCTTTTGAAAGGTTATAAAAATTCAAAGCTCCAAAGGTTTCATGTGACCATCCCATATATTACAGCCCTGTTTGTTATATGTCTTTATAAAATAGAAATGAGTTAATAAATTGTAATAATCTCTACATTATGTGCTAAAAACAACACAACTGCGAAATTTTAAGATTTTTGACAAGCTTTAAAAGGCAGCATTTTTGACGGTAACAATGATAAAAGATAAGAAAGCTTTCAGCTTTCCCTGATTTTTCAATATACAGTATAACAATGATAAAGATAAGAAACCTTTCAGCTTATCCTAATTTTTCAATATTGTAAAATGTAAAGACCTAAACTATCCAGAAATACAAAATACAGTACTGTTCAGACTTCGTCAAATAAAATGTTTGATATTTTACTGTAATTTTATTGAGAAGTTTAAGATTAAACATCAGCTTCAAGAAAGCAAATGTTCGTAGCAAGGTATCCAGCAACTTAATCAACCATCCTTGAGCAAATTAATGCTTGATGGAAAGTGGATAGACACAGTTGTGAAATTAGTCTCCAACCATCCTCAAGGGAATCTCTCTTTTTTTTTTTTTGTTGGAAAGTTGCCCAGACAGTTAAAAAATGGTCATCAATCATCGTCGAGCAAGTTAATATTTGTTGGAATGCTCCTAGACATTTGTGAAAACTGTCCTCAACCATCCTTGAGCAAAACTTTCATTTCACAAGTTTCGTTCTCGACCATACTTGCTCAGAAATATGTTTCCATCAAGTACTGTAGTTAACAAAGTTGGTTAGCTTTCATCATGGCTTGCAGCAAAAATATGAGTTTACTTTCGCTCCAAATTTTGAGTGGAATCTTTCTTTCAATTCTCATTAGTCAGTACGTCGACGAGCTGAAGATATGGTAAATATCTGAGCTCTTTTTCCACAAGGAACTAGTATTCTTGCAGCAAGCAACGCTCTTGTTTTTATACTCCTGAAAGCTTTTCATTAGTTTCCTAGAACTACAATAAATATGTTTTTTAATTACATTTTTTTAGGGGCATTCTGCTTCTTATACCTTGCGAAATGCCACAGAAGCAAGGGAAATCTGTTTAGCAAAGATTCTAAGGTGAGTCGGATGATAAAAATGGTGCAATCATCTTATACGTGGCTATTCAGCATTGTCGAAAATGAATGAATAGAACCACTATGTCGGCTGCAGGCTGCCGAACCTTATTGTGGCACCAGAAAAACCTGAGATTTTGATGTGAAAGTTAGAGAAAGCTGTGAAAATAAATGCCGTATGGAAATATGACCAACGGCGTGAATAAAATCCTTCCATAGACAGTATCGTAACGGAGGAGCATTTGCAGTAAAGTGGATGCAGTATATGTGCACTTAATCTGTACTTAACACTGATTTCTGGTTCAGATTGGAGAAGAGTTTAAGTTGCCACCTTCGCTCCTACCTATAGAAGTCTCCGAACTCAATACCGTTAGTAGCTAAACCCTCTAGAAATCTTGAATTGTTGCTTGGATTCCAGATTGTTGTGCTCTTATATTCGTTTTAAATAAATGAATTCTTCCTTCTCGTCTGCTTGGCTAGGCGCATTGTTAAACGAAACCCATTCTATGTTTCTTTTCAGCCGTTCTCATCTTCGGCTCTAGATCTCCATTTCCTCTTTTGGTTCTTTTTCTTATCTCACGGAACATTGTCTGAGGCATACATCTTTTACGGAGTTTCAGTTTTCCGCACACGAAACCTGCTACACAATCTCCCATGTTTCCATCGGACTAAGTGGTCATACCATTTCCAGCTTAATCGCTTGTCCACATTTAAAGAAACTGACCGGGAATTGTATCGCTGAAAATTCACTGGAATTAAAGTTTTGTAAGATTTTGCAATAGTGAAAATGAATCACTGCATTTAAAGTAATTTGTGTATGTGTGTGTGTGTTTGCAGGTTGTTCGGGATTTTTCAAAAGAAGTATCCACAGGAATCGTGTGTATACTTGTAAAGCCCAGGGAGATTTAAAAGGCAAGTGTCCCATTGACAAAACACACAGAAATCAGTGCAGAGCTTGCAGGTTGAGGAAGTGTTTCGAGGCTTGCATGAACAAAGACGGTAAGTTTTATTATACTTCTCATTTTCCTTCATTCATTTTTTCACAGTATCTGTTGTCGATGGTAATGTCACTCACCAATAAAACGTAAGGCAAATGGTTAGTGTCTGATAAAAAAACCAAGCAGATATTTTGTGCCCCCCCTGCATCAGTGATACCATGGATGCTAGAGCAAGTGGCCACGCGAGAGGGCTTGATTTTACCGAAATTTTCTGGATAAATTTTGTGTTTTCTGGTACGCCTTTCTACACTGTGGAACAGATGGTCATGTGACTCACCTTTATTTTTCACAGTAGCTATTTCGGTTCAGATTGTATCTCATTCAGAAATCGTTTGTCTGGTGGTCAGCAAGGTTGAGGGGTGACATCGTGATTGAACGTGGGAAGTTTCGCTTTGTCTTGCCTTAAGTCACCCTTAGGAAGAAAAGTCCGCGCCACATGGCACTTCATTAGTGCGCGGAGAAATACTGATGCACAAGAGATAACTTATCAGTGAATCGGTTTCACAGCATTAATCAGGTTAGATTTTCCAAGAGTATAGAGGCGCAAGCCCCTCTTTCTTTACGAAGGAATCTTCCTTTGAGCATTTACCAGAATTGCTGCCAAATATGTCATAAATACGAAATGTTCATCACAACTGTAATTTGAGGTCTATTAATTATTCACACTATGCACATCTTTACGTTTGAAAGAATTAAACAGTTATTTAATTTGTGGCGACCATTAAAGATGTCGTGTTTGTCTTACGGTACTGGAGTTCTTTCTTTGTTAGAATCAGCTTCCCTAAATCAGGGACGTGCCTTTACTTATAGCCCATCGAGTTGCTTGGGGTGGTCATTAAACCCTCAAACAAGAAAAAAGAAGTTGCATGCTCCAGTCATAGCGTTATACAACATATATCCGCTGGTTTTATGCAGTGAACTCCTTTGCTGTCAAGAAACTTATTTCGTTCGTCGCTGAAATCACAAACACGGTTGTTTAAGCTATATAACAAAGCGATATCATGTCTCAAATTTCCATGGCTCCCAGCGGACTTGCCCTGTTCCACGAAATTTGTTTATCATCTATCTGCGCTAACCATAAGCAAAACTTTCACATTAACTGTTGATGAACTCCTCTTAGAACTACCATTGCTTTTAACAAAACGCAGTGTTTTCAAATTCGGTGTCCAAACATTTTTCGAGCCATGAATTACATTATATATTCCCTGAAAACAGGATGTGCTGCTCAAGAATATTTGTGTGTGTGTGTGTGTGTGTGTGTGTGTGTGTGTGTGTCGGACGAAGATCTCTAGAGTGTGGGAATTCATGCACTCAATTTTTAATACCCTTTAGTAAATTCATTATATATATATATATATATATATATATATATATATATATATATATATAAATATTTAGTGCTATGATCTCTAGAAGGTTATCCCGCAAACTTATATAAACGTGATTTCTTATTATTTGCGACACTGAAACAATGTATTACGACATTTGGAATAGCATCCGGTCGCACAACTGAAAAGTACAGGATACTACATGATTCAAAGCAATATTCCTGATTTTGAAAAATAATTATGAAAATTCTAACAAAGATAACAGGAAAATCTGGCTTCATCAGGCAAGAAAAATCTCAAGTGTTACCTTAATGGAACTTCAAGTACTTTCTTTTCATTTTCAGCTGTGCCATCAGTAGTCTGTTAAAAAAAAAATATATATATATATATATATATTTAATCGCATTTGGGACCACCTAGGGGAGTGAATTTGGCATCATAAAAATGTAAAATGCCCTGAAAACCATACTTGCCATTATAAAGAATATGATGAGAACAAATTTTAAGAACAGGACTTTTACACGATCACATAAAATGTCAAGTGCAAATTATTATCAAACTCCGTAGTGGAAATTTAATGCATCTGAAAAGTCCGAAGAAAAATAATGAGTTGGCCAAAATGGTCGAGTGATCAGAGCCATAGGTTTCTGGCCAGTCGTCCGAACTGAGCGCGGGTTCGAATCCCAGATGAGGCGCTGTTGGTGCGTTTGCTTTAAGGCACTGGCTCTTTCCCTTTCCTGAAACCAGTGACCTTAAATTAGGGCGGGGATCGTTTATAACCTTTGGAGTTGCTGACGGTCATGGTTAAACCCCGAATCAATATGCTTGTATCGAGTGATTATGAAATACGCATCCCTATTCTAGGGTATTTAGAAAAGCGAGAAAAGGAGATATCGCGACGAAACTTGGTAGGTAGCTTATTGAGGAGACGGGAAAAGATTTAGTAGAGAAAAGTTTAGTTCACAGCTGCTCCACTAGGGAAACAATGACGCAACGTACGCAAGAAAAGATCAGAGAGGTGCGAGACTTTACCACTTATTGTCGATTTAAATATTTCAAGGCAAAATTTTCGCAATATGGAGGCTATCACAAGAGATGAATGATATGCTGTTAACCAAGAATGATAAGCACAACGGACAAAAAATTAGTCACCCCTGGTAATCTCATCAATATAGGAAATAAGCACACCGGATAAAAAATTAGTCGCCCCTGGTAATCTCATCAATATAGAAAATAAGCACACCGGACAAAAAATTAGTCACCCCGGTAGAACTTACCTAATAACGGGTGACGGTGCCGTTTGCTTTGATAACAACATGAATCCTTTGTGGTAGAGAATCCACGAGGTCGTGGATGTGTTAAACATCGATTTGCAGCAACTTGTGCGTCAATTGGTCATGAAGTTCCGCCAGAATACGTGGGTGTCTATTTCGGCGTTTCACCTTCTGTTCCAAATAATCCAACAGATTTTCAATAGGATTTAGTGAGCCATTCGAGGTGAGACAGTATTTCTGATTGTTCGTCGAGCCACTCAGACACATTTTTAGCCCTGTGCACACGGCAATTGTCCTCTTGGAAGACAGGAGTGGCAATGTGATACTGCTCCTGGAGATGTAAGGCAAAGGGTAACACTTCGTCGTTCAAAATGCGGAGGTACGAATGATGGTTCAAATTTATCGTCACTGCAACGAGAGGGCCAATTTCGTGGTAAAAAAACATCCCCAAAACTACACGGAACTGCCTCCAGCTTAAACAACACCTTCGACACAATCAGGATTAAAGGCTTCATTGGGCCTGGGATACACTTGTCGTCTACTATAATTGGAGTAACAAATAAAAACGAGACTCATCAGACCCAATTACTGGTTTCCAGTCCTCCACAGTAAGATTTTGGTGTCTTTGGGCCGATTGGTAACGTGTGACTTTGTGACTTACTGTTAAGAGGCCTCTTCCGTGGTACTCTGCTCCAGATGTCCATCGCATGCAGTTCTCTTCGCAATGTCCTTTCGGAAATTGGTTGGAGTAGACTTTTATTGACTGTTTGGAGCAATTGAAACATGGCGGCTGTCGTTGTTGGTGAAAATCGTCTTGCGGCCACAATTACGTCGCCGATTTTCAGTTGACTGCGAACTACACCACTGTTTGTAGACCCGATGAACAGTACGCTTCGACACACCAACAAACTGGGCAACTTCATTCAGTTAACGTCTGTCTTACGACCCATATTGCAGACTCAATTCAACACACAGTTGCTCTTCACCACGGCACGAGACAGAAATCATCCTGTAGACCTCGTCAGTGCTGTTTTTCTCCCAACAATGCTCGCACGGCACCCTCTGTGCAACTGGTAACTTTCTACTGTCATTTCTGTTAGGGTTGACTATTTTTTGTAACATCCTGTGCTTATGTGACACAGCATATCGCGATCGATGTTGGCCACTTCAAGTCTGATACTCGTTTTCAAATCCGACAGAGATACATGTCATCCCGATAATTCTGTCTTTCATGTATCCCCAAAGCCGGAAATCACAAGGAGTAAGGTCCACTAGAAACTTGACGCTATCGAAAGAGAAATTTAAATTTACCCCATCCAGCTAGAAAGAAACTTTTTCATCAGGGAAAACTGAAAAATTGCAGTTAAAGTAATGGATAGCAAAGTGGATTTTTCAGATGGAAAGTTTAAAGGGATTTTTTCAAACAGGGCTTTCAAAAAGCCCAGAAGTAGTTATAACGAAATAAATTTCTCCGTCATTTTCGTCCACGCCGGGGCTCGGACCCGGGTCCCCTCATTCCGGAATAAGTCGATCTACCAATTGAGCTACGCGGACGTTCGTTGTCGCTGCTATCTGCCTTTATATCGTGTGTATCCTGTGAGACAGGCACGTCACACATCTCCCCCCGAAAGAGGGCTGGGGGCATGGCCCACGGGTCAGCCTGATCACCCTGCTTCTTCTGGTCAACTTACCTTATCCACGAGAAATCCTGACACATCCCGGCGATCCAGTGACCTGCGACCACAGCCTGTGAAGCGGAAAGCTTCGACAGTGCCATTGTCGCCCCGGCGTGGACAAATATGACGGATAAATTTAATGCGTTATAATGGCGCCCGAACTTTCCGGGTGACGCGGCCATTCAAGATCTCGCAATGGTGTGATGTTCTTTTCACACCGCGAGATAGGAAATATCAGAGAATCCCTTCTCCAACGCTTCGAAAAATATATGTGTGTGACGTTGCATTCCACACACTAGATTCACTGGGAGTTCTCAAGTACGTTTTACAGAGGATGGCTGCCTGCGACGATTCATGGTCACGGCTGACCCGTGGACCATGCCTCCGGCCCTCTTTCGGCGGGGGGGGGGTGTGACGTGCCTGTCTCACAGGACGCACACGATATAAAGGCAGATAGCAGCGACAACAAACGTCCGCGTAGCTCAATTGGTAGAGCGACTTATTCCGGAATGAGGGGACCCGGGTTCGAGCCCCGGCGTGGACAAAAATGACGGAGAAATTTACTTCGTTATATAGTCCCAAATGTCAATATGCCTCAGATAAATATATAAGACATTTGGAAATCGGACAGCATGAAGATTCCATTGTTCATGGTTATAGCCAGTCGGTGTGAAAAGACTTTCAGTTCCGATCGCAAGAAACGGCGGTATCGTTAAACTAAAAGGGTAATTGCGCATTCTGCTTTACAAAAGTTTCAGAAATGCATATCAAATACGTAAACAACTGTTGGATTTCAGATGAGAGATTTTGAAGCAATCTCACCATATAATTTCCTTTGTCTGAACGTTCGAATAATTGTCCCCACTTTGGTGATATAGTGGAAAGAGCACTTGCCTTTAATTCTCGAAATCCAGCCTCAACTAATGTACTTTTTAATTATTGTTGTAATGTTCATGAAACTTACTTTCACATTTGGACATCACACACATAAAGAATACCTGGTTATTAAAAAAATTACTGTACATATCTAATCTTTCGCCGTCATTGTTGACGGCCTTTCACCTTGTACAGTTATATAATCTCAATTGCACATGCGCATTTCCGTTTCCCTGCAGAAAATAATACATTCATCGGTACCAGTACATCGTACAAAGCAAAAACTGCGTAGAATTTTTTTTTTACTCCAGTTATCGAATATTAGAAAAAAACCTATTCTATTTTCATTGACTTAACAAATATTTGGCCCTTAAGCAAAATTATAAAAAAGTTACAATCCTCTTCTGTTCTATTTGCAAAACTAACAAAGAAAATAAAAATCCATGTATTTTTGCTCGTGTAATCATTTGTTTCATTAAAAGAAATTCTTATATTTTTATAATAGATAAATCATCGATTGATTATAGATTTTTATAGATAGATAAAGATCTTTCTTCCTACTTTTTGCATTGGAAAAAGTCTCAAATTAGATATTTGGTATTTAATATATCTGCCTCCTGAGCTTCAGTGGCAATTAGTTACATAAAAATCAGTCGTTTCTGACACATTGTATTTCGTAAATAATGTTTTACTATTTTCAGCTTGTTGAATAATCTCTCAGAAGTAGATATTGTAACAGGTGGTGTTAGACATAAAATATGGGCCATGGTGACCTCCGGGTAACTACAGGACAAATTGTTAAACTTCACTGTTCAAAATTCTGCGAATTCTTTTATTAAATTTATTGGTTTAATTTTTCCTTTTATAAAATTATTTGACAGTGTTTTCAAAAGTTGAAAGGAGAAATTTTTACTTATTTTTCATTCATTTTTTATAAACTGTCTGCATTCTTAAAACCTCTTTCCGCTTGTATAAGGAAGTTCTAAAGCTCCAAAAATGCCAAATTATTGACAATTTTTGCATGCCGATAAATCTTTCTCTAATTTGATTTATACACATGTCTAAAATTCTGTACAACACATCTACTCCGAATGCGCCCTCAGTTCTTCTAAATCTCTAATCCAATATCTGGCATTATTTTGACGACGTCTCCAGCACTGCTGGCGCCATAACAGACAAGCGACCTGAAAATAACTTTTCTCTTCCTTTAGCTTGCTGTGATTGCAGTTATTTTTCTTTCCTTCACATTCTCTCATATTTCAATGTTGTCGGTGAATTTGAATTAAAATTTTATTTTCTTTATCCTCTATGGTCGTCCTAACGTCTCAGGCTCTTAAGAATAGCTTAATCATACTTATTAGTAGATATGCTACTGGCGACTTTTAGAAGCCTATATATCATGATCAATATAAAAAGTCAAAGAAATACCTAAGTGAATGAATTGTTATCCTCATAGTTAGTGTTACTCGAGTCACAAAGAAATTTTTGAAACCTACTTGTGGATGTGAAGATAGACACATGGAGGATAAAAGAGCACTATAATCACGTCCACTATCTTACTCTTTGTTTTCTTTTCTTAAACAGGTGTTCAAACCTTTAACCTACTGGAACGAATTAACTCGGGGTTAGCAAAATGAGATGAAATGAGCTCGAACGAATTAACTCGGGGTTCGAAATATGAGATGAAATGAGCTCGAAGTAATTACCTCGGGGTTAGCAATATGAAATGAAATGAGGTCAGATGAATTAACTCGGTATTAGCAAAATGAGATGAAATGAGCTCCAACGAAATTATCCGCTGTCTAGGAAGTGGAACGAATGCGGTTGGGAAGAGAGAAACTTGTGCATCAGAAAGCATTGCTTTCCCCTTAGCTTGGTATTCAAGTGGTTATTTAAGGCGATGATTGGCAGTGATACTTTCTGGCTTATTATCTAATATAAGGGCTGTGATAATGGCGAAGAAAGGAGAGAGAAAATATTTAAGTCACTTCACTCAATGGCATGATATACGTGTCACGGGAAACAGCCTTTTCCCATCATGCTTTTGGTAGTAGGACAGAGAACAAAAATCTGAAAGGGAGCGCTAATCGTTATTGGCATATTTATAATAGGTACTGCTGAGATGAGAGGATGAAAAGTTTTGCAGCAACTTTCGTAAAATTCAGCTCAAATGTGGACATTACTGTATGGGAAGCACAGAAAAATTTGGGCATGGAGGAAGTACATCGGCCGGTTAAAGAGTTAAACAAAAGGAAAATCGATAGAATAGGAGTGTGGCAGCTTGTGCATGACTATATTTGTGTCCATTAATTTTTTAATTACATTTATAAAAGTTTATTTCTTTTTAAATATATTGTCTGTGCTTTCCTGGGTTTGAATTTATTTATATTCAATTTCGTTCTTTGAATGCTTCATACCATGTAAATAGACTTTTTCTTGAAGCACGGATTTTCTTTTTGCTATTTCTATGCTTTTTCGTAATCAGCACGTACACTGTATTATTATCAAAGCATTCGGATGCGACTAAATATTTGCATAAGTGCAAAGAAAGGTTGTGCAAGAAGATGCACTGTGAGTGTGAAGGTACATATATAAAGCTGAGATGTTCTGTCATGTTACCAGTAACTTTGAAGTGGATATGCCACGTGGACGTGAACTTTTCGAGTTGCAGCGTCGGCTGGTGATAGCATGTCATTTGAATAACGTTTTCATACGGAGCGTTGTAGCTCCGTATGAAAACGTAAACATACCAAAATCGACTGTAAGTGACGTACCAAAATCCTAAGCATACCAAAATCGACTGTAAGTGACGTCGTGAAAAGATAGAAGCAGGACGGTGCAACTAAAGAAAAAAAAACGTTCCTTAAGGCCACACAAACTGACGGAACGTGTCAGAAGAGCCATGGTAAGAAATGTTAAGAAATCCCGTTCTTCCTCTACCATTTCCATTGCTGCTGAAGTAGGACATGCTTGTAATGGCTCGGTTAGTACTGTAACAGTGGTAATTGTAAATAACCTTTATTAATAGCGTAATTGAACGGGAATGTTTATTTTATGAAATGTAATGTAATGTAAATATATTTAATGGTTGAATGTTAACGAATATGTAAATACACTGCCGGACAATTGCTAAGGACGGATGACAATAGCAACGATAGCGTCCATAAAATGGAAGGCAGGAAAATGTGGAAATTAGCATAAGTGCGGGATACAGTAAGACGTGTTGTGCGTATGCAAATTTTGGATTGCCGAACTTGTTCGTGACGTCATAGCGCTGATAAGAGATATAAAGGATTTGACGCGTATTGACCGTTGTTGTTCAAACCCAAAGTTGAAAGGGAAAGAACCAATTGACGAACTTGCAATTTTCAGTATGTCTCACCAACATCACCTAGATGATTTTACGCGTGGCCGTATTATTGGCAAGATTGAAGAAGGGCGAAAAATAACAGATGTTGCCAGGGAGTTCGACGTCAGCCACAGTGTTGTTTCAAGGCTTTGGAAATCATTTCAAACAAATGGAGAGTGTAGCAAACGTCACGGGGGAGGTCGTGTTCGCGGTACGACACCTGCAGAAGATCGGTACATAGTGCTATCAACAAAAAGACACCGGCACAGCACAGCTAGTGAGGTAGCAAATCAGTTTATGGCTGCTACTGGCAAGCGGATCTCCCGAAAAACTGTCGCCAGACGTTTGCATGAAGGAGGACTATACGCCCGCCGTCCTGTTGTGTGCATTCCATTGTCCAGACGTCACCGTACCGCCCGTTTGCAATGGTGCCATCAACATCGCAATTGGATTGATAACGACTGGTCTGCTGTCCTCTTCTCAGATGAGAGTAGATACAGTCTATCGTCTGATTGTAGACGACAACTGATCTGGCGTGATAGTGGTACTGCATATTGTCCAGCAAACATACAGAAAAGGGACCGATATCCGACATGTAGTGTCATGGTATGGGCTGGCATCATGATCAATGGTCGTACGTCCCTTTAAGTGCTTCCAACTGGGACTATGACTGGCCAACGATACATTAATGATGTTCTGCTACCTCATGTTCGCATGTTCCGTGGTGCTGTCGGTGATAGATTCATTTTCATGGACGACAACGCAACATGTCATCGAACAGTCGCTTTCTAGGAGTGTCTTGAGAGCGAGGATATTCAACGCCTCGTATGGCCAGCACGTTCTCCAGATATGAATCCCATTGAAAATGTGTGGGATTTTTTGGGGAGGAGTCTTTCTGGTCGCCAATGCCCTCCAATAAACAAGGACATCCTCATCCGTGCACTGACAGAGGAATGGGATAAATTACCCCAACAGCTGCTTGATAATGTTGTGCAAAGCATGACACGACGTGTGGAATCTTGCATCGCCCTCCATGGTGGCCATATCCCGTATTGACATCTTACGCCGGAACGCCTGCGGACGGTAGTTGCATTTTTTTCACGTTTACGTATTCTGCACAAAATGGCCTGTTTGTCCCTTGAACACGTTCCAAAGCCTTCTGGATTTCAGAGCACAATAAATTGTCTTTCTTGTAATGTCCTGGCATTCTGACATTATTTTATTTCACTTGGCATCCAACCACACTTACTTTTTTATGCGCTATATAGCCGTTTATGATCCGTTCTTAGTAATTGTCCAGCAGTGTAATTAAGAATAATTGCAGTTTTAGAATGTTTTGAAAGTAATCGTGGGAAACTTCTTAAGGATATGATTTTTGAGTTCGATTTGGGAGAGCCAGTAAGTCATCGGAAACGATTAGTTATCGGCGGACTTCCTGAGAGGACAAAACACAGGATTTCGTGTATAGATAGCTACTATAGAAGAAGGCTTTTTTTAGAGTTTTAAAGCGACTCATTAGGAAGGACTTCCGTCCTTCAGGGGCCAGCGGAGATGGAGACGCATGGAGAGAAGGTGTTCGGCATATATGCTGGAAGGCGCGTTTTAGGAGGAGTACGGAGACAATAGGAGAACGCTACTTCTAGAATTGGAATGATGACCTGTGTTAGGGGAGAAGGCGTCTGACGGCAGTAGAGCAAAGTTGGAAGGTATTTCGGAGGTAGGAGTAGAATTCGTGAAGGGGTGCGTGGTCTCCGCGCCCGACCGGTAAGCATGAATAAATAGCGACAGTTATTGAACATGAGAGACGGTCTAATCACAGATGACCAGGAGTAATAATTAAATTAAGCAAAATCACGAAAATAAAGGATTTTATCGAACGTCAAATCGTTTCTGTTGAATGAACTATTACTACTCTATTGATGTTTACAGGGCTCAAGGAACCTTGCAATCTTCTGATTCAAACCTATTTCTGTAATTGAAGAAAGAGTTAAAACAGCTCTGTGACAGTACCATAAATATTCTCAGAGAGTTGCATAATGTGGGTTATCATGATAGAGCAGCGGCACAAGACACACATCTCTACCATGAAAGGAGTGGTGTGCCTCCCCTCGTTCCTGGACTGTCTTCAACTGAAAATCTGTCCTTTGGAGTGATGAGTCACGCTTTTCACTCTTCCAATCTGATTGGCGTGTTTGGATTTGGCGACAGCTCGGCGAATGGTTTTTGACGGACAGTGTTGGTCCAACTGTTAAGTTCGATGGGGGCTCCATCATGGTATGGAGTCCTTTTTCGTCGATGGGACTCGGCCCGTCAGTTATTATACCAGCAGCCATGAACTCTGAAGTGTACCTGGACGTTCTGGATAATTCTGCTCTACTAACAATGCGGCAGTATTATGGAAACGACCGTGTTCTCTTCCAACACGATCGAGCTCCTTCCCATTTCGCACTGCATGTGCAAGACTGGTTTCTTGAAAATGAGGTGGAATTGTTAAGCTGGCCTGCTCAGAGTCCTGATCTTAAACCCATAGAACATCTCTAGAATGAACTGGAGAGACGGATACGAAATCAACTACAACGACCGTTTTCGCTCTTCACTCTGCTTTGCAGGGCGAATGGCGAAACATTCCTGTTGAGATCTCCTGGAAATTGGTTGATAATATTGCTGGAGGTATTGCCGCTGTCATACAAAGAAAAGGTGGAACGACTAATTACTAATTGCGATAATAAAGTCATTTGTACCAAAAGAATGAGGTGGCCTAATACTTCTCATAATATAGTATATTGCAGGATTACCAAAGTTATTACTTGATTCTGAGAAGCACAAGGAAAATAATCATGTATATTTGTCTGAATTTGTGCGTATCATATAACCAGCATACTTAAGAAAAATACACGTGACTGAAGAAATCAAGTTTTCTAACGAAACTGATTTATTTTTATCATTAAAGTTGTTAGATATTAAAGCATCATCTTCAGGGATAAAGTTTCAGCTTTTCAAATGTTTCATGGGAAGATGAAAATTTCTGTTGTCAGATGTTTTCATTTGTCTCGATTGCTGCTAATCGTTGATTTCTTAAGCAGGATTGCAGCTTAAGTTTACGACGATAATACCAATTTTGGATAACATCAAATGGAAATTTACTGTTAGTGTTTTGTTTGGTTATTATACTTTATCAATCTCAACTTCAGTTATTTTCTATTGAAAACATTATGAGGTTCAGTGTGCAAACACGCTAACAATTTCATTGGTGCGCATTTCCGAAACCTGCCTTGGCAACGCGCGTGATGTTTGGCTGTTGCTTAGTACTGACCTCGGACTCAGTTCCTGCCTACCAATTAGCTAGTGAAAGTTGTAATGATGATGAAGCAGCTGAAATACTTGGCAGTGGTAGAACAGCGCATTTATTTATTTAGTTAGTTAGTTAGTTAGTTTTGTCTTATTGCAGTATTCAGAGGGTGTAGCCAAGTCCATCTAGAAAATACAAAGCCATTGCATTATAAAGATGAGTTCCCTTTTTAGTGACGTCACGCGGAATCCAAGGCTTCGGATTGGTGTCCAACGCTGTCGTATGTGACGTCAAACACAACACCGACGTATCAGGTCGTGTAGCATGATGCTGACGTCAAAAAAGGAGGGAACTCATCTCTCTGATATCATGGCCATGTACTTTCAAGACGTCCTTGGCGGAGCACAAAGTCTTCCAGGGACAGCAGTAGGTCAAAATGTCATTAAAAAAACCAAAACGAAAAAAAACCTGGCGGTGCACAATTAGATGAAAGGACGTAAGGAAGGCAGAACATCACCCAAAGATGCTCCAAAATACTGTCGACTGATTTCGACTTCCGGACAAGAAGACAATAGACGCATCCGAAAGGCTTTGCAGAAGTCGTGTACGATGAGCGTTAATGATCGTTTCACACAATTGGATATCTCTCACCTAACCATTTATACCACTCTAAAGGACGATTTAGGCCTAATAAGAAAAGTAGCGACGTGCGTACTGCATACAGTGGCCACGACACAGAAGGAATTCGCCTGCGAAATTGCATGGACTAACCTTGCGTGGTTACGTCGCAATAGTAGCGTACTCACAATGTTCCTCTGCTTAGATGAAAAATGGGTGAAATTTTACACACCCTGGAAACGACATCAGCAGTTTCGGTACTGGGTTGAACCCGATACTTCCGTACAGCATTACCCCGTGCATGAGTGAAAAATCTTACTGATTGTTGGAATAGATGTTGACATCGGAGCTATGTAAGTCGTTTCTAGAGGAACACATCCTAGCATGAACTGTGCGACATCATGTACAGTGACCTATCCTTGTACACGACAACGCACGGGCGCACAATAACGGGTGTGTTCTATTGTTCATTGAACAGAATGACCACTCACCGTGTTCATCGATATGAATCCCTGTGATTTCAATGTTTTGAAAAGGGAGGTGTCTGATACTCGCAACAACAACAAACAGGATTTAGATCTCGAATTACGAGCATTTTCTGCAGACTTATTAACAATGTTGCTTTTAATGATGCTCATGAACTGCTCATAATTTGAGAACGTATTATTGATGAGAGGAACTATTAGTAATTATCCTCAAATTTCATGGTCACTTCTTATCTATTACCGGAATTATTGTAAGCTGGAAGTAAAGTTCACTTAGTTCCCGAATGACTGAATATATGCTTCTACCTCCAGTTTGAGGCCATTGTGAATTATTGTCATTAAGCGTCAACAATCGTTAAAATTCAGAGTTCAAATGTGTATTAACGTAGTAAACTTTGATGGATTAAAAAGAAAAACGAGAAACGTATAAAATGAAAATGTTGTTCCGACAAAATCTTTTATTAGCTATAACAGTTGAAAAAATTCAGACAATTCATTCATGCAGAAACTTAACAATGAGAATGAGTAACAGAAAGTTCTGTTTCTCCCGAAACGACTTCCGAATAAAAGGCACTATAGAAATATTACTGAGGTTAAATGAAAAAGCTGTTCCATCAAAAGGTTTTATTTGCTATAGCAGTAAAAACAATTCAGACAGTTTATTCATGAAGATAATTACTTAATAATAAGTATGAGTGACAGAAAGTTCTGTTTCTCCCGAAATGACTTCAGAATAAGAGGTACTATCGAGATATAACTGACGTTAACTTATTTGTCACAAGTCTACTGAGAATTTGTTGTTATTTCTTTAAGTGCTACAGGACACTCTGAAATCTGTCTGTTGTGTATGTGTGTTCCCTTGAGGTGTTAGAACTCATTAAATAGGAACAACTGCTGTTGACGTTCGACTAATTGTTATATCCCATACATTTATTTTTAGATACCATGCCAATTAAATAATTAACTATCTGTTTATAACAAGCTTTATCTGTTAAGTCATTTCGATTTCCTTAATTAAATTTCCAAATTCTTGAAAAATTTCGCAACACGGCGAATTAGTAATGTTTTGTTGTCATTATTTTCTTTCACTTCCATGACAATTGCCGAAACTTCCGGGCGCGCCGCATTGGCGGACCTGACAAAAATAGTTATTTAGGAAAGAAATTCGTTGTAAGCGAACCACCAGTAAAAACGTCGCACCTCAGATTTTATAATCTTTCAACCATCGACATAAGAGCTTCGACAAATAACATAGTAACACGTATAGATCATTATCTGAACTACGTGTATTTTTCTGGTCATTTTTTCATAATTTAAAGAAAACAACTTTTAAATTGGCTTAGGTAATGTAATGAGTTAATTTAAAATTGAAATACATGGTGACAAAATCTCGAATTTTCTTTCCTTTATTACCTTATTTATTTATTTATTTATTTATTTGTGCTTAATAGTCATTCTCACAAGATGAAATTAATTATGAATTCCAGCTTGTACGTCCAGTTTTCGTGGTATGAAATACAGGTGTTATTTTTAATTGAAAAGTTTGATTTGTGCTATCAAAAAATATCTGAACGAAAACAAAGTGAGACATTTTAAATAGTCATTTCTTATAGACGAATTTTTATGAAAATGTATAAAGAAATGGATGAATGATGCAGAAACGTTTTGAAAAGCAGAAATAAAAATCAATTATGTTTTTTATTTCAAGCACTTTTATTGCCTGTAAGAAAATCACGAATGTCATTTCTAATAACAGTTTTAAAGCTATTTTGGGGAACAATATAAAATTTCTAAGAATGCTACAGGTTATATGACATGACAGAAACGTGGAATCACTGCTACAAATTCTGTTATTTAATACATTTTGCTGTTAAGTTATTAATGATCATGTATGAAAGAAATGTCCCCTCCATGATGAATAGTCGCTCTTTTTGGATTTAACCTCCCTGCTACGGAGTGGACGAAAGAAAGAAAGAATCACCCAAAGGATGTGTGTTAACGGAGAGTGGGAGAAAACACAACTGTGCGTGTTAACGGACAGTGAGAAATAAAGCGCCGATAAAGAGAGAGGGAGAGAGAGAAAGAGAGAGAGAGAGAGAGACAGATAGAGACAGAGACAGACAGAAACAGGAGGAGGGAGAGAGAGAGAGAGGGAAAGAGAAACAGACAGACAGACAGAGAGAGAGAGAGAGAGCGCACGCGCTGCATAGTTCATGTGCCATGCAATCGAGTCTGGAGGGTCTGAATTTCTGCTAGCTGCTATCATTCAATAAAAATTCTTATATTATTTTAAATTAAATACTTTTGTAGACAATTATGGTACACGACGAGTTGCATTAATGAAAAATTGTTATCTCGTTCGAGGTCTCATAACTGGTTTCTTTCTTATTAACGTTAAATTTAATAACATAAAAATGCTGAATTTTGGCATTTTTGACAGATTTCGCTGAGATCTAAAACTTTTGCTCAGTGCGCTTTTGTAAGAAAAGTGGTATAAAGAGGAGACTCTAGAAAAAAGAATAGCTGCAGTGGTTCTTGCTTTCGATCTCAATAACCTTGCCGTGATAAACTTATGATTCAAAACAGGGAGAAATTAACGTCTATTTACTGTTGTAATGACATTACATAGAAATTTTCAATTGCTGTTTGCTCGTTTGAGAGGAGGGAATCGGGAAAAAAGCCGCAGAGCCTACGAATTCTATTATTTTACCGCGACTCTTATATCAAAAACTTCAGTACTCTTTAATTTCTGGAAGTTGGGTACAGAATTTTGTGACTTGTGACGTACTACAAAGGTGAAGCACGTGACAAGATGGCAAATAGTAATGATAAGCACTTGTGGGTGTAGCTTAATTGGGAAAACATTCGGCTTCGTAGCAGAAGGATGCAGGTTAAATTTATACCATCAGCTAATTTTTGTTTTCATGTTGGTTTCCGATTGTAGAAATGGATCTACTGGCCGTTGGGTTCTTCGAAAAATGTTTGATGTTCTTTCCATACAACGTCTGGAATTAATCAAAAATGCTTTCTTCGCTTCGAAAAATGTGTGATGATTCTTCCACACATCGTCTGGAATTAGTGAGAATTCCTTCTACAGAAAGTTACTTCAAGCATGGTTTGCGCCAGACCCGAAACCCAGGATTCCGTGCCCCCCCCCCCCGTCTTTTGGGAGGGGGGGAGAGGAGCGGTATACACTATGTTAAGAAAAGTCACCGGACACCTAGAAAAGAAACACAACATAGCATTTATTGACATACATTAGCACGGTGTCGGTCCACCTTTGGCCTTAATGCATGCACTGAATCTTTGAGACATGCTTTCGACAAGGTTTTGGAACACAGCGATATAGGTGTGCGCTTCCATTCAGTACATAATGCTGCCGCTAACTGTTGCTTAGTAGTAGGCCTTGTTTCCAAACTTCTTATGCGACGCTCTAATTCATCCCGTAGGTGCTCTATGAGATTAAGATCAGGGCTCTGCGCTGTGCAGTCCACATACGATACGGAATTTTCGTCAAACCACGCCGTAACAGTCCCTGCTTTATGGCTCCGTGCATGATCATGCTGGCACCAACGAGGGTCGGTTCCATAGTATTACCATAGAGTTGGTAGGGCATAATTGTCCAGAATACCGAGGTAGGCGTGCTGGTTAAAAGGTTTGTCCCCGATAACCAATGGGCGGGGACCATACCACGAGAAACACCCTCACACGAGTACACTGCCAGCTCCAAACTTGACCGTAGGAACAGTACACTATGGTAAATAGCATTCTCCCTAGCTGCCGCCATACGCACACACGGCCATCAGACTGATCGATCGTGTATCTGGATTCATCAGTCCATAGGACTGGTTTCCATTGATCTACGGTCCACGATAAATGTTCTTTACGCCATGCTAAACGACGAGTAGCATTTCGAATGGACATGAAAGGCTTATGAGCAGCCGCACGACCACGGTAACCAATGGAATGAAGTTCTCTGCGAATGGTACGTGTACATACCGAGGTTCCAGCATTTTTACTCACCTGCACACTGAGTAAGTACTTCGTGGATTAGCTGTAACGTTTCTCCTGAGGCTTCGACGTCCTCTGTCATTAATTTTCTTTGGTCTATTGGTACGTTTTGTTGCTTCAGGCACGCCATGTGTCTTCCACTTATTCAGTACATCCAAAACAATTGATTTGGGCATGTTTAAACGTCTCTCGTTTTCTCTTATGACAACTCACTGATGTAACACCCAACAATCTTTCCTTTCTCAAAGCCAGTTCTCTCCCGCCGCGACATTTTCACTCAGCCTCACAGTGCGATATGATCGCGATCAGCTGCAGGCTTATTTTTATACCGTTTGTAACTGTACCGCGCATCTAAACAACGCAGCGAATCCGTTCATCTGCTTTTGAAGAGGTGTCTGGTGACTTTTGTCAATATAGTGTACGTGAGCTGATGCACGTGTCAAGATGACAAATAATGTTGCACGTGTCAAGATGACAAATAATGTTGCACGTGTCAAGATGACTACAGAGCTGATGCACGTGTCAAGATGACAAATAATAGTGATAAGCACCTGTCGGTGTAGCTTAATTGGGAAAGCATTCTACTCCGGAGCAGAAGGATTTGGTTTTCGAGTTTCGCCACCCACAAATTTGTGTTTTGACTAGGCTCCCTAACACTTTTCTTTTAGTTTTAAATCTTCAGAGGTTGAGTCATCTGCTATATTTATTTATTTACTTCTTTATCTCTTTTTTCGTTTTATTTCATCTCGACTTCAACTAACTCCAAAATCTGCAAAAGTGTCAAAAATAAGTAGAAAAAATTGAATGAATAAGATTTATATTGTAATACTTTTCATGAGTTTGTCGCAAATAATTTTACTTTAAAAAGAAATAGTTTAAAAGACTTAGGGACCCACCGGTTGGGAATAAAGTCTACTGAGGTTTGAAAGACTGGCCTTGCATAATCAATACTTAAGAGGCACATATAGCGTATTAAATCCGTTTATTTTTTTCGTGTAGTAAGCACAAAGATTCGCCAAGCTTTCGCACTCCATTGGGAGGTTTTTTCAAGGCAATGGTAAACATGAAAATGCAGGGAATTGGGACACATAAGGAACAAAGATGATTTGTTCCACGACGAGTTTTTATCATGCTAAAATATGTTTCCAAAATAATGAAATTTTTGAAAATACATTTTTGGAAATAACGCTGATGTCACCCACGTTATTTTCAAAAATCGTCTTTGTTCCTTACATGCTCCAATTCCCTGCATTTTTATGTCTAATATTGCATTCGGAAAGCCTCCCAGTGGAGTGCAAATGTTTGTGCTTACTGCGCCACAAAAATAAACGGACTTAATACGCTATATACATCTCTTGAGTATTCACAGTATGGTGTATTTATAGCAACGTATTACATAATTTTTTTATTTTTTTAAAAAAATTAAAAAGGTGATGCGTAACATCACAGCCTCTCCTTGACAAATGTCAACCCCGCCTTCTCGTGGTGCATCCTGTTCCCACTAAAGGGGCTCTGACGACCGCCCATAGCGGTATAACTATACCATCGGGATCAGAGGAAATGCTATCCCACACTCACCAACCCGCTTGGCCAGCGTGGTGAGTTATGGCCAAACCCTCCAAAATGATTCCACAACTTAAATCTTGGCCCTCAGTCTCCGGCAGCTGGAATGTACCTGGCCAAGGCAGCGGCCAGTGCGACATGAAGGCAGAGGGTGCTAAGAATCCCCGGAGGACCGGACTAGGCTGCCATCTGATGCTGACCTTGGCTACTTACAATGGACGCTCCCTATCTTCTGATTCAAGGCTTCTTGAATTGGAAGAGGAACTACAAAGGATCAAGTGGGACATTGTGGGGCTAAGTGAGGTAAGGAGAAAAGGAGAAGATCTCATCGAGCTGAAAAGTGGACATCTCTTCTACTATCGTGGGACAGATACTGGCAGAACTAGTGGTGTTGGATTTATAATAAACAAGAAACTGAAGGATAAAGTTGTAGAAGTTGAAAGTTCCTCTGACAGAGCTGCACGACTTGTTATCCAACTCTCGAAAAGATACCAGGCTCAGATTATTCAAATTTATGCACCCACCACAAGTCATCCTGAAGAAGAAATTGAAGAATTTTATGAGGAAATTTGTCATCTAAATAATAAAGGTAAGCAGCACTTGAAAATAATTATGGGAGATTTCAATGCAAAAATAGGGCAACGGCAACAGAATGAAACTTCAGTAGGTAAATTCGGTCATGGCAACAGAAACCAGCGTGGAAATACTCTCGTTGAGTTTGCAGAGGCAGAAGGGTTTTTCATCTTGAACTCCTTCTTCAAGAAAAAGCCACACAGGAAATGGACATGGAGACATCCAAATGGGACGACAAGTGAAATTGATTTTATTATGTGTAACAAAAAATTCGTCATAGAAGACTGCAGTGTGCTAAACAAGTTCAACACAGGTAGTGACCATAGATTGGTGAGATGTAAGATGCACCTCAACACTAAACTTGAACGTGGCAAGCTCATAGGACAAACAAAATCTATTGACATAACCAACCTTAAAAACACCATAATACCTTCAAGTTAGAACTGAAGAACAGGTTCTCTGCTTTAGAAGGCCTAACATCGGAAGAAGTGAACATCTCTGAAGTTAACAGAAAAGTAACCAAAGCTCTTATGGAAACAGCAACAAAATTAGCTGGGTCCAAGAACAAGTTGCATGTGAACAAATTATCAGGAAAAACCAAAATGTTGATGCAAAAAAGAAGAGAGATGAGGACAACTAAAAAAGATGTGACTTCCAAAGTGGAATATATAGAGCTATGCAAGACAGTAAGAAAAAGTATCACTGAAGACGTAAGGAAATTCAACTGTGAACTAGTGAGGAAAGCAATTGAAAACAACCAAAGCCTAAAGATAGCAAAGGGACATCTCAGTAAGGGAAGAAAACAGATTATGGCACTGAGAAAAGAAGATGGTTCTGTAACAAGAAATAGAGGCGAAATTTTGACAAGAGTGAAAGATTTCTACTCGAAATTATATGAAAGGGATGATACATGCACTCCAGACATCATGAAAGATACCAGTACCAGAGTTCCTCCAGTCCTTCCAGCAGAAGTTGCACATGCAATCAAGAACATGAAGCGAGGAAAAGCTCCAGGAGAAGATGGAATTACTGTAGACATCATACAAGAAGCAAGTGGAGAAATCGAAACGGTACTCGCCCAAATTTTCACTCGATGCCTTAATGAAGGAAAGATTCCTGAGGATTGGAACACCGCTACAATGATCCTGCTACATAAGAAAGGTGACATTGAGGATCTCGGAAACTACAGACCTATCAGCCTCCTATCAGTAGTTTATAAAATCTTCACTAAAGTTCTTTCACACCGCTTGAAGGTAACACTGGACATGGCTCAACCGAGAGAACAAGCTGGATTCAGGAGTGGCTACAGCACAATAGATCATATCCACGTGCTGAGAGAACTAATTGAAAGAGCGAGGGAATATGAACTTCCATTGTGCATGGCTTTTATCGATTATGAAAAAGCCTTTGATTCGGTGAAACCATCAGCAGTTACAATGGCTCTGAAAACCTGCGGTATTGAAGATGCATACATTAATATTATTAATAACATCTATGAAAATGCAAGTGCAAAGATTAGGCTGTTTGAAAATACAACACACGTAAAAATTGGAAAGGGAGTGAGACAAGGTGACACCATATCTCCGAAGCTCTTTAATGCCACATTGGAGGGTGTTTTTCAGTCACTGAGCTGGGAAAACAAGGGGATAAAGATTAATGGAGATTATCTAACCCACCTTCGTTTTGCTGATGACGTAGTCATTTTTGCAACTACCCCATCAGAGCTGCAGAGTATGATCCAGGAACTTGCTGACAAGAGTAAAGAAGTGGGATTAAAAATGAACTTTCAGAAGACAAAAGTGATGTTCAATGCTTTTACAAGAAATGAAGATTTATCGATTGATGGAGAAAAGCTGGAGATAACAGACACGTACGTTTATCTTGGACAGCAGATATCATGAGGGTCACATTGATGAAGAAATTAATCGGCGTACAAAACTTGCCTGGAGAGCTTTTGGAAGAAACAGCATAATTTTCAAGAGCAATATGCCATTATGTCTTAAAAGAAAAGTGTTTGATCAATGCATCCTTCCAGTGCTTACGTATGGTGCGGAGACGTGGACCTTAACTAAAAGAGACATACAAAGGCTGCAGACAACTCAAATCAGCATGGAGAGGTGCATGCTTGGTGTAACCAGGAGAGATAAGAAGAGGAACTCGTGGATCCGAAAAATGACAAGAGTGGAAGACATCATGATCAGAGTTAAATCCCTGAAATGGCAATGGGCTGGACATACTGCCAGAAGGACAGATCATCGATGGACAGCCGAAATTTTAGATTGGATTCCAAGGGACAGGAAAAGACCCAGAAGAAGACCACATGGGAGATGGGTGGATGAAATTCGAAAGTATGCAGGGGTGACATGGAGGAGACTGGCACAAGACAGACCGTTGTGGAGGAAACTTGGGGAGACCCTTCGTCCAGCAGTGGATTGATAATGGTTGACAATGATGATGATGATGATTACATAATTTTTATTTTTTATTTATTTTACGGTAGTTTTTTTTTTTTTTACTGTATCATTTTGGTTTCCTTAAACACCAAATTTCTAAAAGTTGTTTCTTGAAGTACAAAAATTTGCGCAATTAACATGCTTGAAATTTATGAGGTAATCTAAAACGAAAGAAAGGAATAGCAAAAAAGGGATGAGAGCCCACTTGAAGTGCAAAAGAAGGAGTTGTTCCTTGAGTAAACTTAACACCCGTGTCGTTACGAAGTCGTGGGCTTTAGTGGCGACTTACGTCGGCGAACGTTAAGGCAACAGCCGGCAGATAATTCAGCAGCACCTCGACGCTCTCTCGCGAACACACCCTGCGGTAAGGCGCGATGCTTCTCACAATCCCGACTAGAATTTGGCATTTTTTCTCCAAACTTACAATAGCTTTGACACGTAATTCTTTGCTAACTGCCGATCTATTTGCCGTAGCATACCTCTCACTTCTTTAAGAGGTGTTTAGAGATGGTCGAACGGTTGAATTAGTCGCCTTAAACAAACATCATTCATTTTTATGATTGTTATTCTTAGAAGCGACAATAACTTGGTAATGAAAGCTTTTTGCTCATGAAACTTCAATTTTTCTTTGCTCCTTTATGGAAAGCCGTTATCAAAACAAAGTTCTTTTTGACTGTGCAAAGCAATTGTACAGAGAATAATGTTTTCTTTTTTATCTGTCGGATGAAAATGCATTTCGAAAAATTAATTAATTTGCAAAGAATCGAAAATGTATTATGGTGATGCTATTTGCTTGTTGTCAAAAGTGCATCAGACAGAGAGGTGTTCCTCCCTCCCCATGATTATCTAAAGTCGATAGAGGCATGTGACAGATCATTTAATCGATGCAAATGAGAGTTATCGTCAGTTGCAATGGACGAATTCGTTTGATACTCTATTGCTTCATTTCCTTTCTGTTTCTTTTCAATAATAAATGTAGCCATTCTAGAGAAAAGAAAGAGGGAAAACATTTCCGATTTTTTCCCCTTTGTTCTAAATAATGATCTATCCATTTTGATGCCTAAATATTTTACAATAATATTTTGGGTACTTGCATTAGTTCAGTTAAAGAAACAATTAAAGTAACAAAACTGTAACTGTAATAAAACTATGAAGTCGAATAATAAAACGCTTTAAAAAATATATTTCGTCATCTAACTGATGTGATCACCTTTATGAATCCGAACTTAAAGCAGAAAATATTTTTTGGAGCACGGAAAAGGTGACATTATAAAGTAACAAGTAGCCTATAACCTTACAAAAAGTTAAAATACTTACAGATAAAAAAGTTAGACCTTTCGGGATCACTATGCCTCATCATAAGGCTATGATCCCGAAAGATTACAAAAGTTCGGGGCGGGATGAAGATTGCTGTTTTTTGGTCTATATTGAGAATTGAATTGGGAACTCTAAACAAGTTTCAAGAAACTGTTCTATGTTCTATGTAAGCCAAGTGGGAATTGTACTTTAATTTGAAGAAAAAAGAAAACGCTGTGGCTTAGTACATTTCTACAGTGTTCGACGAAACAACGGAATTACAGCATGACTCATGCTGTGTTCAGAAAAGGACGATAAGGTGGAATTTTTTAATGACGCTGCACTTGTACAAAATATTTACATAACATGCCAAGTTCGTAATGTTTTTCTTTTACTTAATTAATTCATAGGCCCTACACCTTGGCCTTTTTAAAAGATTTTAATCCTCGGATTTCATATTCATAACGTTTGCGTAACAAATCAAGTCAATAGCATAACGCTTTTATTTAGGCACTAAATATTAATTCATAGGCCCTAGGCCTAGGCCTTTTTGACAGTTTTTAATCCGTCGACTTCATGTTCATAGCGTTTACGTATCAACTCAAGTTAATAGCATTGAGCTTTTACTTTGGCACTAAATATTGATTCATAGGCCCCAGGCTTAGGCCGTTTTAACAGTTTTTATTCTACTAGTTTCATATTCACAGCGTTTACACAGCAAATCAAGTTAATAATATTGCGCTTTTACTTGGGCACGAAACATTAAGACATAGTCCCTAGGTCTAGGCTTTTTAACACTTTTTATTCTACCTATGCCATATACTTAACGTTTACATAGCTCATTGCGCTTTTACTTAGGCACTAAATATTAATTCATAGGGCTTAGGCTTAGACCTTTTCAGAAAAGTTTTAATTAGCGCAACATATTAACTTGTACCGATATGTAAAGTTTATGAATATGACACAGTCAGAATAAAAACTGGTAAAAGGGCCTAGGTCCTGTGAATTAATATTTAGTGCCTAAGTAAAAGTGCAATATTATTAACTTGATGTGTAAACGTTGTGAATATGACATTGGTAGAATGAAAACTGCTAAAAAGACCAAGGCCTAGGGCCTATGAAATAATGTTTAGTGCCTAAGTAAAAGCGCAATATTATTAACTTGACATGATGTGCAAACGTTGTGAGTATGGCATCGGTAGAATAAAAACTGATAAAAAACCTAGTCCTAGGGCCTAAGAATTAATATTTAGTGCCTAAGTAAAAGCGCAATGCCATTAACTTGATTTGATACGTTAAACGTTATGAATATGAAGTCGGCGGATTAAAATCTGTTTTAAAAAGGCCAAGGTGTAGGGCATATGAATTAATTAAGTAAAATAAAAATATTACAAACTTGACATGTTATGTAAATATTTAGTGCATAAGTACAAGTACAGCGTTATTAAAAAATTCCACCTTATCGTCCTTTTCTGAGCACAGCATGAGTCATGAGGTAATTCCGTTGTTTCGTCGAACGCTGTAGTTTTAAGAAATGTTCTAAGACACGGCAATTTATTTCTTCAAATTATAGTACAGTTCTCGCTTGGCTTGAACAGAACGTTTTCTCGAAATTCGTTTGGAGTTCCCAATTGAATTCTCAATATAGGCCAAGAAACGGCAATCTTTGTAACCCCTTCCCCTACCTCCCCCACCGACGCACACACACCTAAACTTTTGTGGCCAATTGCCCAAAACTCGTACGAACCGGCATGAAAATTCAGACAAACAAAAGAGCTCCCTTCCTTCGCTAGGCACCTTGGAAAACTGCCACATATAATTCGGAAATTTGGAAAACTGCCTCACATGCAAAGAGTTCCTCAGGGGGACATCAATTTGTGCCCAGTCCCTTAATGAAAAATATGTTGCAGTTTTCGTGTGTGGCAATTTTCGTGTGTGGCAGTTTTCCAAGTTGCTGAAAGACGTATGGCAGTTTTCCAAGTTGCTGAAAAACGTATGGCAGTTTGCTGAAAGACGTGTGCCAGTTTTCCTGTGTGGCGGTTTTTCGGCAACCCACATACTTACGAGATTGAAAACAATGGTTGCCTACATTTTTTTGGCGTGCTCGTATCAAGGTGAGACTTATGGTCTCTCGTAACTACAGTTGATCGAAACCCATTCGCTGCATTTTCGACATTCACATATCAAATCTAAGCATCAATGGCAACAAAAATTAAGGTTTTTGATAGCGACTTTTGTAATGACATATCGTGCAATATGGATACTCTCAAATGAAAAATACCGCTCCTGTGACTGAGTGGTGTGATTCTCTGGCTTCAGATTATTCGTCCGATATGGGCACGGGTTCGAGTCCCGGATAGGTGGTGTATCTGTCTGATGGCAGCTTGCTCTGATGGTACAGAGGCCTTAGCTGATCAATCGTTTTAAATGGCCTGGATTCGAGTCCCAGGTGAGGCATGGGTGGTGTATTTGTCTTATTGCACTGGCTCTCTCCTTTCCCTAAAACTAGTTCCCTAGATTAGCGACGGGAGATTACTTACAGGCCTTAACTTAAGAATTTTCCTTTTAGTCGTTAACCCACGAAATAAATAAAATGATGAAATAAAAAAATGAGAGCTGGCATTTTTAACAGCATGGCAGTACACAGAGATACAGTCTTTCCATTACAGATAATGCTCTAAACAAATGTACGACACCGAAGCCGATCTCCATACTGATTCATACTGCTCGTCATTGCCGAGACGGACCGACCCCGAAAGACCGAAGCCGAGCTCGGACCCAACCCGGTGCTACAGAGATTTTTGAATTCATTCGTTTTCAGAAATAGCATGAAATATTCAGAATCCCATCCGCCACAGGGAAGATAATCAGCATGTATGGGTGTACGTGGTCTGCAAGGATGGATTCATAACAAATTCAGTCCATAGGGCCTTTCACATGTATGAGTGGACCCAGGGAATTCCACGAAACATTCCCCAGACCATAACGCTGCCCCCACCAGCTTGTGTTCTGCCAGCAATGGTTGAAGAGTGTTTGTTCTCCGATGTTTCTCACCTTATACGCCGACGTCCATCCGTTTGATCAAGCAGAAAACGTGACTCATCGGAGAAGGCAATCCTTTGAAAATCAACTGAGGTCCAATTCCGATACTGCCGTGCAAATGTAAGCCTTTTCTGTCGATGCATCTTCCAAAACAAATGAAAAATGCATCTCCTGCATCCAAGCAGCAGGGTTCGCTGAACTGTCGTTTCAGACAAACTTCCAGTAGACCCCTGGTTTATTCGGCCAATGAGTTGCTCCACTGTAGCGTGTCAATCGGCCCCTCACGCACCATTGAAGCCGACGTTCACTTCTCACATCAATGACACGTGGTGTTCCGCAGTTTCCACGTCGCTTATTCGCAATGGTGCCATTTCTCCAATCACGATACACTTTAACTACAGCAGCACGCGAACAGTTCACAAACTGCACTGTTTCAGAAATACTGCCACCCTTGGGCCGAAAGCCGATAATCATCCCTTTTTGAAAATCTGATAAATCGCTCCTTTTATCCATGACAGCAACGAGTGCTATGTTTTCAGAATGCCTACAGCACATCTTATATACCCTCCAAGCCAGCTCACGACACGTGCCTTCTTTCATTTGCTACGCGTTGTTGACGTCAAACGTTGGAGGTGGTCACAATAATGTGACTCGACTCTGAATATACATATATACAGTATAGACACACACATACCATGCTCTACAAAGCAGGATTAACGTCATATCAGATTGTGACTTTTTGTACAGCTTTCCCAACTGCTTCGGAGTTCGAATCTTTGGTACCACATGAAATGGAAGGAATGCAGCTGACAATCGTGGCTGGCAGTCATACTAATGATTGAACAGTACCAGAGAATCTTTGACAATGCGAACCACATCCTTATCTTGCAATGTACGTATATAGTTCATCCAACTGAAGAGAAACCGCTGACCTCGTTTTTGTTGACGAAGGCTGTGGTATTCTCTAGTTTTACAGATTATACAACCGCGACTTCATTTCTTAATATGATTAACTAACATTCCTTTAACATTTTAAGGAAGAAATGCAAATTTTAAGCTTCCATTTCTTATGAACTGGCGAAACATGCTCGTTTAAGCCAGTTCTATAAATGGACAACTGACAAAGCATATGATGCTTAAAAAATGCACCAAAAACCGGTGCAAAAGTTTTAATTCCAGTTTTAATCAGATTGCGAGCACTGATTTTTGCACCTTATCTAGAGCTGTGCCCGGGGCAGCCACCCCGCCTGCCCCGCTCTAGTTACGCCTCTGCCATCCCTACACTACTTCTCAACGTAGTCACCTTGTCTATTGAGACACTACTCGAGCCGGGAGATCCATGCGTCGAAACCTTATATATAAAAGTTTGGCGGTTGTCCATATGGCCATTGTTTCTTTGCTAGATGGAATTTTTCTTCCAGGTGATTCAGTGTCACACGGCGATCTTCACGTAAGCACTCATCAATTGCATCGACATGATCTGCTGATGTGAAAGAACGTCCAGTCCTTGGTTCATCATGAACACTCACTGTGCCATCACTGCAATCACGACACCACGTTCGAGCCGTACACAGCTTGAAGTTCACGGTGAATTTCAATTGGAGGCGTCCCTTTTGCCCACAAGAAGCGCATGACTCCTCGGACTTATTTTTTCTCCATTCAACCAGTAGAGTAGCCACGTTGAATCTGTGCATTTTAAGAACGTAATGTCTCTGGAGCTTCAAAGTGCAGCCACCTAAAACAGAACGTGTAAAGTTACACGTCAGCAAAAAACATTTTCAATTCATGCAGACCTTTTAAAGTTGGTCAATAGGGAAAGTAACTTTTTGACTTCCCCTCGTATAAAGCAGTCTGTGTGGGTAAAAGGAATTCTGGGCCTCCTGCTGCCTTATTTCGTTTCACAGCCAAGAAGAACGAGGACTTTTTTATACCCAACAACCATACTGACCAATTTATCCTGCCCACTCTTTGGTCACAGATATCTTTGTTGTCACCTCTGTCAATGTTCGATGCTCTTTCGTCTCTGTCAATGCTCGATGTTCTTTGTTGTCGCCTCTGTTAATGCTCGATGCTCTTTCTTATCGCCTCTCTCAATGCTCGATGCTCTTTCTTGTCGCCTCTCTCAATGTTCGATGCTCTTTCTTGTCGCCTCTCTCAATGCTCGATGCCATTTACTGTCGCTTGTGTCAATGATCGATGCTCTTTCTTGTCTCATCTGTCAATGCTCTTTGTTATCGCCTCTGTCAATGCTCGATGCCCTTTCTTGTCGCCTCTGTCAATGCACGATTCTCTTTCTTGTCGCCTTAGTATGGTGTGTGATCGCCTCTTATTGTGACACATGACTCACAGCGTCGGGCATGCTGTCCAAAAGAGAGTCAATAAGTTCTGAAAGCAGTCTGTCGTACTATTCAGCAAGAGCGCTTCGCACCTTCTGTGCGCTTTTTGAGGGGTGGGCCAGAGCGTCCACCCGTCTCCAAAAACATCCCACAGGTATTCTATAGGATTAATGTCCGTAGACCTCGCTAGCCAGTCCATGACCGCTACATCTTCATTTTCAAAGTATTCCAGCACCAGTCGGGCGGTATGTGTTGGGGCTTTGTCCTGCATTAAAACAAATTCTCGGCCTACTGCAGCTGCGAACAAGCGAACATAAGGCGCAACGATCTCATTTCCATAGCAGATACTATTGATGGAACCCCTAGAAAAGTGCTGGTCGGTTCGTCCCTTACTCATTGTGCCTGCCCACATCTTACAAACACTACCCCTCTCATGGGTGTCTGATGGATGGTAACGTACGCCACGTTCTCTCCAAATGAATACACGTCAGGAACACATGTGCAATGAGAAACGTCATACATCAGTGAAGAGAACGTTACACCGCTGTTCACATGTCCAGTGGAGATGTTTGCAAGCCCAATGTGACTGTTCTCTCCTGTGGGAGAATGTTAGTGGCACGCACACAGCAGGTCTTCTGGCGTAAAGACCGCTTTCCTGAAGCCTTCTTATCACAGTGCAATGGGACACTGATTGTCCAATTGCTGCTGTCAGCTCTGAAATCAGCTGACGAGATTTTGTTTTTTCGATTGAAAGTTTAACGACCACCGTGAGCAACTCAATGGGCTATAAGCACTCGTCCTTCCTTAATTTAGGGTAATTGGTTCCAGAGAATAGAGAAAGCCAGTACCGTAAGACAAATACAACATCCATGCCTCACCGGGATCCGATCCCTGACCCTTTTCAGACGAATGGTCATATACCAGCGCTTAGACTACTGCGCCACCAGGGCGGGCTGATGAGATGTCCTGCTTCTGGTACGTCTTGCAGTTAAGTCAAGAAAGCGGTTATCGAGGACGTAAATTGACCTTGGACGACATGGTACGGGGTCGTCTACGAACACTTCTTGTATTTTTGAACTGTCTCCAGAGCCAGTTTACAATCATTCGAGACATACGAAGCCAACTTATCACCTCTGTTTGGGATTGCCCGGCCTCCAGTCTCCCAATTGCCCACCATCGTATATCATTGCTTAAATGGTGCCTTGTGTGACGTTTTCAAGACAACGTGGGATTTAATTGCAGTTTGATAACTGCGAGGATCGTTTGTAGCCTTGTTCCTGACCGTCCTTTAAGACTATCGGCTCCTCGAGTCTATGTGCAACGCCCACTGGAACGTCAAACATGTGCCATCATGCGGTCATGAATTACTTTACATGGCCATCACAGTCTCTTATACTCCCCGTAAAAGTCTCAGACCATGTGTTTCATTCCTTTTCTTACAAAGATGAAAAAAAAAACTTTTGTAACTTAACTTTTCTGCATGAGTGTAGTCACCTTCTTTTTGCCTGAAAGCATACAGTTCATTCTTTTTATTAGAGGTTTAACGACCACCGTGAACAACTCACTGAACTATAAGCAGTCGCCCGTCCTAAGAGAAGGGAGAGAGCCAGTGCCGTAAGACAAATACAACATCCATGCCTGACTGGATTCGAACCCGGACCCCTTTCGGACGAACGATCAGAAGCCATCGCTTAAACCACTGCGCACAGTTCATTTTTAGCCCAGTTCGGGCGATTCTCCCAAAGCTTTCCTAGACTGAAGGCGTTTTTTATTTTTCTCCTGTTTTTGAAAGTGTACCTATTAAAGAAGATTGCCTTTCATCTTTCCTGCGGTGGTCAGATTATTTCCGAATTTAGTCCTACGTTCCATCATTTCTGCCTCCTTCTACCAGGTCAGAGCGCAGCAAATTTCCTCTACCTCGTTAAATATCGGGGTTCACAGACGCCATCTACGAGAATGTTCGGTTACTTAAACATGCCCTCGCAGAAATCGGGGCATGCTGAGATCTTTTGTTAACAATTTCTTTTTTTTTTTAGGGTCACTGGTTCCAGGGAAGGGAGAGAGCCAGTGCCGTAAGACAAACACAACATCCATGCCTCACCGGGATTCGAACACGGACCCCTTTCGGACGAATGATCAGAGCCCATCGCTTAGACCACTGCGCCACCGGGGTGGTCAATTTCTTTGTTGCAATTAGAACTTACGGAATAAGGTGTTTCTATCATTAATATCATTCATAGATTGCTAAAAATCAAAATTGGTATATTCAACACACACTCTTGAAATAGAAGATGTTGAATATAGTATTTTAGTATAAAGAAGTTCTGTTGTATATCAGTTATAATTTTACACTAAATTCAAAACAACAAACACTTTTCAGATCTGTCGAGAAATGAAGCCTTCACTAAAACAATTATGAAGGAAAACAAGAAATTGCCCCGGTGGCTAAATGGCACGATGTTTTGACTACCAATTGTTCGTCCGAGATATATCTGGGCCCGCATGTCGGGTAAAGCATGGATATGACGTTTGTCTTACGTCACTGGCTGTCTCCTTATCTTGAACTAGTTTTCTCAAATTAGGGGCAGGTGGCTGCTTATGCATCCCAATGAGTTGCTGACGATGTTGCTGGTCCATCATATCCACACCCTTATGTAAAGTTTTTTACATCGACGCAATTGCGTCAATGTATAAAGATTCCAAAAAAGACAACGTATATGAAAAAAAAATGCAAATTTTGAAAAAGGGAGTTCATCGATCCGTGAGCCATTTGACACCTAGTTCGATAATACCAGAGCCTTATCAGTTCACTCCTTAATTTTGGGAATTCTTAAATTTCGTGTTGTGAGACATTGTATATATATATTATTTTTGGCAATATCTTCCAGTACCTTATTGAGCCCCTCCCCCTCCCCAATCGGAGTACGATTTCACCAATGCGAACCGGAGGGTCCTACTGCTTCGCAGCACTATGAATCATTCGAGCCTTATAAGTTCATAGAATCTGGACCGGAGTGGCCACATCGGTACCTGAATGGGAGAGCCTGGTCATCAAATTGGAAGTTGTATTAGAGACAGATGGTGGTCCAAAACCTTATTAATAAAGACATAGTACGACATTTTACTGGAGACTATTCGAAAGCTGTATGAATCTATTCCAAGAAGATTGGAAGCTGTATTAGAGACCAACGGTTGTCTTGAGTGGGAGAGCCTGAAGAAAGTGTTGTCCTGAGAATGGTTGTCTTGAGTGGGAGAGCCTGAAAAAAGTGCTGTCCTGGGAATGGTTGTCGTGAATGGTTGTCTTAGATCCGCTCCTTTAGGTCCATTAATTTCTTCAAGTTAGTCCTGCAAGCGTTGTCCTGAAGAAAGTGTTATACTGAGAATGGTTGCCGTGAATGGTTGTCCTGGTCCTGAATGATTGTCCTGAGTGGGAGAGCCTGCTTCATCAAATTATGTTTCTTTCCATGTTGCCATGTTCGCGTATCCTTTGTAATTGTGAAAATCATGTACCTGAGTAGCCACATCAACAATTTTACTAAAATGTGGACCGGAGTGGCTTACTGCGCAGCCCCGAATCATTCGAGCTTTATCAGTTCATTCCTTCATTATGGGTCATTCCTTCATTTTGCGTGGTTTCACGAAATATGGCTATCAACATGAATGAAACCTTTACTAAAACAATTATGAAGGAAAACAAGAAGTTGCCTCGATGGTCGAATGGCACGATGTTTTGGCTACCAACTGTTCTTCCAAGGAATCTCTGTGCCCGAATCTCGGGTGAAGCAGGATATGACGTTTGTTTTACGTCACTGATTCTCTTCTTACCTAGAACGAGTTTTCTCGAATTAGGGGCAGGTGGCTGCTTATGCATCCCAATGAGTTGCTCAAGATGGTACTTAACCCTCAAACAAAAATGCATCCCTATGAGTTGATTACGATGGTACTTAAACCCTCAAACAAAAATACATCCCAATGAGTTGCTCACGATGGTACTGAAGTTCTCAAACAAAAATGTACCCCAATGAGTTGCTCACAATGGTACTTAAACCTTCAAACAAAAATGCATCCCAATGAGGTGCTCACGATGGTACTTAAACACTCAAACAAAAATGCATCTCAATGAGTTGCTCACGATGGTACTTAAACCCTGAAACAAAAATAACCTCATTTTTATTTATTTTCTTATTTATTAAAAAAATAGTCTATAAACGCAACGGGGATTGTTTTTCGTCGAGCATGCCTTCAAATTTTTTTTTAACTCTACGGGGTTTCATTAAATTTTATTATTATCTTTTATTCGAAATATACGAAACACAGCCTATGAAAAACAAAATTGTCATTGACTGGTGTTGTTGAGCTGATAGGAGTTTCCACCAGAGATCTAGGTATCAGTCAAGTATCAGCGTAAAATTGTGTTTCAGAGAGCTGCAATTTTCTAAAATGATTCATAAATTTCTTTGTAATTTTTTCAAATGCCCGGATGACAATGGGGACTCGTGCTATGCGTTTAGTCCATAATCGGGTAACTTCTATGGCCAGGTCTCTATATTTGGTCAATTTTTCCAGTTCTTTTTCATCGACTTTGGCATCTCCAGGAATTGCTATATCGAATATCCAGACTTTCGGATTTTCTATGACTGTTATGCCTGGTGTATTATGTTCTAGGTTCCGATCGGGTTGAATTCGAAAATTCCGTACAAGATCTTGGCCAGTTCATTTTCTAAGACTTTATCAGCCTGATGTTTCCATGAGTTTTTCGATGCTGGCAAACTGTGCTTTCTGCACAATGACCAGTGGATCAATTATTATTATTATTATTATTTCGTTAAAATTGATCAGCTCTGCTGTTCTCTCATTCGTCAAAGTCGACGAGTTCATCAATTTTTTATGCTAAAAAAATTAAATTCACTTTGAATTTACAAAAAAAAAAAAAATGCTTACATTGTCTCCGTTAAATCCGATGACTCACAGAATTCGGTCAGGTTTTAAGTGGCTTCCGCTGTGCGTGTGTGTGTTAACAAATAGAAATGAAAATAATGAATTCTGTTCGTCCCTTTCATTATATGCCTTCTAGTCAGACTCGATTTTTTTTTTTAAGAAAAAGTGATTGTTACACCTGGGTCTTCGAAAGCATCATGCACTTTTGTTAGAGACTCGTATCCAGCACGTTTAAACCGGCACTGTATTGTTTTCATGTTAAGATGTACTTTAATACTGTTATGAATACATTGTCCATCAATTAGAAAATGTTTCCGATCAATGGCTTCAGTAATGGAAACGCACGAAAGGGTGTACATTTCAACTGATGGAACACCATAAGACACCGTTTTTTCTCCTTGAGCATACGTTTCCAGGCTGACATAGTAGCAAGTGGCATTGTCCCACGGTTAGAAGCCGTTAATCAATACAAAAGAAGCAACCAGGGCTACGTTATTCCACTCCAGATGGTTGTAGAGAGAAAGAAGAGCATCACTTTGCGAGGCAAAGTTGAGAGGTCAAACAATAGAGCTAGAGGGAGATGAAGAAGAGGAAGAAATTGCTGCGAGATGATGGCTGGTCACGGCCTGTAAGCGACTAAGTTAGATTGTATACATACGTGACAAGAGAACTCGAGCTGGGATATCAGGGAGCAAACAAGGCTCCGAGAGGTGGGATTACACGTAGCCGTCGTCGTTTGGGGCAGAGCTTGAAGAAGAGAAGACGGGGAGTTCGTCGCTGGGAGGAAGGGAGGGATGAATGGAGGGAGAGAGAAGAGTTCGACAGTGTAATTCACGGCGGCTTACGGCGAGCCATCATGTTGGCCGCGTAACCTTTTATGAAAGTAAACACGGAGACCAAGTGCTACTTAAACGGATTGGATCACGCAGTTTATTGAAGGGGGAACTAGAGCCCGGTGGAGTTCGGAAGGGATTGAGAAAGAGGGTGAAGGGGGAGCATGATGATATCGGAAATCTTTAGCAGGGTCTTCGGGTTCGTGTTGCCTTTTTTACTGACATTTTCTTTCTGATGTTCTCTTTGGTGGGAAGTAATGGCTGCTTTCTGATTGGATGAACGGTTGAAGAAAATTCTCCAGCACTACTTCCCACAAGTTGTTAAAAACTCAAGTTCTCAAGAACAGCACTAGTCGTTGTGACTTGGATACCAGCAAATTAAATGCCGCATTTTTCGAGTTGTTATGAAATGAAAGTTTCCCGGTCTCAAAACACAACGTGACTTCAGTGCGTGTGTACAAATATATGTAGTCATTAGATTCAAGCAGTTTACCTTTTGAAGTGAAAAGTTCCTGGAAGTGTAACTATATGCGCGCCAAATGCTAACATCATGGATAGAAAAAGGAAAAATGTAATTACAAATCACTAAGTATTTGCCTCAAAATAAAAACACCTTGATCTCTCTCTCTCTCTCTCTCTCTCTCTCTCTCTCTCTCTGGCTATCATTTTCTATCTCCATTCCCCTTTTCTTCCTAAGTCCTACTCCCGACTTTTTGTCTTTCCTTTTCTCTCCTCCGCTCCTCCCAATCTTCCGTCTTCTTTTCTGTCATCCATCTCTCTATCTACACGTCAGTTTCTTCCAGATTCTCTGTCACTCTCTCACCCCGCCTCTCTTTCTCTACCTATCGTTTTCTACTTCCATTCCTCTTTCCTTCCTCCGGTCCCTATCCTTGCCTTTTGTCTTTTTCTCCTTTTCTTTCCTCTGCTCCTTCAAATCTTCCGCTTTCTTATCTGTCTATCTATCCGTCAGTTTCTTCCAGTTTCTCTGTCATTCTCTCTCATTCTCTCTCTCTCTCTCTCTCTCTCTCTCTCTCTCTCTCTCTCTCTATCATTTTCTGCCACTAGGTGTCATCTCCCGTCTTCTTATCTGTCTATCTATCCACCAGTTACTCTCTCTCTCTCTCTCTCTCTCTCTCTCTCTCTCTCTTAGTTAGATGCGGATATATCATGTGTACGAACAAAGTTATACTACGAATATATATATATATATATAAATATTTTTTTAAAGACCGCTCAATGAGACCCATAAACAAAATTAACTTGTGTGGACACAAAAACTCAGTTGAAAACTTAAATTCATTGTAAATTCACCAGATTCCACATGAGGTTTTCCTTTTGTATTGGACCAGATTCGCACTGCTTTGTATTTCAGATGGAAAGAACACAAAACGTGCACAATAAAATTGTAAACGAGTAAAATCGTCCATAGCTCAGTACTGTCTTGGAATTAATCATGGTTTCTGTTTGGAGAAGCTAAAAATCTTGAACATATTTTCTTTGAAAATCTTTTGAATATTTCAAAACCGATAATTACTCTCGTTAGCGATCTAACTCCACTGCTCTGAAGCACGTGGAAGCACTTACAAAATCTTCGTGTCTATCAGCTTCGCAGATGTTGAGGTAACGAATTATGTATATGCAAATGTGTCTTGAGTGTTGAATATGCGTGCTTTCCAAGTGAAACCAAACCATTAACGAATACCACCGAACAACGGAAACCTCTGAGCAACAACAAGTTTTGGTTGGTAGAGAACATATGATTAAGATTGATAATAACCTCCTAACAACGAAACCTCTTAACAGCGGACAATGGACACTCCAGTCATTCCTGACGGATAGCTAGCTGATGTTTATCCCTTGGGACTTTGCGCAGTTTCTTCGCTGCTTTGGCGGAAATAATATTACTAAAGAAACTGTGCGTCAGGCAGGAAATGGTTCGATTACGTGGGGGGGGGTGCTTAATTGAAACGAAAAGAGTCAAAATTTGGTCCTAACTGAGGCGAGCTCCATCTCCTGGGACCACGAAGGTAGATGGCGGTACCTGGAATGTTGACCGTTTGCTAGGGTATCTATAGGTTTGGTCTATGTGGCTTCTGTTCCTCTGCATTCCGGCTCGCAACCAGCTAAATGTGCAGTTACACTTCACTGTCTGACAATTTTCTCTTCTCGTTTTATTTCCTACAGCGTACTCTAACCTGAATCTTCTCCTAGCTTGCTATCTCTAAGAGCTGTTTAAGAGGGTTTCCCAGTGGCTTATGCTGATTCCGAGAAGTGCGTAATCTATATTTAGTTGTAAATCGAAGGAATGCAGATACAAATGTACATTAAAAATTCGTTTTAGGTCAATATCAAAATTTGCATTGCAGTTCCAGATTTAAGAGCGTTTTAAACAATGTACATCATCACATACACTATATTGATAAAAGTCGCCGCACACCCCTTCGAAAGCAAATGAACGGATCTGCTGCGTTGTTAAAATGCGTCGTACAGCTGCAAACGGTAAAAAAACAAGCCTGCAGCTGACCGCGATCATATCGCGCTGTGAGGTTCAGTGAAAATGTCGCGGCGAGAGAGAACCGATTTGAGAAAGGAAAGATTGTTGAGTGTTATATTAGTGCGGGTTCTTCATAAGAGAAACTGAGAGGCGTTTAAACATACCCAAGTCAACTGGTTTGGATGTACTGAATAAATGGAAGACACATGGCGTGCCTGAAGCAGCAAAACGTACCGGCAGAGCAAAGAAAATCAGTGATAGAGAGCGTCAAAGCCTCAGGAGAGTCGTTACAGCTTATCGACGGAGTATTGCACAAGAGCCTCAGTGTACAGTTCAGTAAAAATGTTGGAACCTCAGTATGTACACGTACCATTCACAGAGAGTTACATTCCATGGGTTACCGTAGTCGTGCGGCTGCTCATAAGCCTTTCACCTCCACTCGGGATGTTTCACCTCCACTCGGGATGCTGCCCGTCGTTCAGCATGGTGTAAATAACATTTATCGTGTACCGTAGATCAATAGAAACAGGTCCTGTGGAATGATGAATCCAAATACGCGATCGATCAGTCTGATGGCCGTGTGTGTGTATGGCGGCAGCCGGGGGAACGCTATTTACCACAGTGTACTGTTCCTACTGTCAAGTTTGGAGCTGGAAGTGTACTCGTGTAGGGTTTTTTTCGTAGTATGGTCCCGGCCCATTGGTTATCGTGAAAACACCTGTCAACCTGCACATCTACTTCGGTATTCTGGACAATTATGCCCTACCAACTCTGTGGCAATACTATGGAACCTAGCCTTGTTGGTACCAGAAGGATAATGCACCAAGTCATAAAGCAGGGACTGTTACGGCTTGGTTTGATGATTATTCCGTATCGTGTGTGGACTGGCCAGCACAGAGCCCTGATCTTAATCCCACAGACCACCTATGGGATGAATTAGAGCGCCGCGTAAAAAGTTCGGGACCCAGGCCTACTGCTTAGCGACACTTAGCGGCAGCAATACGTACTGAATGGAAGCGCATACCTGTCGCTGTGTTCCAAAACTTTATCCGAAGTATGTCTCGAAGGGTCAGTGCATGCGTTAAGGCCAAAGGTGGGCCGACACTGTACTAATGTATGTCAATAAATGCTATGTTGTGTTTCTCTTCTAGGTGTCCGGTGACTTTTGCCAATATAGTGTATGCAACAACTAATTTGCATACTAATTTATATAATAATTAATTACATAATGACATTCAGTTAACTTAAACATGAATTCTAGAGGTCTCGTTAGGGTTAAAAAAATTTCTATTGGAGCGTTTTGGAAATTGAACTGGGGAACATTTCTGAACTGTTCCAGTAAGGCAATTTCTATACTGAGAAGAGCTTAACCGCGAAGTCTTTCTTGGCTCCAGTGTATTTTCCACACAGTATTTTTCAGAGATATCTTGCCGACCACGGGGATTTAGAATACATGGAATCAGAAAAATGCCTAGTGTATTCACGATTTTTATCTTTATATTTTGCAGTAAAACTTAGTTCAGAATTCGGTATTTATAATCATTTTTTCCCGGAATTGTTTTTATTCCAAACACATCCGTTCAAATAAATCATCTATAATACATTTGTGCGATTCCATCACCCTTAATATAAAAATACGCGCGCAACTTATCAAAATTTCAACCTAAATGAAACGATAAAAAAGCAATAAAACAATATAAGGGTGGTAAAATTGTGTCGTGTGTCTTTTAGCTCGCGAACGTTTGAACGCCCGCCTTCCGCTTTAGTCCATCTCCCCACCTAGAGATGGTCTTAAGTCTTTGCTTTCCTGTGGCTTGTTCGGAGTCGAGCATGCGCATTGACCTCGTTTCTCGTTTTCAAGGTTAAATATTGGCATCTTCGGGAGCGCCAGGGAATGTTCGCTGAGCTGCGATTCCTCGCTACTTTTTGGTAGAATTCGAACTTCGAAAGATATTTGTTTGCTTTGCATTGAGATAGCAGCCTCAAATTTCACCATCCCAGAGTGGAGTGGATATTTAAATGAATGAAAATAAATGTGTCACAGAAAATTTCATTAAAAATTGATTTAAGAAAAAAGATGGTACATCTCCGATTACCTCGATCCCTTTAAGTATACGCCACTGGGCTTTCTTTCCTAAAATCATCTACACTGTGATTTATTTATTTTATTATTATATTGAGGTTTATTCAGCATTTGGGAAATCAGTGCAACCTTTTTTTTGTGTGCATAAGCTTCATATACTTATTCTGCTTTGTACAAATGTAACGGACTTCTTATGTTAACTTAGGCCCAACCTCCGAACAACGGCTATCATTTTCCGGTCCCTACAGTAATCGTTATCAGAAGGTTTTATAGTATTTTATGCGTCTTTCCGTGTTTCCTTTCTCCTCCCTCCAACTCATTTTGTCGCACTCCCTAACAATCTGACTGCCTCTTTCTCATTCACTGTCTGTGTGACCTACTCATTATTACTCTTTTATACATCTCGTCTATCTCTCTTTCTCTCCTGCTCTCTCGTGCATACTCTGATGCATTCTGTCATACTTTTTTGTTCTCTCTCTCTCTCTCTCTCTCTCTCTCTCTCTCGCTTCATTTCTTTCACTATATCTTTTTCGTGTTTCCCCCATTTTCTCCCCCATTCTATCTCATTTCCATTCTCCCACTATAATTTCGTGTGTTCTTTCTCTCTTACTATCTCCCTATCATTCTTTCAATTTTCTCTTCCTAACTCTCTAATGTCTGAAACTTAAAGTGCCCCTTCCTGTCTCTGATATTCTATAAAGTTCTCCCCTCCTATGCGTAGATATACGTATTAACTAAGTAAGCTTTATACGAGCCTTACCATGTTATGCACAGTGAAAAGTGCATTTCAAAATTAACTGTGTTGGCTTAATGCTTATACGAAATTTCGGAAACTTTTTGAAGTTCATTGCAGTAATCAGAATGATTTTCACTTGATAACTAAAGAAATAAAGAGTAAATAACAAAATAAAGATTTAAACGTGGAAGTTTTATTTGGTGCGTTGATTTTTGCATTATTTATTTTTAGCGACCTCAAAAACGAAAAGCATTATGCTTTATGTGCTCGATCTGATACTGTTAACCCGTTTACCTGAAGAAGATTAACCCGAGCTTACCTGGCACTTATTCGAAGAAATAAATCACTTGCGAAAATATTGCTGATACCTTTTCGTTTTGAACGGATTGCTTCTGAAAACAAGCTAAATGAACATGTAAGATTTCTGACGTAAACCTGCGTTGAGGATACGGATCTTCACGCCGCTGGGGAAGACAGACCACTGCCACAATTATATTTGGGACAGTTATAGAGATACACCCAAAAACATGCTTGAACAATAATCGGACACACTTTTATCAAACCATAATCAAAGGTACAGTTCATTTGTCTGTCACGATGTAGAAAAGAAAAGAATTGTAACCAGTTTTGAGTCTCGTGAATATAAATTATCCAGCAGAAACTGAATTTTAATGCTTATAACTCATAAAGAATGAGCTTCGGACAAAATGCCACACGAAAAGCTTTGTGTATAATGTATTATCGAAAGTAAAAAAACCTTTGCAATTTATTTGTTGAAGATGGTGTAGTGCAATCATGTCAAAAATCGCGATAAGTGTTTTAATATCATAATTTGTTCTATTTTACTGTTATGGAAACTTATTGTGACAGGTTTTTTTTACAATTATTATTATTATGGTTAAGAAAAGATTGTTATCCATGCACCTGAGTTTCGTGGACATTATTTTACTATCTTCAATCATTCTGTCTAAATATTTTTTTTATCCTTGAATTTTATTGGCCTCATAAACTCGAGACAGCGTAGAGCCTCGGATGGTAAAATTCCTTTCCTGTCACTCTTTCTCTCTATATATAATTTACCGAAAGGATTCTTGATATTTATAACTTTTAACTGTTTAACAGAATGGCAAAATACAAGCATTGCTATCAACAACATCTCCACAAGAATTCCTGTTTTTAATTTGGGAGTCGGAAGCGCGAAGGAAAGGGGAGCAGTGAAGAAGACAAAAACAGCGGACTTGAACTTGATTTCTCAGGAACAGCGAACTTGAACTTGACTTCTCAGGAACAGCGGACTTGAACTTAACTTCTCAGGAACAGCGGACTTGAACTTGACTTCTCAGGAACAGCAGACTTGAACTTGACTTCTCTGGATAGGGCAGTGGTTACATTACTGTCCTTACAGCTCTTTCATGCTTGTTTGAGTATATGGGAGCTGTAATCTTTTGCGTCTCTTTTGTGCTTGAACAAGCATAAAATAAACACAAAAGATGGTAAAATAACTACTACCTACAAAGTCTGCTTGAACGAGCATAAAAGAGACACAAAGGATAGTAAAGCAACCACTGCCAACAAAGTAACCTAACCACCACGTACAAAATCTCCTGGAATGAGCGCACTTGTAGGTAGTGAGTGGTTAGTCGAACGATCATAAAAGAAACTCAAAGGAATGGTAAAGTAACCACTACTTACAAAGTCTGCTCGAACGAGCATAAAAGAGACACAGAGGACAGTAAAGCAACCACTGCCTACAAAGTAAACTAATCATTGCCTACAAAGTAAACTAATCACTACCTACAAAGTCTGATCCAACGAACGTAAAAGAGACACAACTAAGAGTAAAGCAACCATTGCCTGCAAAGTAAACTGACCACTACCTGCGAAGTCTGCTGGAATGAGCAGACCTGTGGGTAGTGGTTAGTCGAACGAGCATAAAAGAGACACAAAGGATGGTTAGTAACCACTACCTACACAGACTGCTTGAACTAGCATAAAAGAGAAAGAAGGATAGTAAAGCGACCACTACTTACAAAGTAAACTAACCGCTGTCTACAAAGTCTGCTCGAACGAGGATAAAAGTGACGCAAAGGATAGTAAAGCAACAACTGCCTACAAAGTGAGCTAGCCACTACCTGAAATGTCTGCTGGAATGAGAAGGCTTGTAGGTAGTGGTTAGTCGAACGGTCATAAAAGAAACACAAAGAATGGTAAAGTAGGCACTACCTACAAAGTCTGCTCGAACGAGCATAAAAGAGACACAAAGGATAGTAAAGCAACTACTACCTACAAAGTAAACTAACCACTGCCTGCAAAATCTTCTCGAAAGAGCATAAAAGAGACACATAGGGTATTAAAGCAACCACTGCCTACTAATCACTGCCTACAAAGTCTGCTCGAACGAGCATAAAAGAGGAAAAACGGATAGCAAGGCAACCACTACCTACAAAGTAAACTAACCACTACCTACAAAATCTACTAGAATGAGCAGACTTGTAAGTAGTGGTTAGTCGAACGATCATAAAAAACACATAAAGGATAGTAAAGTAACTACTACTTACAAAGTAAACTAAATCCTACTTAAAAAGTCTGCTGGAATGAGCATAAAAGAGACAGAAAGAGTGGTAAAATAACCACTGCCCTATCCATGGATGTTAAGTTCGAGTCCTCTGCTCCTTTGTGTGAAGATAAAAAGAAATTAGCTTCCTGCTCCACCCCTAAATCTACTGCCATTCGAGAAACCTTGGAGATCAGTACCAACAGTGAAGCTTGCAATGATAGGGTCTCTCTAGAGTTGCCACGAAGTTGGAACCAGTTCTTCAAATAACGCCTTTTTTCCCCTTCCAAGATACCACGTGCCCAGATGATGTAGTGCTCAGTAAAAAAGTTCAGGAACGAGCGGTGCTTTTACGTCTTCAATACCTTTCCCGTCTTACGCCCCCACTCCTAATATGCCTCTCCCCTTTTCACTTTCTTATATTTATTGCATAAGAAAGTAAGGTGATCGGTCGATCTCAGACCCGGATTTTTACATTCCGGCATTCAAGGAACAAGATTTCACCATTTGGGACTGCCTAGTGAGAATAGATTTAGAGACTAACTCTACCTTCAAACAAATATGGGACGTTAATTTCACTAACTATGCAGTTTTTTTGTTGCATTTTTTATTGGAAGAATTGTAGGACATTTGCATTATAAAAGGAAAACAAATTATGCTATATATGGTTTACAGGAACGCGTGCCGGGTAGAAAAGAAAAAGCACCCGAACGCAGTTCCGGGACGTTCTGGCCGACTACACCTTTACGCATGCCCAACCAATACTACTCCTCGTTTCTTTGCATGAATAATTACATTCGCATCTATTCATTTATTGTCTAGTTAAGTCACCACGTTCAAAATATTGAAGTGTTCTATTATTTAGTTCGCTGACTACCTTTTTTGAAAAAGCCATACTGTTGATGGGCGTAATCTTCGGAACTTTGATTCCTATTTTACGCCAATAAATTTGGATTACTAGCATAGTTTTACTACACTGCTGGCCACCAAAATGCAACACCAAGAAGGAAGCATCCGATCGGCCTGAAATTCGCAGCATACGTCGCAAACGAGAGGACATGCAAACGATTAGCATTGCAGGGCATATGCAAATCATGTGCGCCCGGCACGCCACCGAGAAGCACTACAAGAAGGGTGCACAGAAGGCGGGGTGTAAGTAGTGGAAGTGTGTTGGGCTGCCGGACCTGTGCGTGGGAAGCTTTCTGGTGTCTCGTCGCAGAATACGGCAGTCAATCCAGCACGTTTCGGAGTTCGACAGAGGACGAATAGTGGCTTATCGCGACAGCGGTTTATCGTACCAAGACATCGGCGCCCGTGTGGGACAGCATCCAGCCACAGTGAGGCGAGTATGGATTCGGTGGGTGCAGGAGGGACGGACGGACCGACGTGAGAGACTGCCGCGGCCGCGGCACACCACCGAACAAGAGGACCGGCATGTTGTGCGGCAGGCATTGATAGCTCGCACAGCCACATCACGAACGTCAGCGCATGAATTAGGGTGTGTTGCGCAACAACCTGTGTCAGCACGTACCGTTCGACGTCGTCTGCAGGAGCGGAGATTTGTCGCACGGCACCCATTGCTCCGATTACCATTCGACGTTACACCACTGGCGAGTGCGGCGGCAGTGGGCAGTTCAACGCCGCACCTGAACTACTGAATAGCATGACATTATCTTCTCCGACGAATCCTGCTTCTGCCTGCAACACCACGATGGTCGGATCCGCGTGTGGCGGCACCGCGGCGAGAGACTGTATGACGACTGCATTATGCATCGCCATACCGGTCCGTCGCCTGGTGTTATGGTTTGGAGCGCAATTGGATATGACACCCGCACCCCTTTGGTACGCATCGCCGGTACACTCAACAGCCACCGCTACATCTCCGACGTTTTGGAGCCTGTAGTCCTCCCTTTACCTGCAGGACTTGCCAGCGGCTACGTTTCAACAGGACAATGCGCGCCCGCACGTAGCACGCATCGTGCAACAATTTTTTACGGCCCACAAGGTGTTACTGCTGCCGTGGCCCGCCTGTTCTTCCTATATGTCGCCCATGAAACACGTCTGGTCGCTGATCGGCATCCGAGTGGCCCGGCAAACACCACCTGCGGCTACGCCTGATGAACTGTTGCAACATGTGAAAGCAGCCTGGACCTACATACCCCAAGCCCACATCCAAAGCCTCTTTCGTTCGATGCCACGACGTGTAGCGGCCGTTATTACCAGCCATGGGGGCCACACGAACTATTGATGTCTGCGTGTTCCGCAAGTCGCACGGGCCTGTAAGCTCAATCGTTTCATCTTTGTATCTGTTGTTATGTGTCCAGTAAATCTGGCTTTGCTATATCGTGTCTTTCTTGGTGTTGCATTTTGGGTGGCCAGCAGTGTATTTTGATTAGGAATATTATGTATCAAGGTCTACATGTTGGTATCAACGTAACACAAGTTTCGGCGTTTACATTTGCCTATGGCAGTATGTGGTAGTCACACGTTTGGTCCAAGTACTTTGTTCCCTGAATTCGGACATTCAACCACAAAACGGATATTTAAAAAAAAATAGTTCAAATATGAATGCATTTGCCGCCTCTAGAGGAAAATCTGAGCATTGTTTAAAATACATAATGTGAGCAGAGTTTTTCATAATAAATGGAACCAGTCACTAATAAAAAAATTAACCAGATTTCTACAGAGTAAAACATCCACAAATAGAAATCACTAGTTAAACCCACTAGCGGAAAAACTGTGCACATCAACAAAATTCAAATTGTACACAAAATGTTTCCCATGGTTTAAAATATCCGAGGCTGAAAGAATTTTACGAACTGAATATTTAGAATTTATATGTATGACGACTGAATTATGAAACACAAAGAATGGTAAAGTAGCCATTACCTACAAAGTAGCCATTACCTACAAAGCAACCACTGCCTGCAAAGTCTTCTCGAACGAGTAAATTTTCAGACAACTGAAAATTTACTCTTGATAGCGTGTAATTTTATTGCCCCTAGCGAAAAAGCTGTGCGTTCTCTAAAGAAAAGGAGAGAAAGTGTTATTTGTTTTGAAGGGTAACTTACCAATAAGGGATTTTTAGAATCGGGGATAATCTTTCACACAGGAATAAATTTATGTTGACGTCCCATGACTGCAAAACACTGAATTATGAAAAAATAGAAGGTATGTGCACAATATTTTCTATTGCAACACCGATGCAAAATAAAAAAAGAGAAAAAAATTCAGGTGCTGTCTACAAGAAGCAGAGACAACGAGAGAAAATTATTTTACATATACGCTCCCTAGCGGGAAAACCGCAAATAATTTAAACAGGATGGTAATTGTGATCTGTTGCGAATGGCATACAGCAAAAAATTCGGTTTTCTTTCAATGGGATTTTCAGAAGCGAAGATACCCTTGCAAACCTAAGTGCACACTAACGCCACCTACACTGTAAAAAATAAATGGTGTGCATTCACGGAAAATTTCTGAAAACGTGCAGCAAAGTTGCCGGTAAGTGTCCGCCTTTTAACGAAATTTCCGTTATTAAAAGTCCCCGTTTTGTTTTTTAACCCGTATTTTCACAGATTTTCTGTAGTCAGTAATTCCGTTTATTTCATAAAAGTAAGTTTCAAATTTTTCCGTATTTATACAAAAATTTCGCAAAATCGAAGACGTTGAACTTTTTTAGCCCTGACTCCAGAGAAACCTTCCGCGCTGGCAGCGGCGATCGAACCGAGGTCGGTTGGGTTGTGTCTACACAAGCCGCGCGTCTTAACCACTGAGCCAGAATGTCTTCGGAATCGCACTCACGTTCAAGGTAAAACTAATTGAGCGAAGACGTTTTTTTATTAATGCGAATAATTTACTCATTTTATTTTTTGTTGGAGCTTACTATTTTTTGAATACGTTTGCAATATTTTTTTTTTCTGAGGAGGACTTATCACAAATTAAGTATTTTTTTCAACGTGATATTTCGAAGCAACAGAATGCTTTGGAACATGAGATCGCCGCCCCGGTGACGCAGTGGTATAAGCGCTGGCTTCTAATCATTCTTCCGAGACGGGTCCGGGTTCGAATCCCGCCCGGTGAGGCATGGATGCTGGGTTTGTCTCACGGCACTGGCTCTCTTCCTCCCCTGGAACCCGTATCCCTAAATTAGGGACGGGCAATTTCTTATAGCCCACTGAGTTGGTCACTGGGGTCGTTAAAATTCCAATAGAAATAAAAGAACTTGAGATCTTTTTTTAACTGACAGTAACTTTCAATTTTCTTCAAGAAAAAGTTAAATGCACTGTTTTAAAGTATTATTTTAAAAAAACCTCTAAATAGAAAATTTACTCTTGATAGCTATAACAGCTTTTGTTTTAAGCATTCCGCAGATTGATAGACATCGTACAATCACCTGTACAATAATTTAAACACCCGGTTTCTTATGGTAAAAATACGGGAAAGGAGAAGAAATATCCTGGGCCACAATAACCAAAATGCATACGACATGCTGTCCAGAATATGCGATCTCGCTGCAGATCTTCAAAATCGGTTCCTTTGACAGACAACTGAAATTTAACAGTTAATCAAACCTCAAGTAACGCCGCGAATCTCTGCTATCACCGGAATGTTGTCGTCATGGTTACGGAAAAAGTGAGAACGGAGTTTTTCCATTAATATACGAAAGGAATTGTGGATAGGTTTCTGAAAATTCAGAATTTTCCTCGAATACAAAAAAATCTTTGAAATTCAGGCTCCTTTCCGCCATTTCACGGAAAAAGTTGTATCAGAAATATGTTCCGTTAATTCACGAAAGAAATGACGGAAAGTGGTTCCTGAATTTCAATTTTTTTTTACAGTGTATTGTCAGAACTGCGAATTATTAAACATCCGGGAGTGTACACTAAATTGACAAAAGTCACCGGACACCTAGAAGAGAAACACAACATAGCATTTATTGGCATACATTAGTACGGTATCGGTCCACCTTTGGCCTTAATGCATGCATTGACCTTTCGAAAGATGCTTTCGACAAGGTTTTGGAACACAACGATAGGTATGCGCTTCCATTCAGTACATAATGCTGCCGCTAACTGTTGCTTAGTATTAGGCCTTGGTTCCGAACTTTTTACGCGGGGCTCAAATTCATCCCATAGGAATTAAGATCAGAGCTCTGTGCTGGCCAGTCCACACACGATGCGGAATTATCGTCAAACCACGCCGTAACAGTCCTTGCTTTATGGCTCTGTGCATTATCCTACTGGTATCAACAAGGCTCGGCTCCATAGCATTGCCGCAGAGTTGGTAGGGCAAAATTGTACAGAATATCGAAGTAGACGTGTTGGTTAACAGGTTTGTCCCCGATAACCAATGGGCCGGAACCATACCACGAAAAACACCCCCACAAGAGTACAATGCCAGCTCCAAATTTGACCGTAGGAACAGTACACTGTGGTAAACAGCGTTCCCCCGGCTGCCGCCATACCCACACGTGCCATCAGACTATGGATCGTGTGTCTGGATTCATCAGTCCATACGACTCGTTTCCATTGATCTACAGTCCACGATAAATGTTCTTTACACTATGCTAAACGGCGAGCAGCATTCCGAGTGGAGATGAAAGGCTTATGAGAGGCCGCACGACCACGGTAACCCACGGAATGAAGTTCTCTGCAAATGGTACGTGTACATACTGAGGTTCCAGCATTTTTACTCACCTGTACACTGAGGCCTTGTGCAGTACTTCGTCCATAAGTTCTAACGACTCTCCTGAGGCTTCGACCTCCTCCATCACTAATTTGTTTGTGATCTGCCGGTATATTTTGCTGCTTCATGAACGCCATGTGTCTTCCACTTATTCAGTACATCCAAAACAGATGACTTGGGTATGTTCAAAAGCCTCTCGGTTTCTCTTTTGGACAACTCACTAATATAACACCCAACAATATTTCCTTCCTCAAAGTCAGTTCCCTCCTGCCTCGACAGTGTCACTCAACCTCACAGTGCGATATGATCGCGGTCAGCTGCAGGATTGTTTTTATACCGTTTGCAGCTGTCCGCGCTTCTTAATTACGCAGCTGATCCGTTCATTTGCTTTTGAAGTGGAGTATGGTGACTTTTGTTAATATAGTGTATGTAAAATGTTCCGTAGAGTGAACAGTGCCAGGAGTTAAAAGATTTTTTCAAATCGGGCTATTAAAAGCAGAGATATCAGGGGAAATTTGTTATACACTTTCGCTCCCTAGAGGCAAAATGGCATAATTTTGGTGCAGGAGATGCACATATGTTTTCGAAGTGTCTAACCGACAGCGAATTGTTTCAGTCGGAGTTTCAGACGCGCAAATAGGGTTGCAAATAAACATGTTTCAAACAGAATAATGCTTCTACGGTGTCTAGTGGCAAAATCGCGTGCTTCAATGCGGCTTGAAAAAAACAATGGAATGCGAAATGCTGCCATGCACTTACACCTCCTAAGGTGGAAACACATGGTTTAGGAGCGAATAGAGATGAAATGTAGGACATGGTTACATTAAAATACAACCGGAAAAAATTCCCTTATTCTTCATTACCAAATATGAATATCTTTACAAATACACATTTATATTACCTAGTGATCTTGGCTACACTTTCTATCCGATGCAAAACATATTTTCACACCACGACTTATAAAAATGAATTTATCCTATCCACAGATGCCTGAATAGATAAACAAAAGAAGAATAAATACATCATTACTTTATTTATTTATTTTTACTTCACTTTCATTTTATTTATTTTTTTTATTAACATCCATACGTGCCGTTAAAGACGTGTTCCATAAATTTTATTCCTACTTTCACATTTCAAGGAAATGCCAATGTACATATTTCTTGATAATCTTCACAACTGTGTAGTTTTATTTGAGATATTGTCATTCACTGTGAATACAGGTTTTTGAAAATCGCTCTTTTTTCGTAAAAAAAGCCAGAAATTTGTTTCCTTTTTTCAAAATTGCACGCAACTGCTTAAATAACAAGGAAATGTACACGAACTGTATTTAAATAGTATAACTATACTAGTAATCCGAATTTATTGGTGTAGAATAGAAATCAAAGTTTCCAAGCTTTCGCACATCAAACAGATGGTTTCGTCAACGAAAGTAGACAGCAAGCTGCAAATGGTGTCAGAAGTGGGATCCAAACCCACGCCCGGAAAACCGGACTGCGACCTGAACGCAACTGCGCTGTTTCATTCTTGTAACAATTGTACCTAAAGTCATTGACTGACATGCAAATTAGGAGTGTGAAACTCATTTCTTATCATTCTTATAACAGCATTTTTAAAATTAATTTCAATTCCCTTAATTTCAAGATGAGTGGAACACGTGAATATCCGTGTCCTATTTCTTCACTCATTTTAAAATTAACGCTCTTCCTTTTGCATGGACTGGCATTCTGCTTTATAAATGCTACCATTGTTTCATTATTTTTGCTTCTCCTGTTACGTTGCTTTTCTCAGTACATTATTTTTTTTCCTTTAAGAATTCTTGACAACGCATACAAGAACATCCTGGGAAACAGATAAGGGCGGGTACCCAAAAAATTGGAGTAAGTGCTATTTATTTTCACTAGTGTTCACACGAGTGTCTGCCATGTCGCGATAACTGTTACCGAATATCGTGTCTTAAATTTAGAAGGGATTCTAAGAAGAGTTGTTTCAAAAATGGCGAGCGAACGCCATATATACGCTGAGTTGTCGCTTTTCTAGATACACCCACATATTATATCTACGCAGAAAAATACAATTGATGCACATTTTACAAAAGATTTTCGAATTCACTGAAGGCAAGTTGTCTGTCTAAAATGACAATTTTGCTAAAATGAGATTACAAAAATATGAGAACTCCTCAAAATTTCAAAACCAGTTTAACTGTAATTTTGATACTTGTTAGTAATGTTCAACCTAAACTTTTGATGTAATAGGGTATTTGATTATGATGTTAAGATTATTAATATTTAATATCTGTAAATATGTGGAAACTTTTTTCAGAGTGCAGATGTTTCTTTGTGTCCTAGGGTGTCAGTGTGTCTCCTCAAAATATTCTGATGTCGAACGAGATATTTTGGTGTCGAGTTTCAGGGTACACTAAGCGCAAAAGTTTTTGGCATAACTGACGTTTTCATCGGATGGAAGTTTGTTCCCGCTGCCAGAGAAATAGAGTGGGTCGAAAAGAGAATTCTGAAGAGCGACAGGGAAGTTGATTCGAGGGACAAGCGATTAAGGAATGTCCATGGCCTCGCGAGAAGGAAAATAAGTGAATGGAATGATGCGAGCGGAAAATTAGCTCCTATGGTGTGATTCCCCGTTGAATAAAAGAGAAACTAGAATACAAATAGCAACATTTACCACAATTAAATTATTATTGTATATCAACTAATAGTTTCGCAGAGCTTTTGTCCTGCTGATGCCGAGCCAAACGCTCTGCGAAATTACATCAATGAGCCATTACATTATGACCACCTCTTAATAAGCTGTAGGACCCCTTTTAGCCCGCAAAACAGCTGCCACACGGCGAGGCATCGATTCGATGAGGTGGCAATAAGTATCCTGGGGTACCTGGTACCATATTATCAAAAGCAGGTCATCCAGTTCCTGTACATTTCAGGGCGGTGGTGATTTAGCGCGAATTCGCTTTTCCAAGTTGAACCACAAATGTTCGATTAGGTTCATGTCAGGGGAATTTGGAGGCCAGGGCCTTAACAGAAAGTCACCAGCATGTTCCTCGAACCACTCCTTGGCCATTCTGACAGTGTGGCATGGCGCATTATCCTATTGGTAATGGCACATTATCCTGTTCACCAGCAGGGAACACAGTTGCCATGAATTGGTGAACTTAGTCCGCAACGATGTTCAGATACCTGGCAACTGTCAGGGATTGTGCTATTCGGATAATGGGGCGTAAAGTGTCCCAAGAAAAAATTGCCCACAGAATAACACAGCCACCGCCGGCCTACTCCCGCTCAACATTGCATCCAGGTGCCATAGCTTCTATTGGTAATCGGCGTATCTGCGCTCGGCCGTCTACGTGATGCACCAGGAATCTTCATTCATCAGACCAGGCCCCTTTCATCCAATCATCCATGGTCCAATCTTGATGATCTTGGGCCTATTTCTTGCGATGTTGCCGATGACGCGCAGTGAGCATGGGGACCCGGCTGGGTCTTTTGGCATCGCAGGCCCATGTGCAGGAGATTGCGATGAACTGTGTGCTGTGACACATTGCCCTGATCACCGCTGTTGTATCTGGGGATAATTTGTCGTACTGTGACCTTGCGTTCGCTGTGAATAGTGCGCGACAGTCTCCGCTCCCCTCTAGCATCAATGATCTGTGGACGACGGTTCGTCGTTTGGCCATCTGTGCACCACTTTCGATACGTACTCACTACCGCGACACGTGAACAACCCACAAGTCGCGCCGTTTCCGAGATCGTAGTTCCGAGGCTTCGGGCCATCACAATTTGTCCTTTATCAAACTCCGATAAATCGGCAGCTTTTCCCATTCTGACTCCGAACACTGTACAAACCGAAAGCCGGTGCTCGGGTTGCATATATATACTGCTCTGTGAACTTCACCTGCGCCGCCGTTCAGTCTCGAGTAGCGCTCATTTCTCTAGGCTGGGAAGGTGAACATAATGTAATGGCTCATTTTTTGTATAGTCGATGCACTGTATAATAAAAATTTAATTGTGGCAAACGTTGCTATTTTTATTCTATCTGAACATCACAAGTTCTGTAGTCTTGATTTATAGATAATGAAAGACTAATTAAAAAGTGTTGCAATCATCCATAATATCGTCTTCACTTTGATAACATTTTTACGTAATAATGCCGCTTGAACCTACTATGAGGATTGATTGAATAACCATCTCAGTAAATGAAGTACAAAAATCGAACTCACAACGAACAGATGGATTCTTCTTGTGATTTTTGGCAAAGTTAAAAAACAAAAAAAGAAATTATGCTGCCCGTCCGAGTTGTGACATGTATATAAATCACAATGGCATCGACTTTGCCGTTTATCCCCCATATCAATTAACCAATTCCAAAAATAAGGTATGTTACGGGGAAAAGATGAGAACCGTAACGATTAATGCGATCGTATTCGTTTAGTTATGGACAGCAAAGGATGAAGAACACAAGGCAAACATAAAGTGGTCAGATAAAAGGCGTAGCATGGTACTTTCGTCATTCAAACGAGAGACTGGTTTAAAAGAAATGAGATATCATAGGTTTAATTCGGCAAGTCAGTAAGTTTGGACACCTCCTCCGTCGTTCATGACACTTGACACATCCGTGGCTACAGCAGATGAGATGATTCAGCTAAGTCTAGGGTACTGTTCCCACAGACGACGCAAAAGGTCCTAAAATTTTGAAAGTACCGGAGGGACCGGATGATACCTGTCCAAGTTCCTTTGCAGTTCATCCTGAAAGTGATTAATGGAGTAGAAGATCGGTGGACTTTGGAGGTATAGAGGTAAACGCGGATTACCTTGATCTTTGAGCTCGTAAACCACGATGTGTGTTTGATGAAGTCACGCATTATCATCCAAAAGGACGGAACTGTGGACTATCGCATCGTGGGAAAGTGTCACGGTACTTCTAATGATGTCTCAGTATAGGCTTGCGTTCATGAGCCCTGAACAAAAATATAGGTGTATGCCACCATCAAAGCAGATTCCTCTTCAAATCTTGACTTAGCCGCCAAAAAACTGATGCACTGGTTGGCGCAAATGCTAACTGCCATGTGTTTCCGAGATTTTCCAGACATAAAGTCGCTGACACTCGGAGATGTTGGCCAAACCTGGCCTCAGCGCCAAATAGGAAATTTGCTAATCTTCCTGTTACAATAGGCTCTGTCGTGGCCACTCATATCTTTCTTGTCGGGTTTCCGCAGACAGTGGTATTCTGCGTGATGCATGTCCGACCATAAACCTTCTGGTGAAGTCCATTATGGACAGTTTGATAATTTCCCGTGATGCCTGTGTCACTTGTCAGAGCATCTAGGGGTGGCGGCTGGACACTGTGGGGTATCTGTTATAATTTATTGTGAGATAGAGCCGTAATTGTCTTTGGAGGACCACTTCTTGGTCGATCCAACAACGCGTATGGAATCGACTGATGACACTTTGAGATATAAGGAGAGCTGTTACAACATTTGCCGGTTTGAGTCAGGACTGCAGCATCCAATGACCCAATTGCATTCATCTACTGTAAAATGTCTTCTGTGCATTGTTCACAGTCTCATAGTGACATTTACAGAGGCGCACAGTCAAGACACGTCTTAACACATCAGTTGCTTCGTAGTCCCTTTTACATCTTCCTTGCGCATACGCGTAAACGAAACGGATGCGGAACCCGAAGTTTACATACCGTTGTATTTCGTACTTTTTAAACTAGCATTCTGGCCTGACAATATTTATATAAACACACGCCAGGGGTTCTACATCGCAATATTCCTAAATCTTGTATTAAGGATAGGAATCTGCAAGAGCGACACCAGATTTAACATATTTAAGCTCACTTGTTCGTGAGGTGCCATATACACTGAGTAGGAATTTGTGTTTCCTCTTTAAATAAAAGAGTTAAAACATTATTTTGGTAATATGTAGAATTGATTTTAACATTCTTTTCAACTTTTCTTAACTTTAATTTCCCATTGTATGAGAAACCAGCAATAATCACGAATCATTTACTGAGACTTTTTCGGATGCTAGGAACCAAGTTTGCAAGTCTTTTTCTCCTCTTTTGCTATAGAAAATCGACCTTTTTTGTTGCAGTCGTTTAGGTAGATCACATGCTTCATCAAAAGTCCCAATAAAGTTCCACATGTTTCCGGCTAAGTAATTTGCATGAAGTAGTCTATACTGTGTGATGCACTCAGCAAAAGACAGTGAATTTTTTTGTTTTTGTTTTGATTTTACTTCAGATTCAAATCTTTGGTTATTACCTTGTTTACAGTTGAAACAGAGATTTTTAACGACTCAGCGATAGCTCTTTGGGTCGGTGAACTTTCTTTTAAGACTAGGGACCTTACTTTTGAAATAGTCATAAGCAAGCAAGTAAGAGTCATTTTCTTGTAGGATTTCCGTCCACAGTGAGTAGATTTTAGGTCCCAGCCACCTACAGCGAGCTCGCCTTTTGGGCAGGACACAGAAACGGAAGGAATGAGAGCAAGTCTAGCGACCTTGACAGACCAGTTTGTAGTGAGATTAGAGTACAGTAGATGACGCCACCGTACAAGTACGATGTTGCACATAGAGGGGCGAGAGAATTTCAGGGGGGGGGAGATAGGAAAGGATACCCATTTAACCAGTGGGTCCAACCTGGTGGCCGTCACTTAACGTGCTCGTCCGATGCACGGTGAATATTCAGTGATTGTTAGCAAATCACACCGCCTCCGCAAGATCAGCCCAGAATCGAACCTGAGGACCTAGCATTGGTAGTCTGAACTGCTAACCACTCAGCCATTCGCGGCTCTGACATAGTCATAAAAGTGCGTACCTTCTTTAAGTATTAGTTTGGTGTTCTTTTTCCTGTTAAAAGCAATGTTGACAATTTTTCTGTCTATTATTAGTAATATCGCTTATTTTAATATTGAAGAGAAATACATAGTACGAATATTTCTCTTCATGTACCATTTTCTAAGCATACGATATTTAAGTGCTGCAGATATGTTTTCCTGTATACCTAACAAGTTGTTGCCAGTTTCAATTCTTTGAATTTCTTTTATTTTCTGTAATTTCTTATCTAAAATGTGTGAATATCCTCTGTAATAAAATCCTGTAAGGAACAAAGATCAAAAAATGTTTCATTGGAAAATAAGTTAAGTAAAAATTAAACAAAAATGGAAAAACACCTGTTACGAAATCTCTCGGATCTCGCAGCTTGAAGCGATAGGCAACCAGATGTGAAATTCCGCGTCACAGTAAATGCAGCTTTGCCACATCTAAATAATGTTAAATATACAATAATGATCCATGCTCCATTTATACATTCGGAAATGATTATAACAATACGAGATGTGTGACGAAGTGATGTCCATAACGACTTTTATCCTGTTTGGTACTTTCGGCGTATAACGCGCTCATGCATCCTTTTAAAACATACATTGTGATGCCACACATTTCCCGTCGCAAGGAATTTTTTTCTTTTTTTTTTTTTTTTTAGTATTGTCTTACAGTTGCACGGCCATCACGTTGTTTTCTACAGGGCACGGCAAATTGCACAAATATTGCATCTTCCATAAAGAAATGCTTAAACGCATAATGAAATTGCTACAGTTTGATGAACTAGTGTTATTTGTATCCGATGCTCTAGTTCATCTCAGCTTTGTGACATAGGACAGTCTATTTTTTAATTGTTTTTACGTATGAGATTAATTAGCGTTCTCAAACTGGGGTGAATTTCGGCTCACCACAGTTGGAGAACGCTAAGGTTTACCATGAGGAGAGCATCTCTTTCGGGGAACGGAATCCACCAGTGAAGTCAGACGACTTGCACTTTCATAGGTGTCAGACTTTATTGATCAGTTTTTTTTTTTCTTTTTTTTGTCATTCGCAAAAAAAATCAATATTTTTGCATTCGGAGATGTATGCGCGATTAAAGAGGGAAAGTTAAACTAGGCCATTTCTTATAAATTTAGGTAAGCCATTTCTTATAAATTTAGGTAACCGACCCTAGACGCCTTAGGATCTCTTGCGTCAACCCCGACACAAAATTTGTGCCCCAGTACATCGTTACTACCTCCGGAATCCCTGTGCTGACACTGGATTTCTCTTCACGTGTTTGTTCGCGTGCTCCCTTGAACGGCAATTAAGCAGTTCCGGGGGTTTCAGTTATTTCCTCTTGAAGATGGAATGAGTGAATCTCTAGCTAAATGAGAACTCGCTCTTCTGCAGGGGTGCTTTGAATTCAATGCTGTATATGGGGAAAGCCAAGGATTTGCCTGTCCTGATTTCCATATTCCATATTGCTATTTTTACAATTTACGCATCTATTTATTCGTGCTTATTCTATCATTGCGTTTTTTCTCGGTCAGTTGGCTGCGCCGAGTAGCCGTTTCCAACTTAATTCCTCCCTTTCTGTGCCATCTCGGCATCGGATATTCTAAATCTATTATTTTCTTCTCCTTATCTTCTATGTTAGGGAAGCAGAAAATTCTCTCAATACTACGGAGAATCCCCCAAACTACTTTACCATCCTTCGAATCATGATTCCATTTCCTTCATTCCCTTCTCTGAGAAAAGCGCGGGATAATTCCAATTGCCTCAGCCCTTCTCTGTATGACGATATTATAATATTTTTTACTTTTGAAAAAATTTTTTTTAACGCGAACGGTGGCAACACCTCCTTACATGATTTTAATAACCGTCACCGTACTTCCTTTGGGAAGTACTTAATCTACACACCGGCTCTCAATACGCACTGTTCGTCTGAGGATGGCTTCAGAGTGTGAAGCCGAAAGATCTAACCATTTGTAAATAGCTTTAATTAAACAGATTTTAACTCGTTACTTCTTGATCGCAGTTTTATTTTTAACGAGTTCTGATCGTGCATGAGATGTGATTTTTATTATGAATTTGTGCTGGCACGAATAACGTTTTTCAACCATATGAACAGTTGCTGAATGCTAATTATCATGACTTTCACTCTCCTCGTGAGGAATTCCTTATTAAGACCTAAAGTTGCACGAAAAATCTATGAGCTCGAATCATTCCTTACGTGAATTCTTGAAGTCATAAAACCATTAAACCATTCACTCCAACTCTAAGGTTCAGGAAGAGTAGATGCGTGGGATTACCAGTAATAGTGTTTTCTGCGAACCGATCATGTCTCTTCCCTCATTAGTCAGTGTTCATCTTCCCTTTCTCATTGAAGGCTAGCTGAAAGTTATTAATGGGACCATCACAAAATCTACCCCAAAACACTAACGAACAGGCTAATGATTTAAACTTAAGAGATGGTGTTAAATATGAGTTTAGGACATTTGGGCACCCGGACTTTTGGGCACCGGTAAATATGGCTGTTAATACTACCTTTCGTTGAAATTAATGAGCCCAAAATTACAATGCACTGGGCTTTGTTATTCGCAGATCAGCGAAAAAGATCGAAATGGTGAAGTTGAGAAATAAATAATGTATGTGCAATCTGGTGGTGAGTGTGTCCGCAGCGCCGAAGAACCTATATCTCAACAACCATATTCCTGGACTTACTATTTATGTGACTTTTATCAAACTGATGTTATTTTAACCCGTCGCTGTGGTACTCGGAATTTGAACATGAGGTCTACACAAACCTGACCCATGTTCGATGTCCAAATGTATTAATCATTTAAAACAAAAAATCCGTGTTCCGGCTGGGCTGGATCGAGTCCGCGCTGCAAGTATTCAGCTGCTAGATTAAAGAAAATCCACTGTATATCGAAAAATGCCAGTCTCAGAACTTAAACGCCTCATAAATGCTAGTCCACTCTTTTATGCAACACTGAAACTTTTATACCGTTTGAAGATTCATCGATTGAGCTTGCTGCTATGAAGAATAATGCTCAAAATTCCATATACAAGTAAAATAAGAAGTGGAAATGTTCTTGAATTGGCAGAAACAGAAAAGCATATTTTGACCGGCAGCAAAGAACGGAAATAAAATATTTTGTACACCTGGTCGGGCCGCCCTGGCAGCCGAGCAGTCAGAGGCGTAGGTTTCTGACAAGTTGTCCGAATTGGGTCCTCGTTTGAGTCTTGATTAGTTATGGGCGTATTTGTCTTACTCCCCCCCCCCCTATCTCATTCTTTCCTGAAATCAGTGGCTACAAATTAGAGATGGGTAAGTGGTCATAACCAGTCGCTGACTGGGCCGCCGGGGTACTGAGAGAAATCCCGGTGGGCCGTCATATTTTGGGCCGGTAGGGCTTGTGCTAATTTAAGACAAAAAAAAGTATGTATATACGTAATTGTACTTGAGTATTCTTGTAGAAGAAAACCATGTTATACCAAAACGGCGAAGTTTGTTTATCACTATGACAGCTTCAAAAAATAAAAAAAACAAAAAAAACAAACTACGTAGCAAATGCTCTACAGAGCCAAACACTGTTTTTGCAAACATCCTTTCTTTACTTTGAAATTTGAGACCCATTCCGTTGGGGAAATATCCTCTACCTCAGTCCGATTTTGCCAACTGAAGTTGAATAAATAAATAAATAAATAATCAAAACCATCTAATGAAAGTATGCCATCAACAGTCTGGTATAAACACTCTCAATTCATTATGTACGTTAATGCATTGCGGTTCACCTATACGGTAAAATTTTTGGTTGTCTGCTTTTCGTAAGCTTTTTTTTTTTTTTTTTTTCTTTTCTTGAACGAGTTAAGCATCTGGTTTACTTCTTTTAGGGCCTCACGGCTACATGAGTTTTTGAACTACAGTTCTGAAAAATCTGCTTCAGCTAAGCACAAATACTTTTTTCAATTTGAAAGTAAATAAATAAAAATTACTTTTCACATTTTTTAATTTCTCACTACAGCTTCCACCGCCCGTTTGCTGCTTGCTCCAACATTATACTGTATATCTCGTTCTTATCTATCAATCAATACGCATGCGTCATGCTCTCTAACGTCAAGATTGTTGCTAATATCCCTCGGCGAGCGAGAAGATACAATGTTAAGGTTGAAAACGCTGAAAGAGAACGAACTCAAATTTGCATAGAAAAGCATAATTTAGAGTATACGTCCTAATACTTTCAAGCGTTTAAATCAAGGGCAAATGTAGAACAAACAAACTTTTTTCTTTTTTTAATTGAACTACTTTTTGAACAGTTTCACTTTATAAAGCAGAAACAAAAATTGGTCATAATGTTCAGTCCGTCTTTCCATTGATTTAAAATCCGAAGCTATTGTAATTCTTAAAGTACAGAAAACCCTCAATATAACGGGCTAATGTGTGAAAAATGACTATATGTTTTCTTAGCTCTTCGCATGGATAACTATTACACCTGTAACTGCTGTGCTTAATTAACTCAATGCAAGGCGCTTATTGTATATCAATTTTATGTAAAAATTTGAACAAATTATGAAGAAGAGAAATGCTCTTTTGCTCATCGTTGAGATTTTCTAACACATTATTTCCCCATCCCAGAAGCTATAAACAGCGCTGGTTAGAATGCAGGATTAACTACACTTTCTTGTTAACTATTGTCTTCCAGAGAGTTGTTATGAGTTAGACGCTACCCAAAATTTGGTACCAGGCGTAAGGTGGCTCCTGAGGTCTTTTGCCGTTAATACCACTCCTTCTTTGTGCCAATGAATTGGATAGATTCAATGTCCATCCTTCTCTAGACAGAGTGCTTCACTACACAAGCCGGAGTGTTCCCCGTCTAACTTGAATTCTGCAGTACATGTGTTTGCTGTGTTAAAGGTTATTGTACCTTCAGTTACAGGGTAAAAGATATTAGAATTCATTTGTTTCCAGGAAAAGTAGGTAATAGTCATCGATAGGCCTTTTTGTTGTCAGAATAGAAAATTCACGACGTCTTTAGGATGCTATCTATCAATGGTCATTAGCGGTTAGTAGCAGGTGTTACAAAAGCAGCGTTCCCCATGCAAATTGAGCTCAGTACGTGGGCTAAGTGCTTTTATATCGTTTTATGGCCATACGCTGCGATTAATGCATTGTAATAGATTAGCTCATCCGCTCATCCGGAGGGCATAATGACTTTATTGCTCTTGGAGGCGTTAGAGAAACGCGGGAAAAAATAACGAGGGTCAGGGAATAGCGGGAGTCACAAGGAGAAAGGAGTGACACTCAGAAATTTGGAGAAGTGGATAATGAACACAAGAGGTTTTAATACAAACACTCGACGTGGATTTGGAACACCAAACAGAAATCACCGCTCTTTCCACGTTCATAAGTTAGCCTCCGAGAAATTCTCATCGGCCGCCACCGGGAATCGAACCCAGGGTCTTCCAGTTACGCGCCGTACATGCTACCTCTGCACCACAGCGGCCCCGAATTCTCCAGACTCGCATGTGATTAACTTTTTCCGAGACTCATTAGAATTTTTCCGAGACTCTTATTAACATGGAAAGAGCGATGATTTCTGTTTGCTGTTCCTGATTCACGTCGACTGTTTGAATTAATTATCCATTCATCTCCTACTTATATGTTCAGTTGCTGTTTTCCATCTTTGGTGAATCCCCAGCATTGTGCGGGGCTCTATGCAGCAACCTGCCATGTAGTTTGGCAGCTAATCACATGCTAGTCTGGAGAATTCGAGGCCGCTGTGGGGCAGTGGTAGCATGTCCGGCGCGTAACTGGAAGACCCTGGGTTCGATTCCTGGTGGCAGCCGATGAGAGTTTTTCGGAAACTCTATAACGAAGTAAATTTCTCCGTCATTTTTGGCCCACGCCGGGAATCGAACCCGAGTCCACTTATTCCGGAACAAGTCGCTCTACCGACTGAGCTACGCAGACGTTCGTTCTCGCTGCTATCTACCTTTATGTCGTGTGCGTCCTGCTGGGCAGGCACCTCAACACCCCCCCCCCCCCAAATAGGGCCGGGGGCATGGCCCACGGGTCAGCCGTGACCATGTATCGTTGCAGGCAGCCATCCGCTGTAGAACGTGCTCTTGAGACCTCCCAGTCAATTTGGTGTGTGGAATGCTACGTCACACACATTTATTTTTCGAAGCGCTGGAGAAGGGATTCTCTTATTTCTCCTATCTCGCGGTGTGGACAGAACATCACACCATTGCGAGATCTTTAACGGCCGGGTCATCCGGGAGGTTCAGGCGCCATTTTAACGAAGTAAATTTCTCCGTTATTTTTGGTCCACGTCGGGAATCGAACCCGAGTCCACTTATTCCGGAACAAGTCGCTCTACCAACTGAGCTACGCAGACATTCTTTCTCGCTGCTATCTGCTTTTATGTCGTGTGCGTTCTGCGGGGCAGGCACATCACAACTCACTTATTAACGAGGAAAGAGCGGGGATTTCTGTTTGGTGTACAAGAGGTTTTGCAGGCGAGAGAAGGAAATGGACGGTGTGAAAAAATAAGAAGTTACGTAGAATTAGAGTTTATGAGAAAGAGCGAGGAAATAAAAAACGGGAAAACGGAACATGTAGTGAGAGGGGTGAAAGCTTTAAGAAACGAAGAATAAAAACAATTCCAGGTCAACCAACTTAGTAGGTCTAAGTAAATAATAAATAGACTGAAACAATAATTCACCTCATTAATTCATTCGTGTAATATTCGAAAACGCAATTTAATTATCGAACCTGAACAGGATGTGTAAGTCTCGCCTACAACGGCAAGCTTACACTTCTGTTCGTTTGATTTGTTGGAGAACAAGGGGACAGAAATCGCAAAAATCGCACACCGTCCAGTCGTTCATCTTGTGCGATCATAAGCAGGATATACGCCATGCGCAGCCCCGGTGACGCAGTAGTCTAAGCGCTGGCTTGTGACCATTCGTCCAAGACGGATGCGATTTCGGATCCCGATGAGGCAGGGATGTTGTGTTTGTCTTACGGCACCGGCTGTCTTACTTCCCTGGAGCCAGTGGCCCTAAATTAGGGCCGGGCGACTGCTTATAGCCCACTGAGTTGCTCACGGTGGTCGTTAAACCTCCAAAAAAAAAAAAAAAAAAAAATGGACGCCATGTTTGGAAAGCTGTGTTACCATTCCCCCTAAATATTTTTTTTAACATAAAAAATAAAAAATACATTGAAATTTTATTTTTTCAGTGCTCTAAAATATTAAATATATATATATATTTTCTGATTTAACGTCGTACCTATGTTAAGCGACTGAAAGTTTTGTCTTTAATTTGTGAGTGAATATCGGAATATGTTGTGCTGATGGATGTTTCGCTTTGTGATTTCAGCCGTCCAGCACGAACGCGGTCCCAGGAAACCGAAGTTCAAAGAACCAAACGACTCTCTGAACCCCAAGTCATCCCATCTCTCGCACCACATTCCGCCCAGCTTCGGAAGCAAACTGTCATTCGACATGAGCAAGATACCGTCTTCCATGACTTCCGGTATGGCTCCGCCAGACGCGCTCTTTGCCAGCGCCACCGCCTCAGCCAAGGAGTCGAACGCCGCAGCAGCTGCAGCTTTCCTGGGAGCCTCTTCCGCCGGTCTTCTACAAATGCTCCTCAACGCCGAGAAGTCTCAGGAACTGATATGGAACAGTGTCAAATTAGGTGCTGGAGGACCAGGAGGAGGACTCGTCGGGCTTGGAGGACTTTCGAAAGTTGGAGACCATCACTTCCTTCCGTTTCCCTCGCTGCCCCCGCCCCATCATCCCAACGTTTTATGCCCACAAATGATCGCCACTTCTTGTGCGGATGGTGGCAGTGGTGCCGGAGGCTGCAGTAGTAGCACTACGGGGAATCTCCGCCCCAGTCTAGGGGCGGGACTTGTCGGTTTTGGAAGCGGTTCACTACACGGGTTGGCTCTCGGTTCGTCCAGGGAGTCCGTTCAAGAGATCACGGCACGCCTACTGTTCATGGTCATACGATGGGTGAAATGTCTCCCTACATTTCAAACTTTGTCGAAAAGTGATCAGGTAAATAAATATAAATACCTAAACTATACAGTTTCAACTTGCATGCATCAAAAAATAGTTTGTAATTAATGCACATTCAGTCCACGTAAAATACTAGCGGTCCAGCTGGTGATCCCCCCCCTCCCTACACACACGGCAACTTTTCCTTTTAAAAGTAGAAAAATCGCAAATATTTGAAATTGTATTTATTTTGGTTCAGATTTTTGTAGAAAAAAATTGCAATGTATGTGAATTTGGAAATTAAATATTCTGTTCACCTAACTTCAGCGGAAAAAAAAAAAAAAAAGGCAAAAAAGGAAATCTGTATATGTCTCTTCTACAGGAAACATTTTCTTTCTAGATGAAACAATCACTTAATTGGTATAGCAAGGATATAGTGGACCTCGGTTATATGTTTAATGGAGCCTTAAAGAACGCAAAAAAAAATGTAAAAAAGTATAAAAGAAATTTAAAAATGTTAAATGCTTTTGTGAGACTTTGCATGCCTTCCAAAAAAAGAACAGGGGGAGGGCTCAATTTTAGATTATGCTAATTTGTGATGTAGGAAGTCCATAGATGCTACCTTAAGTCTACGCCTGTTTTGGCAATTTGTGTTATTTTTTAATTCTAATTTCATTATGAAAGCTGGGTCAAGAACTTTTGCAGCTATTTGTATTATCTTTTAATTCTAATTTCATTATGAAAGCTAGGTCAAGAACTTTTGCAGCAATTTGTATTATTTTTTAATTCTAATTTCATTATAAAAACTAGGTCAAGAATTTTTGTATTATTTCTTAATTCTAATTTCATTATAGAAACTAGGGCGAGAAATTTTGCGCGATTTCATATTTTCAATATGTATGTACGAAAAGCCCTCTTACCTTTGAAATAATTACTACCGAGTAAATCCGAATTCTATTTTATTTAAATTCAATTAACTTGGTTTGTTCTTCCAGGTTAACGTAGTAAATTAAGAATAATAAATAGGAGGTTCAATGTGATAGAAGCAACAGAAAAGCTAAACATTGAAAGGAGAACGCTACACTATTTCATGAAATACTTTTCTATTTCATGAAATAGTGAAATACAGAAGTATTTCATAAAAAACTATTATTCTTCGATTACTTCTACGATGGTTGTCCTAATGATTCCGCTATCCTGCTTGTTGCGAGCTCTATAAAATACATATTTCCACTCCTTATGGATATTCGTTAACGATAATTATTTTATTCCTTTCCTTCCGGACATCGGGAAAGACCCTATTTTCCCTGCTGCTAAGAAACTTTTGTCCCTGAAACCATCTGGCTTTTCACACGACTCACGGCTTCTATCTCTCCGACTTGATTGCATTTTTCCCTCGACACCTTGGCAAGCGAAAAGATGACCTACCCCTTCTAACACACACCGATACTTCCTCTCCCGCAGATTAAAAGAGCCGCGTTCCAAGACAAAAGTATCTAAGCCCTGGATTGTCTCTCCTGCCTACCCTTCGGTACCTTTGAGCCTATAGAGCCGAAAGGTGCAAATTGCATTTGACAATGCCAAATGCCGCTACGAGATACAAAGCTTAGACTTTTAAGATACGACAACCTGCCGTCTCTAAACAAACTGTATTTCCTGATATTTCTTAACTGGGGTGCCGAAGCTAAAAGTTTCTCACGCATCGTGGAAACAAAGGAAATGGAGCACAAAAGCGAAATAAAAGTTGGGAATGAGATTAAATACATTTGCCTAAAAATTCTTGTATTAAATCTCCGTAACAACCACATCACCACAAACAATATAATTTCTTTTGAAAGTTTGAAAGTTTGTCTGTGGAAAGAGCGCTTGCTTGTTTTAATGGTCGAATTCCTGCCTCAATCAGTATACTTTTTTTTTATTATTATTGTTGTAATGTTCGTGAAACATATTTTCACATTTGGACATCACACACAAAAAAGGAATACTTGGTTTTTAAAAAGTTACTCTACATATCTTGTTTTCCCCCGTCATTATTGGCGGGCTCGCACCAATTTTCTTACTAATAAGCATCACTCTTTTTCAAAGCAGTTTGCGCACTAGTTGATTCAGTGCCGAGTAAAATACTCAATAAGCTTTTCTTGTTTCAATTTTTTTGAAATCAGAGAAAACTGTGAACGTTACTTAGTAAATTTTTAGTTGCATCGTGTTTCATGGTTGCAAAAAATTAAATAAATAAATAAATAAATAAATAAATAAAACGCTATCCCGATTCTTTCAAAGTTGTAACACCCGTGTTACGTAAAAGAATCAAAGATCCATGTATTGAAATTCAAAATTAAAAGTATGATCGCAAAAAGCATATAAATGAATAACGTACAAACGAATTGAAAGCGCGATAGAAACTACAGTAAAATATCGGGACTAGCGCTGAATTACGCATAAAAGTGAAAAACGTATAATCGTAAAACGTATAACCGAGGTTCCACGGCATTAGTACTAATTTTCGAACATAAAATGTTATTTAGATATTCGATCAAACGTTAAGATCGGAGATTTTCGGAATGTAAATTATTCATTTTATTGTTATCATAAATGATAAATACACAGTTGACGTGGACTAGGATGTTATCATTAAAAAAATTTTCTTAAAGTTATTATTGTTATCTTTTTTTTTTTGATGGAATATAAATACTTCTTCATCGACCGAAACACTCATGCACGTGACTCTGCTGGTTTTTAACTGGCCTAATTTTTATATTCTAAAGTTCAAATTGAAAGGGATTTTTATTTTAGTAGAATAGTCTCACTTCTACGAATATCGTGAAATCTTTGACTGCACTTTGTCCTTTGAATTAGATGCTGCTGATATTTTCACTGGAATTTCTTTTTCTTTGTGCGTAAATTGAACAGTTTAAATTTACGCTCCAGCGGAACAAAAAGGCTCAAAAACTGGAGCAAAAGAGAGAGAGAGAGAGAGAAAGCGCCTTTTACGAATCGCACCCATCAGCTGTGATGTATTATTGACTGTGTGAAGATGAAAAAATTATCTACTATATGAAGATGAAAAGAGTATCGGTTCTATGAAGATGAAAAGAGTATCGACTATATAAAGATGCCTGACGATGAGAACAAGTGAAACGTTTCTTATTCATGGAACTGATTATTGGTGTAAAAGAGCATTTCAACTGCATTTTAAGTGGCTTCATTTTTATATTCTAACGTTCAAATAAAAGGATTTTTATTAAAATAGAATACTTTACCTTACATAAAAAGAAATGGTCAGGCTTGCTATTTCGGCACAAATTGAAAGAAATTTCTGTAAAAATAGCAGCAGTTAATTTTAAAAACCAATTGCAACTACAGATTTTTCAATATTCACGCAGGTGAGACTAGCATTCTAATCAAATCGAATCTAAAACTATATTATTTCCTTTGTCTGAACGTTTGTCCCATTTTAATTGTTGTTAATTGTTGAATCCCTGCCCAAACAATGCTGTTTTAATTGTTGAATCCCTGCCCAAACAATGCACGTTTTTTTACCTACGTAATGTTTGTGATATGCCTGACCCGCAGCACGCACATGAGATAAAGGCAGATAACAGTGAGAGTACATGCCATTTACTTCGTCATATTGGCACCCGAACTTCAAGGATCACCTGGCTGATAGGTTTCTCGCAAAGGTGTGATGTTCTTTCCACACGGCGAAACAGGAAAAAGTGAGAATCCCCTCTTCAGTCTTCGAAAAAATAACTTACTTAGTGTTAATTTACTTTCCAACACCAAGTTGTGTGGGATTTCTCAAATGTACGTTCTTCATTGGATGACTGCCAACAGCAACACATAGGCCCAACTGACCCGTGGGCTATGTCCACGGCCCTCTTTCAGGGGGGGGGGGGGGGGTATGTGACATGCCTACCCCGCAGGACACACATGAGATAAAGGCAGACAGCAAGGAGAGTACATTTCAGTGTAGTATAGTGGATAGCGCTCCGGAGCCGAGAGTTGGGTGTTCGAATCCCTGACCTGGCATAAAAATGATGGAGAAATTTACTTCCTCATATGTTCATTGTTGTAATGTTAACGAAATACACTTTCACATTTGAACATCACAAACAAAGGATATACTTGGTTATTAAAATTTACTCTATAGGTCTTATTTTTTCTCGTCATTATTGAAGGGCTTTCACCTATAGTAAGTATATAACTTTATGTAATTGTGCAACCCGAGTTCCTTTTTAACAGTGTTCATGAAAACCGCAATTTCTACCGAGAGGAGTGACCATGAGTGTTCCAATCGATGAAAAAGTGCGTCCATTTATATTCCAAAATGGTACGCGTACTTCATTTTTCATCGAATATCCAAACAATTATTTTCTTTATTTTCTTTTTATTGCTTTCAAGGCTGCTATATCGCTCACCTCCACCACTCTAACATAAGCTCTTGAGTTCGCTCCTAACTCGACTGCAAGGTGATTGATACATTAGCAAAGCATGCATTTGTTGAAATAGTGGTTCATAAACATTAATATCGATTGATGGGGAAAAGCTGGAGATAACAGATACCTACATTAACCTTGGGCAGCAGATATCAAGCAAAGGTCACATTGATGAGAAAATTAATCAACGTATAGAACTTGGTTGAAGAGCTTCTGGAAGAAACAGCACAATTTTTAAGAGCAATACACCATTATTTCTTTTAAAAAAATGTTTAATCAATGCATCCTTCCAGTTCTTACATACGGAGCAGGGGCTTGGACTTCAACTAAAAAAGACATACAAAGACTGCAGACAAATGAAAAAAGCCTGGAGAGGTGCATGCTTGGTGTAACCAGGAGAGATAAGAAGAGGGACTCATGGATAAGGAAAATGACAAAAGTGGAAGACATCACGATCAGAGTAAAATCCCTGAAATGGTAATGGGCTGAACGGACCACCGATGGACAAACGAAATTCTAGACTTGATTCCAAGAAACAGGAAAAGACCCAGAAGAAGACCACATGGGAGATGGGTGGATGAAATTCGAAAACATGCGGGAGTGACACGGAGGACACTGGAGCAAGATAGACCGTAGTGAAAGAAACTTGGGTAGACCTTCATCCAGCAGCGGATTGATAATTGTTGTTGCTGATGATGATTAGGATGATAGGTAAAGGTATATACAGTATATAAATATAATCAATAACTGTTATTAATCCACTGCTGGATGAAGGTATTCCCAAGGTTATTCTGTGAAAACACAAATTTGTCCGTGATGGGATTGAACCTGCGTCCCTCACTCCGGAGTAAGTTGCTCTCTCAACTAAGCTACACGGACAGAATATATTGCTGCAGACTTGTTGTCTTGACACTTGTGCTTTATCTCTGCAGTACGTCCCATCATCTCCCTCTTAACTTTTTTTTTTTTTTTTTTTTTTTTGAGGCGAAGTAGGAATTTTTTCATTAATTCCAGACGATGTCTGGAACAAACATCACACATTTTTCGAAGAATCCAAAGGCCAGTAGATCCATTTTTTCGTTCGGGTGCCAATTTGAAAACACAAATTTGTCCGTGACGGTGATCGAACTGCGCCCCCTCACTCCGGTGTATGCGTTGCTGTTCCAACTAAGATACACGGACAGAATGTATCACTGCAGGTTTAGCTTCTTAACACGCGCTTTGCCGCTGTAGAACGTCACACTTCCACAGCTGTCTGTCTTAAGCCAGTATCCTCCATGTCACTCCATCATGCTTTCAAATTTCATCCATCCATCTTCCACGTGGTTTTCTCCATGGTCCTTTTCTGTCCCTTGATATCCAGTCTAATATTTCAGTTACTCATCGGTTATCAATTCTTCCAACAAGCCTATTGCTATTTCATGGATCAACTTTTGTAATTTTCCCGATTCATGAGTTCTATTGCTATCATCATTCCTGGTTATACTAAGCATACGTCTGTCTATACTTCTTTCAGTTGTCTGCAGCCTCTGAATGTCTGTTTTAGTTAAGGTTCAAGTGTGTGCGTTAATCCCCCACCCCCAGTAACCAAGCTGAGCGGCTGACATACTGTTAGCATAAAAAAAACAAAAAACATACATTCATCGATTTCCAAGCATGCTGAAACGTAAGCCTGCAACAGACAAAATTGCTGTTGTATAGTCAGAACTCGAGACACTAAACTTTTATTTTATTCTATTTAAAGGAAATTGATGAAATATAAGATTTCTTTGAAAAAAGAATTACCAAAACAATCTCTTTATGTTTACCAAGCAACGAGTGTTCATAAAATTATGAAATCGTTTTACACAACAACGCACGCAGACATGTTTGAAAAAAACCACAAAATGATGCTGGAAACCTGCCGCTGCACGTAGTAATGTTATGGAGATTTTAAGGTTTTGGAATTAATTCATTTCCAAGTAGGGAGTATTCAAAAATAAGCATTTTTCTTGTCAGAATAGAAAATCGGATTTAAGATGTTATCTGTCAGATCGCCAGCGGCGGTCATTAATAGATTTGTAAAGCAGCAATGTTTCTTATGGAAATCGAACTTAGTACGTTGACAAAGTGCTTAATTTTTTTTACTGGCCTACGCAACAATTATTGTGATCCGAAGGCGCTGTCAGAGGGTCAAATGATTTTATTACAAATTTTGAAGATGACAATCCGATTTTTGGCGTAAATGTGACAAGGATGGTAAGTCAGATAATATCCGAAAACTTGACAATTTTCATCGTCCTGGAGCGGGACTCGAACCCGCGTCTCCCAGGACGATGAAAATTTTCAAGTTTTCGGATATTATCTGACTTACCATCCTTGTCACATTTACGCCAAAAATCGGATTATCATCTTCAAAATTTGTATTATATGGCGTAATCCCGTATTTCTTTCATGATTTATCTGCTTCTCCGGGCAAACACGGGATAAGGTTCTTAACCTCCAGATTCGCTAAACATGAATGCCGGTTTCTTCGACTAGCGAATCCTGTGGTGGTTATATTCAAATTGATCGGAAACTTGAAAATTGATCGTTCTGGGTGGTGTAGTGGTTAGCATATCCGGGCATTTTCTGGGAGACGTGGATTCCAGTCCCGCTCCAGGACGATGAAAATTTTCAAGTTTTCGGATATTATCTAGATGACTTATCATCCTTTTCGCATTTACGCCAAAAATCGGATTGTCATCTTCAAAATTTGTATTATATGGCATAATCCCGTATTTCTTTCATGATTTTATTACTCTTGGAGATAAGGATTTTCGTCAATTTACGTATGAAAAATCTATTTCCTTCAAGCATAGTGTCGAGGCAGAGGAGCGTCGAGAGAGGATCGGACGACACAGAGGTCACGAGAGAAAAAGAACAATTTGAATAGGGAGGTAGCGAGATGATGTCTGAGAAGGAGCACTTTTTCGGGCCTCCTTAGGGCCAATGCAAAAGAACGAAAAGTTACGTAGAATTAAAGTACGAAAGAGCGAATAACTTGGAAACAGAATAAGTAGCCAGAGAACTGAAACATTAGGATTTAGGAACTAAAACAAATTCATGAACAAGCCAATAAGGAGAACTAGATACAAACAAAGAATATCTTTAATGCCTCAGTTGCCTTTAATACTATCTTCGTGACATGCTTTCTTTGTAACTTTCACAGCGGGCTTCAATTAAGTTTAAATATCGAAACTGAACGGGGCTAACAGCTAAACGACAACAGTCTCCTACAAGAGTAAGTAAAATTTTATAATCATATATAACATTCCGTAATAATTTCTTGCGCCGAGATCATTTAAAAATACCATTTGTACCATGCATTAATTTTCACAATAATATAAGCTTTCATTTTTATGGCAGAAACGAAGCTCTGCTTCAATGTTGCTATCAAATTGGCGGAGAACGGGATTAAAATTTATTTCTTATAAAATATTGATGAAATATCTCTTAAAACTATTTCCCCTGATATTAATATGCTGTAATTTATTCTACATGACATGTTTCTCGAGCAAGTGCATTTCTTAGGTGTGAGGTACTATCACATTACATGAAGAAAACACTGGCCATGACTCAACCAAGAGAATAAGCTGGATTAAAAGAGTGTCACAGCACTGAAGATCATAACATGTGCTGAGAGAACTAATTTATATAATCGAAGGAGCGAATGAGGGTGAACTCCCATTATGTATGACTTCAACTGATTATGAAAAGCCTTTTCTGATTTAACGCACATTTCTAATTCAACCTCTTTCGTGAAATGAGAAGAAAAGCCTGAATTTCACAGATTTTTCAGAAGTAAATTGACATACATCCTCCTCCTCACATTTCGCAGGTTAATAACGGAAAACTTCCGTTTTTGAGAGGTGCTAGCGGAAAAATCTTAATTTTCAAGGAACATTTCCTTTACTGAGTTCATATATTAACCGGAAAATTCTATTCTCACTCTTTCCGTCTCCATCTGACGGAACATTACGAGTAAAAGGAACAGTTAGCGGGAAAACTTGAATTTAAAGAGGTTTGATTATCTATAAAATTTAATTCAACGCATTTGCTGAACACTCATCATTTACACGATAAGGTTGCAACAGCGAAGTCCCTGCATGAGTACACACAATGGAAAAAACGCTAATACCAACCTAATAGCGTGTTGGTTCTTCTCTAGACCGACTAACAGCCTGTACACTCCACCAGATGCCTGAGGGTTTCTGGAGGTAATGCCAGCCATACCTTTTGCAGCACTGTCCATAACACTACCCGAGACGTCGGCCCAAGAGCAATGGGTCTCATGTTCCGCTCCACGGCACCTGGACAGCTTCCACAGAGTTTAAATCCGGGAACCTTGGGGACCACTGGATCAAACGAGTGTACCTCTAGCCATGTCTAGGTGGTTGCGGTCCGGTGGGGCGGCGCGTTGTTCTTCTAAAACAGACCATGGGCCGCAGGATGCACGAAAGCCATGAACCATCCAGGGACCTTGGGGGCCACTGGATGGTTCCTAACTCAAACGACTGTTCCTAGAGTTATATCTAGGTGGTTTTGGTCCGGCGAGGCGGCGCATTGTTCTTTTGAAACAGACCCTGGGCCGTAGGATGCACGAAATCCATGAAAGCGTGTAGGTGATCAGCTAGCGTATGCTGATATGGCGTAGTGGTTAAGGACCCCTCCAGACACACTAAGGGACATAATGTGTCTGATTAGAATGCCTCCCAAACCATCACAGAGCCACAGCAGCCTTGAACAAAGCCGACCTAGCAAAAACGGGTCATCACCTTATGCTGTCGACGCCACACCCGCAAACTTCCGTCAGCACGGTACAGATAGCTCAGGGTATTCCGCGTGCGCCGTATCGTTGATACTGATGCTGCTTGGACCTCTGACATTTAACCTGGATGTGATTTGCGTCGAAGTTGCCAAGCGCCCGTATGTACGAGCCTGCGATTCGGGTCATCAGTGGCGTGTAATCTGCCACCGCTTGGTTTCTGGACACTGGTGGATCCGTCGACGGTGTACTCGCAGTACACACTTGATACTGTTGCCCTCGGAAACTCTTGGGCTCTTACTACTTGAGCGATAGAATGGCTCACCCGTCTTGCGCCTAGAATGTGTTCACGATCAAAATCGCTCTGATCACTACGTTTACTCTCGTTCACTGATTGAGATACACTGTTTGGAAGCCCTGCTGTCCGCCTATTTATCACCTGCGTTCGGTTTGGGTCTATTCCACTTTGCGCGGGGGTTGCCTGTATCAACGGCCCACCCTTATCTCTAATATTTTGTTTACTGAGTGTATTATTAGTAGTAACACCAGCGTAGTCTCGTCTGTTAGAGACCCTGATTTTGAGGTTCTGTAACGAGACCGGATACTGTGGATTGCATATCGCATGATACTAAGATTATTGTTGAAACTGATATCTCCCCTCACCCAATTGATGGACCTGCAGTTCTATATTGTGTTACCGTAAGAACTGGGTTTTTGTACGGTTATACAGGTAATTGAGTGCATGATGTCTATGCATTAGCCTGTAGACCGCTTGTATTACGAAGATTTTAGAAATAATTCGTTTCCAAGAATGAGAAATTTCAGCTGTAGGTCTCTTTATCGTCAGCATAGGGAATCTCGATATGTTCTCAGTGGTGTACGTATACGTGTATGTGCATTATACCAGTGAATGACGGTTTCAAACTGCTTATGGTTGATTAAGAACGTTGGCAATAACCAACTAAAGGAATATGGACGAGGTACAATGGTGCGAGCCAGACAGGCAAAAATACATAGGCCCACTACAACGCCCTAACAATATTTCTATCGTATCTCTAGTTATACAAGAAAAAAAATGAGCTAATTAGAACTTACAGGATTTTTCTTTATTGTCCTTACCAAAATCTAAGTTTGTACATGTGAAGTCGCAGACACAAACAGATGAATTAAGTGAAGAACTGTGGGTAATTAAACCAAGGTAAATATAGTAAAGAACACTTAGGGTACTGCAGGCAGCTCAGCATCGGATACAGCACACAGCAAGTCACAAGCTCGATGTCACACCTAGTGGCCTTTTGTCTACGTCTTACCGACTTGACTGCCTGCCAATAGATTCCGAAAAAGTGAGCTCTTGGGAGATATGACGTTAAGTGTAACTTTTAGGAGATATGACGTTAAGTGTAACGAGAAGTAACAACTAAAATGCGAACAGAAAACTTAAATGGAAACTTAAATTAGAGCATGCACTTCACAAAATATTTATGAAAAATGATGTGCTCATAAAAATAAATGTTTTAATCAATTTTATTTAAGTTTCTTAAATTTCAAAATCAGTTTGAAACAGCGCAAAGCATCTTGTCAGATTTATGGAAGATTTTGGAACATCACACGGGTTTTTTTTCCACGTGTGTCTGAAACATTATGATTCTTAATACATTATAGTTTCTTTTAAGTCCCTCGTATTTTAAGAAAATTATGAAACTTTCTATTCTTCATAACTAGAAAGTTTTAAGTGCATAGAAGTACACAATGGACAATACGTGGTTGCTACTATAATTAATAGTTACACATATCTCTAGTCTTCAGTTCGATATATTTGAAAATAAACACAAAATTTAGTTATTAGTAGCATAATCAAGTGATTTCTAAGAATGATGATTTCATGATCAATGCTTACGTACTGCTTGTAGAAGCACACTTTAATGAACGCCCGACTCAGCATTTCAGAATACCAAAACTCACAGCGAGCTGTGAGTGATCTCGCAGTAGTAGAATTGCGATAGGTACATCTATTCAAGCGGAAGATTCGATCAAATCGAAGCATCATTCAACAGCTCTGTGGAACACGTCATGAATAACGCCACATTTTCATACCATGCGTTGATGCAGACGAAGACTTCCGAATAATGCGCTTGGCAGCCACTTTAATTACGCACGCCCTTATATATATGATATGCCATTGGAAAGGAACCCTCACAAGGGATGTGCTTATGAATTGCTTCTAAGGAATGCTGAACCACACAAAATTTACATAAAATACTTAAATTTATCATTACTACATTTTAAAAGCATAAGAAATTAAAATGCACTAAATCTCATGTTCTCTGTCTCGTAAATCCTGTTCCTAAATTTCACTAAAATGGAGAAAAGACAGCGATTTCTTTATATACATGTGATAGTATTAATAGAAATATTTTGAAGTTTGATTCAGAGTTAGAACAAAAAATTTTATTCTTGAGGTATTAGTTTTTAAGTGAGGATTAGAGCGACCGGGAATTTTAGTATTGTGGGCTGCTACAAAAACACACATGCTTAAATGGAAACATGTTTAATTAAATTCCTCATGAAAAAAATTCTTTTAGATCTTGAATGAAACAGAACTACTGAAATGTGCATTGTGAAACGAATTCAATCGTGAAAAATTTTTACCAACAGTTTAACCGTGAAGGAAAATTTAACAGGTTAATAAAAAATTGCAATGCATTGATTATGATAGGCTTTCCAACATATCAGAAATCATTACTCAAGTTATGTGGATAATGTCTGTGGGTTAAATCTTGCTCCTGTGTCCTGACCTTTTACTAAATTTTGATTATATTAAACAGAATAGGTTCAGTATACTTCCGGAACAACATACAAAAGTTTTGTCGCAATTGAAGCATTCTTAGTGAAGTTATTAGGATAGGCTGTGGAATAAATCTCGCTCCTGTGTCCTGACCTTTGATTCTATTTCGATGATGTTCAACAGAACCGGTTCGGTATACCTCCGGAACAACATGATAAAATTTCATGTTCAGTATACCTCCGGAACAACATGATAAATTTAATAAATAGAAATCGAACCATTTTTACGCAAGTTATGGCGCATAAGGGCAATGGAATGGATCCCTTTCCTATGTCCTGACCTTTGACCCTATTTCGTCCAATTTTAATAGTGTTCGTTTCCACGTGGTCCCCTACTGCATACTAAAATTTCATTGAAATCGAACCTTTTTTACGCAAGTTATGACGCTTATGCGTCATGAACCCGCTCCTATGTCCTGACCTTTGATCTCATTTCGCCGTTTTCAATAGGGTTTTCCCCAGGTAGTCCCCTACCACATACTAAAAGTTCATTAAAATCGAACCATTTTTACGTGAATTATCGTGGGACGGACAGACAGACAGACGGACAAAGCTGGAGCATATACGCTTCTTCAACCTAAGGTTGGAAAGCGTAAAAAATCCGCTTAGGATTGAAACCATCCAATAATGAGCGGATTTTTAAAATTCCAGATTTTTATTTTCAAAATTTGATTTTTCACAAAAACAATTGTGATTCCTTAGGAGATCCTATTTCCAATTAAATCACCAAGAAAATCATTCTGAAAGTTAAAATGTGCTCATACCACATAGCAAGTTTCCTACGCAATTAAACTTTATATTATTTGATCGCTTACTGCGCAAAGGTATTGATGCCACTTCTTGAGTAGACGCTTTCTAAATGTTTACTCATTTTTTGACTCACGAACTAGTACTTGAAAAACGTTTCTTTAAGATAAATGTAGGTGGGCCAATGATTTGGGAAAATATCTTCTTGAGATTTATTTCGTACTCCGTGTCAGCCTGTGGATAAGGAGTGGTGGGGAGGGGGGAAATGATTGGCAATCCGTCACAATAAGTACCGGTGTCTACTTCAAGATTACAAATGTAGAGTAGGACCAACCAGTAACCCTGGACTCGAAGTCCAATGACCTGCGTCTAATCGTAGTTAGCTTTAACTCAGTGGTCTGAAACTAAGACCTTTGAAACGGTCACATCCCAGTTTTGGAGGAACTTAGAGCGCCGCATTAATGTTAATAAATTCTTATGAATGAATATTAACTTTACAAAACTACTCCAATGGCTTGGCACAAGAGTGGAATATTATTTCTAATTATCGGTAAATAGTAAAAACAAATCCTTTATTAATCACTGAATACAATCACTTTTATGTAACAATTATTTTCATTAAAATCTTAAAACAATCACATTTTACCAACTGAACACGGTACATGGTACAGAAAATGTCACATGCTCTGAGCAGAAACTTGGGCTCGCTTTTGTGTCCTTATCGATATTTAGAATGATGTCCTTTAAAAATACTACTTTTAAAAGGACATCACATGACTGTCACTTAACCTCTTCCTTTCAAGACATTTTACTTGGTTCATTCTTGAAAGCAACTGTTTACATGAGCATGTTGTTCCGAACATAGATAGAACCCGTGCAGCAAGGTGTTGAATGTTTACGTACTTGACCTTTGGAACTAACTGGTAAAACTCTGTTAGATTGCAACGGCTGAATTTCTCTTTTAGGAAAGAATCACACTGAAAATCTGTTAATTTAAGCTGAAGTTCTTCAGGTGCATTGTCAGCATTATGGGAAAACGGAGACTTGAATATACTGAAAATAGTTTCCATATCTTTGAAACATTCGAACCGCCTTTTAAAATCCTCTATTAACATAGCTATCTTTGTAAATAATTCACAAAAGTTGATTTCTTCTTCTTCAGCTGAAACTTTTAAAGTGGGAAAGTGAGCAAGATTTCCTGCACTGAGCTGAGCTTCCCAAAGCTGAAGTTTCCTCTGAAATGCGTTGACATTATCAATAATATCAGGGACTAGCTTATTTTGGCCTTGTAGTTTGATATTCAAATCATTTAAGTATCCAATTATATCTGTGCTGAATGCTAGATCATGACACAATTTTGGATCATCAAACAGCGAGACGCCTTGATCTTTTTTATTTTCAAGGAAATCTTTATTTCACTTCTCAAATCCCCAAAACTGGTTACTTATAAAGTGGATGGCTTTGCTAAGCATTACTATGTTTATATTATATTTAATATACACTATCAACCAACAAGTAATTGGACACCTGTGATAGCAAAGGAAAACGAAATTTATTCACCTTCAATAGTTGGTGCAGCGTCCACGAGCGGCGATTACAGCTGTGACCTTCCGGGGCATACTCTCAACCAGGCGTTGTATGAAGGCTAGCGGTATTTTCTTCCACTCGGCTTGGCGAAGACAGGTCAGTTCCTTCACCGATTTCGGACGGTGGGGGCACCCCTTAAGTCGACGCTCCAACTCGTCCCAGAGGTGCTCGATAGGGTTAAGGTCTGGGCTCTGCGCAGTCCAGTCCATTCGATTAATCCCATTGTCACCATACCAAGCCATGGTGGACCTCGCAACATGACACGTAGCATTGTCATCCTGAAAGTAACATGGGTTCACCCCGTAAAACTGCCACAACGTAGGAAGCGCATGGTCATCCAAAATGGTGCAGTAGGTCTCGGCGTTGAGTCTACCAGAAATTGCGACCAAGGGTCCCGTGCCATACCAGGAGAAACACCCCCATAGCATAATTCCACCGCCGTCGAACTTCACAGTTGGCACAATACATTCTCCAGGCAGACGCCAAACCCAGACCCTGCCATCCGAACGGTAGAGGGTGAACCTTGATTCGTCGCTCCAGAGAATCTGTTTCCACTGTTCAACGGTCCACTGTCGACGTCCGTTTCACCACGTTAGTCGAGCAGCACTATTGGACTTGGTGATCAAAGGCTTGCGGGCGGCAGCACGTCCATGATAACCGAGCAGATGGGCTTCCTTACGGAGGGTATTCATCGAAAGAACACTTCCGGATGCCTGTTGAAACTCCTCGCGGATGTGGCCCATCGATTTGGTGCGGTTCTTCCAAATTTCTCTGGCCAGCACCCGTCAGTCTCTAACTCCCAGTTTTGTGGGTCTGCCGGGTCGGGGCACATTCCGACAGTCACCTCTCATCTTCCACTTGCCAATCACGTATGCCACTGTCGATTTTGGGTACTTCAACTCGCTGGATATGTCACGTATGGATCGGCCATTTCTGTGATACCCGACGATTACACCTTTCTCGAAATCAGAGACCTCCGAACTGCGTGGCATCTTGCATGCGACTGGTTTCGTTGTTGTTTCCCACACGATATTTAACGGCGGCGGCAGTGACGTGTATCAGGACCGCAGATATCGTCGATTGCAGGGGTGTCCAATTACTTGTTGGTATATAGTGTATTATAATATACCTCCATAAAAAAAGGTGATTTATTTTTATTTTGAAATTATTCATGCGGGCCGCAAAACAGTTTTCGCCGGGCCGTGAGTTTGAGACCACTGCTTTAGCTTGACTGATTTGTAAAAATATGCTTGGCCCGGCTGCACTTTTCTGAAAATTTTGCTTTCTCATTCCACAGCAAACACTCAACATGTAGATACGTAGAAGGATATTTTTTTCTCTTTAAGGAAATAACATTTTCCGACAAAGCTCAAAATGAAGTTGACGATTATTATTCCTAAGTGCCAAAATAATTATTCTGTCGTTCCAAAAATTCCGGACAAAAAAGGGAGAAATTAAAAGAAGGAAACGAGAAAGTGCGACATTTCTCAAGCTTTCCAGGAGGAAATGTAGCGGTTTCCTGGTGAGTCAGTCCGCACCTGCTAGACTCAGAGGTCTCCTACACATTCATTTAAATAACTGATGCCATGCTGTGATATTTCGTACATGTTGTGTTATGTTCAGTTTACTTTCCTTACATTTCTTATCCTGAAAATGTTTCTTAAATTACTATGTGAGCGTTCTATTAGCGGAATTTCACTCTTCCGCCTGGGGATCAACTTATTTGCAACTTTTATTTTAATAGAAGAGTTTGTCATGAAGAAAGTAATAGGAATAATTGCATTTTTAACTAATTTCATGATTAGATGAAGCCTATTATTATATTATTACGGTTTGTCCTGGAATTGACTTAGTTACACTTTCATTTACCTCACGATTCATTCTGTTTCCTAGTCATCGCCTTGAATTATTTTACTCTATAATTTTATGCAAATTTTCATTCTCCTTCGCCATCCAGTTCGGAGACCCGATTAGTGTTCCTTCTCAAGCCATCATCTTTCAACATCTCTCCTCTTACTCTCTTCTTAGCTTGACCTCCTGTGTCCAGACGAAACTCGTTTCCCTAGAGCGAAGGGGTAAGTGTTTTCCCTTGACGCCTCCTTGGCAATAAACCAATTAAGCAGTCTCGATTGCGCATTTCGAATCACGACGTATATGATTGCTGCGTACGCCAATAAAACGATAAAAAGCACTTAAAGTTTTCTGAAACGGCTCTTCCACACAAAGGACGATTGCCCGGGAACAATCTCTTACAACTCTATAGCTAATTGCTGTTGCCGCTGTCATGGGCGCCTGAGGAAATTTTTCAAGGTGGGTCAAGTGTAATTAATTAAGGTTTGGCTAATATGTAGAAAACAGTAATTCGGGTAAATGAAAGATTAATAGTATTACTATTACTACTACTTACTTACTAAATTAGAACACTACTACTATTATTATTATTATTATTATTAATTGATGCTGCTCTTAAAGAAAGTGTATGTTAGTAATAGTCATGTATTATCATGTGCATTGGTAACTGTTTTTAAAATAATGGACAGTGTCGAGCTGGGCCACGCCAAGCCTTTTAAGTTCAGCACACACCACCCTGAGCGGAACTTGTTTGGGTGTACATCGTTACGGTTTGCTAGGTTTTCCGCTTTCACGTTATCGTTTTCCAATCCCAAATTTCCAATAAAATTGGGATATTAAATTCAACGCCCCAAACTCCATCTTTCCCTGTGGTCTAGTTCTGTGAGTGTAAAAAGAAAAAAGTAATAAATAAAATAAAATAAAGGCAAAAATAATTCTACAGGGGGTCAAGTGACCCCTGTGACCCCCCCCCCCGGTCGACGCCCATGGCCGCTGTAGAAAGTCTCTTCGAACATTCCCATGCTAACTGACGTTCCTACGAAACAAGTTAGTAAAATCATGCAATGCATTGATTATGATACGCTTTCCAACATACCAGAAATCATTACTCAATTTATGAGGATAATGGCTGTGGAATAAATCTCGCTCCTGTGCCCTGACCTTTGACCCCATTTCGATGATATTCAACAGAATTGGTTCAGTATACCTCCGGAACAACACGAAAACGTTTTGTCGTAATCGAAGCATCTTTACGTAAGTTATAACGCACAAGGACAATGGAATGAATCCCGCTCCTATCTCCAGACCTTTGACCCCAGTTCACCCATTTTCAGTAGGGCTCCTCCCCGGGAAGTCCCCTAGCACATACTAAAATTTCATCGAAATGGAACCCTTTTTTATTAAAGTTATTACGCATAAGGACAACGGAATGGATCCCTCTCCAATGTCCTGATCTTTTACCCCATTTCACTCATTTTCAATAGGGTTTGTCCCCAGTTGATCCCCTATCATATACTGACGTTTCATCGAAATTGAAACATTTTTGCTCAAGTTATGATGCATAAGGGCAATGGAATGGATCCAGCTCCGATGTCCTGACCTTTGACCCTATTTCACCCATTTTCAATTGGGTTCGTCCCCAGTTGATCCCCTATCATATACTGACATTTCATCGAAATCGAAGCATTTTTTCTCAAGTTATGGCGCAGGGCAATGGAATGGATCCTGCTCCGCTGTTCTGAACGACCTTTGACCCTATTTCACCCATTTTCAAAAGGGTTCGTCCCCAGGTGATCCCCTATCATAAACTGAAATTTCATCGAAATCGAACCATTTTTACAAGTTATGTCGCATAAGGGCAACGGAATGGATCCCGCTCCGATGTCCTGACCTTTGACCCTATTTCACTCATTTTCAATAGGGTTCGTTCCAAGTTATGGCGCATAAGGACAACGGAATGGATCCCGCTCCGATGTCCTGACCTTTGACCCTATTTCACCCATTTTCAATAGGGTTCGTTCCCAGGTGATCCCCTATCATATACTGAAATTTCATCGAAATCGAACCATTTTTACAAGTTATGACGCATAAGGGCAACGGAATGGATCCCGCTCCTATGTCGTTAGCTTTGACCCCAGTTCGCCCATTTTCAATAGGGTTCGTCCTTATGTGGTCCCTTACCACATACCAAAATTTCACTGAAATCGAACCATATTTACGCAAGTAATGAAGCATAAGGGCAATGGAATGAATCCCGTTCCTATGTCGTGACCTTTGACCCCATTAACCCCATTTTCAATAGAGTTCGTCCTTATGTGGTCACTTACCACATACTAAAATTTCACTGAAATCGAACCATATTTACGCAAGTAATGACGCATAAGGGCAATGGAATGAATCCCGTTCCTATGTCGTGACCTTTGACCCCATTAACCCCATTTTCACATTTTCAATAGGGTTCGTCCCCAGGTGTTTCTCTACCACATACTGTAACGTACCAGGAGATGTGACGTACCTGCCAGAAGGACGCACACGACATAAAGGCAGATAGGAATCAGAATAAAACGTCCGTGTAGCTCAATTGGTAGAGTTACTTGTTCCGGAATAAGCGGACTCGGGTTCGAATCCCGGCGTAGACCAAAAGTGACGGAGAAATTTACTTCGTTATAATGGCGCCCGAACTATCCGGATTACCCGACCGTTCGAAATCTCGCATTGGTGTGATGTTATTTCCACACCGCGAGATAGGAAAAATAAGAGAATCCTTTCTCCAGCACTGAGAAAAAAAAAAAAAAGGGGGGGGAGATGATGTAACGTACCAGGAGATGTGACGTACCTGCCCGAAGGACGCACACGACATAAAGGCAGGTAGGAATCAGAATAAAACGTCCGCGTAGCTCAATTGGTAGAGTGACTTATTCCGGAATGAGGGGATCCGGGTTCGAATCGTGGCGCGGACAGAAATGACGGAGAAATTTACTTCGTTATAATACTAAAATTTCATAGAAATCGAATGATTTTTACGCGAGTTATCGTGCGGACGGACGGACGGACAAAGCTGGAGCATATACGCTTCTTCAACCTACGGTTGGAAAGCGTAAAAAATGAATTCTAAAAGCTTATAAAATTTCCTAAACCCACATAATAACAGTAACAGAAGAAATACCGCAAGGTTTATTGTATAACTAATTCACTTTTCATAAATAAAAGGTTTCTTTTTTCAGAAAAGTTATTTTTTTTACTATATCCCTCAAACTGTAAAAATTGCATCTGCTAATAAATGAGTGATCATTGCTAAATTTAAGATTCCTTATTTATACCAAACGACGTTCTGATTACACTCGGGAGCATATTGGCATCTTTCCTCTTTTAATATCGCTCCCACACACGCTCCCAGAAAAAAAAATCTTTCTACTATTTGTTAATGCTACTGCGAGTTAAATTACTTTAATTCACGGCGATGGAGTCACGGAGTGCGTGGCAGCGTTATCGAACAACCGTTTTTCCCTCCTTGAATCACATATTCCAAGAAAACTTATCATTTCCTTCACGAAACTGCAGTTTATGATGCAGTTGTGAGAAATTTAATACACATCTACGAATCAAAAGTTGCAAAGCGTCAGAAAGTGCTTTATTTGCATGAGAAGCAGCCGGAAATTTACTTTCATCACTTTTAAATTACGCACGTATCGCTCCGGAGATTCCTGTGCGAACTATACCACCTGGAAAGGCGAAAAGAAGAATTAGCCACATGTGTCTTGGAGAACATCCGCATCAACAAGCCTCTTGCAGACAGCAGGAGATCATTGACATGGTCTGAATACTAATCAGCAAAACTCCAGGCATTTTGCCACCTTTCTTGAGAAAAGCACTTGCTATTCAAATTTCATGCATTTCCAAAAGACGTGTAACAGAGTACGGCTCCGCATCGCTGGCTAGCATGCATTTCTAAATGAACGAGATCAGTCTGCTTTAGTTTCACAGAACAGAAGTGTACGCTGCAGCGTAACATGCAGTCACGTACATCATGTATCTCCACGATTCGCATCAAAACTTCTTATCTGAACCTACATGTCATCTATATCCTTCTCAGACTAAGAATTCAAAGGCTGATAAAAAACAAATGTAAAACTATGAAGACAAACTCATATTTCTCATAAGTGTAAGTGCATGAGGCAGTGTCTCCCATAGATATGCATTTTCAGTAATACGTTTTCAGCTCTTAAATTCAAAGTATTCTTTTTTTATAGCGTGGAATTTCATCATACACGAAATAGGGGACTGAGCATAGCACTATTCGATAATTTTTTTCTTTAGTGTCAAAAACTTGCCAACTGAGTGTTGGCAAACGAAGTATAGTTTACAGTGGAGAACGTAGTTTAAAATAGTAAAATTTTTATATTTTATAGAGAAGAACGTGGTTTATTATTAATTTTATTTAAGCCTGTCTTCCCCAAAAGGTGAAAATAATGCTGACGCAAAATATAAGTCATTTTCACCAAGTTTCTTTTGGGAAAGTGGGAGGGGAGAGGGAGCGGAATGAAAATAAAAGAGAAGGCTAAATAAAATCTTGCCCTGAGCATACCCTGATAGAAATTCCGTGCAAATTACATTTGAGGGAAATCTCTATTAACGCACATCATCGAATGACGGTAGCGTCTGGGCAACAGTAGGTTTTGGTAAGAGTCGGACGCAGTATAGGTAAGACGAAGGATCTAAGCGCATTTAATCGTGGGCAAATCATCGGGGCCAGACGAATGAGTCACTCCATCTCGGAAGTCGTGCAGGCACTGGGATTTTCACGAGCCACTGTGTCACGGGTGCACCGTGAGTACATCGAATCCGGTAAAACCATCCCTGCAAGCGCCAACTGCAGTGGACAACAGCGTGTGGATGAGCGAGGTCATCGTCGGCTAGCTCGCATTGTAATAGCAGATAGACGGGCCACAGTGCAAGAAATCACCCGGCAATTTAACGCTGGTGCACAAAAACGTGTAAGCAGCCACACCATCCACAACCATGTCCTCGCTATGGGGTTCAGAAGCCATCGTCCCACGAGGGTACCGCTGCTGACCGCACATCACAGGGTGCAAAGATTAACACGGGCGCGGGAACATCGCCACTGGACCCTAGACATGTAGAAAAATGTTGCCTGGACTGATGAGTCGAGATTCACGTTGGTACATGCGGATGGCAGGATACGAGTACGGCACAAAACACATGAAGCGATGGGTCCTTCTTGCCAGCAGGGTACTCTTCAAGCTGGTGGGAGTGGAGAGTTTACGTGGACTGAAATGAGACCCCTGGTACATGTGGCATCGTATCTCACAGGTCAACGTTACCGGGATATCCTGGACGACCATTTGCTCCCGTTGTGCGTCTTTAACATCCTACTAGGGACCTCATCCTGCAACAAGACAATGCACAGTGCCATCGCTCCCGAATTGTATCCGAATGGTTGGATGAGCACTCAACCGACGTGAACTCGCTTTCTTGGCCAGCTAGGTCACCTGATCTCAGTCCCATCGAGCATATCTGGGATGCCATCGAGAGAGATGTTCGAGGCTCTGACCCCCCTCCATCAAATCTTCGTGATCTGTGGGAGCTTGTTCAGGGGTCGTGGATCCGTATATCTTCCCAACGCTTCCGGTGTCTTGTCGAGTATATGCCGAGACGAATCGCCGCCGTCATCAGTGCGAAAGGTGGTGCTACACGTTACTAGACAGGTATCTCTAATTCAATTGCTCTTCAGTGTATAACTCAATCAGACCTGAAGGAGATCAAACGGACCCCTTGTACTTTAGCATTTTATACAGTTCCTTCTGTATTTTGGCGAAAAGGATCAGATAGGGAAAATCTGATCCTTTTCACTGAAATACAGAAGGAACTGAATAAAATGCTAAACCCACACCCTGCCGGTGTTGACTGCTGCCTATAAATACTAAACCCAAACCCTGCCGGTGCTCAATATCCCTTCGTTTTGTATCTGTGGGTTTTTCTTCTGATTTTCGGTGTGGCCGCCTAACTGTGCACCTATTCAGTGGTGTAGTTGGGTGGGAACGTCCGGAGCGGCGTTCTGGTACTTTTTGTCTAGCCGCCACGCGTTCCGGTAAACCCTATTCAGCACAATTTGTTTTCTTTTTAAAATGCAAATGTTCTATAGCTCTTTACCAATACAAAATTAAAAAAAAACACACAGAAAAATAGCATAGTTAGTGAAATTAACGTCCCATGTTAGTTTGAAGGTAGAGTTTGTCCCTAAATCCATTCTCACTTGGCGGTCCCAAATGGTGAAATCGTGTTTCTTGAATGCCAAAAGTGTAACTCAGGAAGTCTGACTTCGACCGATTACTATTCTTATCTGGAGGTTAAGTCGAAAGTTTTGCAATATTTGGATCACTTTATGTCTTCATACGTACCTTTACGACGAAAGCTGACTAGCATTCAAAATATAAGCCATCGTGTTGCACCGTCTTTAGCCATCTGTCTGCCATTTCTTCGATTCCGCGACGGTACCAGTTCTTGTCCTTCGAGGCGAAGAAATCCTTCACCCCAGCTGCCACCTTCTCCTGGTTGTTGAAGTGCCGCCCGTGAAGGAAGTGGGCCAAGGACCGGAACAAGTAATTTCGATGCCCTCAAGTTCCTGAAGTACTACCCGGGTCATTCTTCCGGTATGAGACCGAGCGTTGTCCTGCTGTAGGACAGCGCGCTTTCTATTCATCAGTGCCGGGTACTTCTTTTCCAAAATGGAATAGATCCTCTCCATCTGTTCAGAGTAGAGGTTGGCATTGATCGTTCGACCGTATTGAACAAATTCGTAATGGGTTATCCCCTCGAAATTCCACCAGACGCAGAACATCATCTTGTGCTCGAAGCGGCCACGTTTGGCAACAGGTTCTGGAAGCATGCCAGGGCTTAACTACCGTCGTTGTGAGTTAGGATTACGGAAATAAATCCACTTTTCATCGCACGTAACAATTATCTTGATGAAACGTACACCGCGCGGGTTTTCTAGTAGTTTCACGCACACTTCCACTCGGCGGTTTGCTTCAGCTGGCGTCAGTTCGTGAGGGTCAATGTGGCAGCTCTTGTAGACCTCGCCGAAGTCCTGAAGGTGACGAACCACGGTGGTTTGTGTTCTGCCCAGCTCGCCTGATAATCTTCGAGTACTTGTTGTCGTATTTGCCTCTACGGCTTGGCGCACAGCCTCCGAATCCACGGTTCGCGGTCTACCTGACCTTGACCGATCGTCGAGGTATCGATCAAGTGAGAGAAATTTATAGAACCATCTGGTTGTGGTGGTGTGGTTATGTTCCCCAATTAGCCAAAAGTTCCCTAATTAGCCAGTTGATGCTGATCATCTTTAGGCTTTCCAGCCACAGACAGAACGACGACACGAAATGCTGTTCACAGCAACGACTACCACTTTATATCCCTTTCAACTGACTGCAGAGCGCGACTTGAACTAGTTTAAACACGTGACATACCTGCCGCAGCACATGCGTTTATGCAAATATTGCAAAATTTTCGACTCACCCTCTGCACTATAAATATAATAAATTAAAAAGGGGAGGGCCGAATGGGGGGGGGGGCGTAAAGGTATTAAATACATAAAGGCACTGCGCGTTCCCGTACTTTTTTCACTCAGTACTACACCACTGCCTATACTTAATTGCATAACATTTTTTTCTTACAGACTACTCGAAGCCTGATCTCTTAGCTTACACTTCCTTAGTGCTGTTTAAGACCCGATATCTGCACTGTTTTCCTAAAATCTTCTACACTAAAATTTATTTATTTCATTACTATATTGAATGTTATTCAGCATTTAGAGAAAGCACTGCAGCAGCCGTCCAGACCACTGCAGCGCAGTGGTCTGAGTGCTCGCTTCTGATCATTCTTCTGATATGGATCCAGGTTTGAATCCCGTTGAGGAATGGAAATCATGTTTGGGCACTGGCTCGCTCCCTTCCCTGAACCACTGGCGAAAAATTAGGGATGAGCGACTGCTGTAGTCGTTAAACCCCAAATTAAAAAAAAAAGGAAAGAAAGAAAGCACTACAACCGTTTTCTTTGTGCATATAAGCTTCATGTACTTATTGAACTTTTGTTCAAACTCAGTGGTCCACAAAATGTTAACTCATCAGAACAAGAACCATCTCCCAAACAATCGTCTCGTTTTTCTGGTTCGAGAAATTACCATTATTTGGAGGTTTCACTGTATTGCAAATTTCTTGTGGAAAAGCAGAGCACCTTTGCACAAACTTCTTGATGTCTTTCTTAGGAACATAATGTTGGTTCCATTCTTTTTGTTTCGCTTCGTGCGGAGGCATTCCTACAACTCGGTCTACGATGGACTAAATAATTAGAATAAAATATTTCAAAATCTGGTCCACTTTAATTTTTTAAAATAATAGCAAAACCCATGCACTCCAGAAGAACATAAATTTTAACCTATTAAGAACTAACGACTTGCGGTGCTTAAATGCCTTTTGTTATTGATAAGGGTGAATTAGTCCTTTAATTTTCTGTTGGAGCTTATAATTTCTCTGAATACGTTTGTAATAATTTTATTCTTTCTGTAGCAGGACTTATCACAAATTAAGTTTTTTTTTCTTCATGAGTTTCGAAACAACAGAATTCTTTGGAGCTCGAAATCTTTTTCAACTAACAATCACTTTCCATTATCTTTAAGAAACGGTGATATGTATTGCTTTATGGTATTAATTCACAAAACTCCTAAATATAAAATTTACTCTTGATAGCTATAATAGTTTTTGTCTTAAGGGAACTACAGACTGATACACAGACATCATACAATCAATTTAATAGTTAATCAAACCTCAAATATTCCCACGAATTACTCCTACAGGGTGTCCATAAATTTTTCTACACATTACAAAAATTAATATAAGAAAATCTATGTAAGTTAAAATAAAGTTTTTGGCAACATAATATAGCAGCACTCATAAAGCTTTATTTTTTCTTTATTTAGGTGAGTGCTACGGCTGAATAAGAGGAGCATTTCATCGATACTGGCTCCTATGCAAGAAAAAGTGGCGTGCGTGTTGTGGTTCCGTTAGACCAAATCTGCGGTTACTGTCCAGCGTAATTTCAGAAAAAAGTACAGACGATCACCACCGGTCCAAAAAAGCATAAAAGCTTGGTATGAAAAGTTTAAAGCGACAGGTAGTGTTGGCGATCTCCCCCGAGCGGGCTGACCACCTCTTACACAAGAGACAGCTGCAGCTATTCAAGGAGACAATTCTGCGAAGCCCCAGGAAATCCATTCGTCGTGCGTCACTGGAAAATGGGACTCCACGTGCTGCGGTTCACAAAATTTTACACAAACGTCTTCATCTGTATGCTTATAAGGTACAGATCGTTCAAGCTCTTCAGCCTGATAACCGGCCTCGCCTTGCTGCATTTCCGACGGAGATGTTGCAGCGCATAGCTTATGATAATGCTTATGTCTGCTTCTCTAATAAAGCCACATTCCACGTCTCTAGTACAGTAAATAGGCACAATGTGTGAATTGGGGATCAGAAAATTCCCATTATGTCATCGAACAATAGAGGGCTAGCTCGAAAGTGAACGTATGGTGCGGCCTGATGCATGACAAAATAATCGGACCCTTCTTTTTTCACAGAGCCCAGGGTAACATGTAACGTGTACCTGGACATGCTGGAATTTTTTTGCAGCACCTCAGTTGCATGCATTCCAACTTTCAGTTATTTTCCAACAAGACGGTGCCCCATCACATTGGTCAATAATGGTTCGTGAGTTCCCGAATGCCACATTTCTGGACAGATGAATTGGCCGCGACGGTCCTATGACATGGCCACCTTGATCGCCCGAAATAACCCCTCTAGACTTTTTCCTCTGGGGTTATTAGCAATGACCAATACTCTAGCAGTGTTCCGGATGTTGAGACGTTGAAGAGTAAAATAACGGACGCCATTGGTTCTGTCTCGGCTGAGATGTTAATCAAACCATGGCGTGAGATCAGATATCGCTTAGATGCCCTCCTGGTCACAAATGGTGGCCATGTGCAGGTGTACTGACACTGGAAAAAAAACTTTACTTGTGCACCATCATTGTCGTGCAATCCCTTTCTTGTACCTATAATAATTTTTCATATTAGTTTTTGTAATGTGGGAAAGACTTTATGGACACCCTGTATTACCGGAAATGTTCCATCATATGGATACGGAAAAAGTGAGAACAGAATTTTTACGTAAACACCTCTGACAAACGACAATTTACCGTCAATATGAGAAAGATATTACGGAAAAGCTTCTGAAATTTCAGAATTTACCTGTCGTATGAATGAAAAATCCGTGAAATTCAAGTTTTTTTCCATCATTTCACGGAAAAGGTTGTATCAGAAATATGCTTCGTTAATGTACGAAAGAAATCACAGAAAAATGGTTCGTGTATTTCAGAAAATGTTTTACAGTGCTCGTGCATGACAAAGCACGACCACACAAGGTCTGAATTTTCCGGCTGTTCATTGAACAGAACGGTTCGATGGAGCTCCCCCCCCCCATCACCACCACCACCACCACTACCACCTTCACCAGATCGATCCTTCTGTGATTCAGACTGTTTTGGATATCTGGTTCTCGAAACAGCTAACACGATTTGGATCTTCAAATTGCATATATTTTCCTCAGACTGGTGCTTTTAATGGTGTTAGCGAACTACCCACTGTTTGGGAAAGTACCATTGATAATGAGGAGAATAACTACCCTCAAATATTGTGATCACTCCTTTGTTTAACAGGAATTATGGTAAATTGAAAGGCTCCACTTTACTTCTCGAACGACTTAATATACACTGAAGTGCCAGAAAAACTGGTACACCAGTCTAATACTTGGTAGGTCCCCCACGGGAGCTCAGTACTGCAGAAATACGACGGGGCATGGACACCACTAGCTTCTGGAAATATGCTGTAGGCAGTGCACACCATACTTCCTGCAGAGCGTTCCATAATTCGGGTGCATTCCGAGGTCTCGGATTCTTGTGTTCGATAGCATGGTTTCCGAAATGTGCTCTATCACGTACAGATCTGGGAACTTGGGTGGGAATGGCAACACAGCAAACTCAGATGAATGCTCCTCTAAACATATTGTGGCGTCCCGACACTTGTGTGGAAGTGCATTGTCTGTTGGAACAGGCCCAACCCATCAACATGAATGCAGGACATGAACGGGTGTACCTCGTCAGAAAGGATGCGCACATAGCATTGGCCGGTTACAGACGTTTGTAGACGTTCCAGGGATCCCAGTGAAGTCGAGCTAAACACACCCCATACCATTACGGTCCCCCCACCAGCCGGTACAGCTCCCTGTTGACAGGCGAGATCCATGGCTTCACACGTTTTTAGGACGTTTTTGATAAGAAACCACAGAGGATAAAAGAAGTTCAAGGAATTGAAACTGACAACAGCGCGTTAGATGAGCACAAAAGAAACATCTGCGGCAGTTAAATATCGTCTACTAAGAAAATGGCGCACGTAAACCAGCTGTGGATAGAAGGTTGTGTTTTTGCTCTTTACGAAGACAAATATTCGTATTCTGTAATTAAAAACCGCTGTGAAAATCATGGAATTAGCATTTCCAAATGTAAAATAAGCAATATTATCAATAATAGAGGAAAAATTCGTCAATCATTTCTTTTAACATGAAAAAGAACACCAAACACATATCCAAAGAAGGTTCGTACTTTTAAGACTAGTGCAAAAGTAAAGTCTCTGGTCTTAAAAGAAAATTTCTGACCCAAAGAGCGATGCCTAAGTCGTTGCAAATATCTGTATCAACTGCAAACAAGGTAATAAATAAAGATTTGAATATGAAAAAAAAATGCTCACCGTCTTTTGCCTAAACTTGCGGGTGACCACAGAACATGGTGTAGACTTCTTTATGAAAATCACTTTGACAGATAGAGATGGAAATTTATTGTGACTGTTGGTGAAGCATGAATCCACCTTAACGTCTGTAACAAAAAAAAGGTCGATTTACAATCTCAAAAGAGCAGAAAAAGACTTAAAGTTAAGGATAGGTTGAAAAGAATGTTCAAATATATTTTACATACACTCACGGACAATGAAATTTGTGCACCAAGAATGAAGCATCGGATTGAACTGAAATTTTATGGACGTCATTATACAGATGAATGATACACATGATTGCAGAAATAGAACTGCAGAACAATTACAGAAGGATCTGTGGAACGCAGTCCGGTCATAATCAATAACGTGTTGCACCGCCTCGTGCGGCGATACATACTGCAATACGGTCCACCATGGTGGCTGACAGACGCCTGATGTTATCCTACGGCAGACTGGCCCACACATGTTAGACGGTGTGCTCCAAATCCCGGATAGTGCGGCACGACGGCAGCCGCGGTTTCAACTGGTCCCACACATGCTTGATAGGGGATATGTTCGGGGAGCGGGAAGGCCATGGAAGTGTCTGAACATGACGTAGGCAGTCCTGAGCAACCCGAGTTGTGTGCGGGCGGGCATTATCCTGCTGGTATAGCGCACTAGGAATTCCGGCCAGGAATGGGAGCACGTGGAGCCCGTAGGATTTCATCCACATATCGCTGGACCGTCAATGATCCACGTACCATTGCTAACGCTGATCGGCTATCGTAAGCAATGGCACCCGAGACCATAATGCCAGCAGTGGGAGAGGTGTGGCGCTCGATAGCGAGGTTGGGATTGTGCCGTTGACCCTGGGACATCCACACCCGGACACGATGAGCATCTGCCCCCAAATGGAAACGGCACTCATCGCTAAACACCACACGTCGCCAGTCTGTGGCGTTTCACGTCGCTCTGGCTTGGCACCACTTCGAACGGAGCCGGCGATGTTCCGGTGTTAATGGCAGCACACGTAAGAGGCGCTGTGATCGCTGATTCGCTTTCGCGAGGTGTCGGAAAATGGTTCGTGGGCACACAAGAGCCGCTACATCTGTCTGTATAGTGGACTGGATCCCCGTGGAATCCGTTCGTGCCTGGTGGACGACCAGTCGATCCTGTCTACCAGTGGTCCTCATGGTCCGCCCGGAGTTGCACCGCTGTGTGGCAGTGCTGTCACGTGACCACTACTCCCAACAGAGTCGGACGGTATGGTCAGAACGATCCACGTGGCTGGCTATGCGGCGCGCCGACCACCGTGCAGTTTTCAGCCCGATGATCAGGCCTCTCTCAAAGCCCGTGAGTTGCGTAAATCGACGTCTCTGGCATCTACCCGGCATTCTTGACACTCTGTACTCTTGCTTGCGTCGGCCGGTGCTTTTCGCTATCATAGGACATCGACTACACACTGGTTCGTGCTTGCAGCGCCACCACAGGGTGTGCGGTCACGCGCGATCGCACCAAATGTGGATCATTTGCATACCAGCACGCACTCCAGCTATATGCAAAGTTTCGCGGTTGTGGCATGTTTTCTTCCAGGTGCGCAAATTTCCTTGCCCGTGAGTGTATTACCAAACTAATATTTTAACAAGTTGGAAACACATGGCATAATTAATGTAGGCATAAATTAAGCTATTCTTTCCATGTAACATAACCACAGAAATTTAAAATTTTATGTGTTATATTAACCCGCATTTCCCGATTTGCGGTCAAGAATGCTACCCATTACACCACCCGGGACAGTGAAAAAATAAATTTACTTTAAACATTAATTTTATTTCTGAAAAATCGTTCTAAAAATGTGTGAACATCCTTTGTAGCTAGTGTTTATATTTCGAGTATAGTAACACTGTTTGAATATTACACAGAAACAGAAAGGCCTTCTTACTATTCGTCCCAGATTAAACTTGTCATAATCGAGAAACTTAATAGCAACAACTGCTGTATTGCCATATTCTCCTCCTGGCCTTACAGCATCGTACCAAGGACTATAAACATCTCCTGACCTTTCACCATCGTACCAAGGACTATAAACATCTCCTGACCTTGCACCATCGTACCAAGGACTATAAACATCTCCTGACCTTGCACCATCGTACCAAGGACTATAAACATCTCCTGACCTTGCACCATCGTACCAAGGACTATAAACATCTCCTGACCTTGCACCATCGTACCAAGGACTATAAACATCTCCTGACCTTGCACCATCGTACCAAGGACTATAAACATCTCCTGATCTTACACCATCGTACCAAGGACTATAAACATCTCCTGACCTTACACCATCGTACCAAGGACTATAAGCATCTCCTGACCTTACACCATCGTACCAAGGACTATAAACATCTCCTGACCTTACACCATCGTACCAAGGACTATAAACATCTCCTGACCTTACACCATCGTACCAAGGACTATAAACATCTCCTGACCTTACACCATCGTACCAAGGACTATAAACATCTCCTGACCTTTCACCATCGTACCAATGACTATAAACATCTCCTGACCTTACACCATCGTACCACCATTTATTACGAAGATCAGAACATATTTAGGTGGGGGAAAACCAATTAGAATTTTGGATATTTTCAAAACAGAAATCTTCGCTTTCTTTGATTCAAAACATAAAAAAATATGAATGCACCTTTAACAATATTGTGGAAAGAAATCATGCTTAACGAAGGAAAAAATTAAATTGATTAAATCTGGCTCTTTATCCATGTTTCATTCAAAAATACTGGGTAAAAAGTGAGTGTTACTTATAGGATAATATGACACTATTCACAGTGTGAGGACCTGATATAAGTTTCTGCGCAATTTCACGTAGTTATTGTTAAGTTCCGCGGAGTAGTGATCAACTCTTAGTGACTGCATAAAAAAATGCTCGCCATCTTCATCTGTTTGTTCTCAGCAAGATCTCGCAGCTATTCCATGATCATTCTACATACATGTCTGATTTAGTCCAGCCATCTTGTTCTCGGTCTTCCCTTTCTTCTTCTTCCTCCAAAATTGCCAAGGATGATTATTCTAACCCATTATTGGCACGCATCACATGTCCAAAATATGTGATTTTTTGCTTACAGATCATTGCCTCAAAGGAGCAGCTGGGCTGAATTTGGTGAAGTACTGATTGATTAATTCTTCTTGCAATGCATGGAATTCAAAGTAGCCGTCTCCGGTCCATAATTCAAAAGCATCCATCTTCTTACTCTCAATCCTTCTCAATGAGCAGCTTTCACAACCATACTTTTCTACAGGAAATACCATTGCTTTAACAATTCCGATCTTTGGTGTCATTGAAATGTCTTTATACTTCATAACCATCACTAAATTTTTCGGCCGCCCTGGTGGCGCAGTGGTCTAAGGCGTTGGCCTCTGATCATTCGTCCGTAAGGGATCCGGGTTCGAATCCCGGTCAGGCATGGATGCTGTGTTTGTCTTACGGCACTGGCTCTCTCCCTTCCCTGGAACCAGTGACCCTAAATTAGGGACGGGCGACTGCTTATAGCCCATTGAGTTGCTCACGGTGGTCGTTAAACCTCCAATCAAAATAAAAAAAAATTTTTTTTTTCGTTGCCTTTCTCCCTAGGTGTTTCCCCAGCACACTACCCATTGTTATCTATTCTGGAGCGCAAGAGAATAAAATTATCTACGACCTCCACTTTCTCCTTGTCAACTAAAAAATCTGTAAGGTTGGAAGTGGACATGACTTTGGTCTTCTTAATGTTTAACATTAAATCCGATTTTATACTCTGCCACCCCGGTGACTCAGTTTTCTAAGCGATGGCTAATGACCATTGGTCCGAGATGGGTCCGGACTCAAATCCCGTTGAAGCATGGATGTTGTGTTTGTCTTAAGGCTCTGGCTCCCTCCTTTCCCTGGAACCAGTGGCCCTAAATTGGGGATGGACGACTGCTTAAAACCCATGGGCCGCGGGTGGCCTAGGGGTCAACGTTCGTGACTGCCACGGAGACCTCGGGTTCGATCCAAGGAAGATAAGATCGCGAACCACTAAATATCCGCCGTGCATTAGATGAGCACGTTAAGCCGCCGGGCTCCGGGTACTGCCCCCACCCCGGTAATAAATAAGGGTGCCTTCCTCCCCCTTTCTATCTTGCTTCCGTGTCACTTTCCTATCGGGCAATCTAGCCCAAATCTCCTAGCTCCCTATTTCTAAGGGTTGTTTAAGATCTGGGATCACACACTCCCTTCCTATATTCCTCTACATATGATCTGACCTGATCTGCTTATAGCCCATTGAGTTGCCCATAGTATTCGTTAAGTCCCCAATAAATAAAATTTTGCACTCTCCATCTTTAATTTCGTGATGAGGTCATCTCAGTTTTCCTTACTTTCTTCCAAAACAGCGGTGTCATCTGCATATATTAAATTGTTGATGCTGATTTGACCTCCAATATATGTGAAATACCAGCGGTTATTTCACCTGAGCCTGCCATTCTAAAATTATAAGTGCTGTACAAGTTAAACTGATATAAGGACAGAATAGAGCCTTGGCGTATTCCCTTTCTTAATCTAAACCATGGGTGCCCATATAAGGGGCCTATACAGACATTTCCGCGATAAAACTGTTTCTGATCCCCAATTTTGGATGTGTGTGTGTATTAGAATGTATCGAAAAACACTTTTTTAGGAAATCAAATATCCAGTAGTGCGGGAAAGTTGCCTTATGGGTTCCTTATGATCTGTGTACAGTTTTATTTATATCAGTTAACATCTTAAGTTGCCGCTGGGGCCTTAAATTTCTCAATTTTTGTAAAAAAAAAGGGTAAATAAAATATATTTTTCTAAAAAAAGTTTATTGAACTATGATTTGCAATAGTGCGAAAAAAATCAGATCATGGTTTCCTTGTTACGAATAAAAAATATTACTGATATTGATCTATACGTATCTTCAGTTGCCACTGGGATTTTTTATTTCAAACATTTTTGTGAAAAACTGCGAAAAAAATTAGTTTAAAAAAATACTGATACATCGGAATTAATTAATGAAAAACATTGTGAGAAACATAAGTACATACTACAACCATTCTTAGTTGTTCGTTGGATTATCTTCTTTCTTTGTGTTGAAGTTTGGATTTTTTCTTCGTAATCCGAGTTTTGATCGAGTGTATCCATCTCTGCTCTCTGCATCACTAACCGCAGCAGAAACTTCTGTTACCAGCTTTATATATTAATACATCTCAACTGCTTGGGTATGGCATGGAAATTTCTTTACCTCTAGAAACTCCCCTGAATTTACCAATTCTTTCGAAGTCTCATCAGAAATGCGAGATGTTATACGTGGCTATGTTAATTGATATTCCTGCCAGTCAATGAGGTTAATGTAGTCATACGCATTGAAGTTAAGTTCAGGTAACTTGAATTGTCGAATTTCAGATGCTTTCTTATTTCCGGCTTTCAATACGCGTAGCAGCCCCAGTTTCCTCAATCACGCCCATCGGTGATCATCGAAAGCAGTATTCCTTCCGGGTGTCCAAAATATTCATTTCTTGCGATGATTGGATCTATGATTGCCTTATGTTCAGTGCTGAGGTAACGAAAGAGCTTAATGGTCTGCCACAAGTGTCGAGCACCTTCTGTGCATAGTCGATTTACTCTTATGGTAAACCACGTCTTTGCAGTACACTCTCATAATGAACTCCATAATGGTCCGCAAGTTATCCGAAGGATCACTACACCCAACATAATACCGCAATATCCTTTTGGCAGCAGTTAGCCATCTTGCATAGGATAGGATAGTCTTCCAGGATTCTTTCTAGCCAATCCTGAATCTTTCATCTGGGTGTAGACGAAAAAGCAAGCCCGAATCCACAGCCCAACAAATGAGATTATCTAACCCATCACTGGGCCAGGCCTGTGATAGAACGGGTGTCTCTAGCAAAAATACTGCATTAATTGCCAGTGCAATATTGGAGGACATACAATATTGCACTGGCAATTAGAGCAGTATTTTTGCTGCATTAACAGAAGGTGTTCGATACACAGAGGGAGAGAAAACAATTAAGAACAGAGCTGAAGTGTGAAGTGAAGTAGAAATATAAAAAACCAGAGAGCTTATATTTCGATGGCCGTAAGGATGCCACAACGATCATAGATAAACAAAAAAGAAATAATTCTAGAACTACTGTGAAAGAAAAACCTATAATTTGGGGGGAGGAACCAGGCTCAGTCTAGTTTGGACACGTCACACGTGAGACGGGTCTTGGCCAATGCATTATGTCTAGTATACTCGATTTTCTAAATCACAACAATATAGGCCTATTAACGTCTGAATTTGTAGCGATGGGTTGCGGTGTAACTAATGTAAACACAAGAGCGAGGAATGGGGTCATTGCACTCATTGAGCGAGACAGCGGAACGCCTTTACAGTGGATTGTGTGCCAAACACACGCAAACCAACTTCCTCTTCGGCACCTTATACAAGCCCTGGATGGGCCTACTTCTGGGCCCCAAGAATTTAGTGGTTCCATCGGGAAAAAGATTTAATCCGCAGATAGTTTTAATGTAGGTTTTGCACCGGTAGAAGTTGAATTACACGACAAGGTGCGTCGCATAAATATAGAGACAGTCGACTTCGCGCAGTGAACGCAATGCGAATATAGGTAGGAAGCTGAAGTGGTACCTAATTAGACATAACCCTACAACAAACGTTTCGATCCGTCGAGATGACCGGATTGTGTGAAAAGAACACCACAAAGTGAAATAGTGTAATTTTAGGTTCTCATAAATATAAAGACAACTATGTAAAGTAGCCACATGCAAATGAGACGTACAAATTAGCATGTTGTACGCAAGCACATGGGCCGTAATTCGGTCCAGCCTACAAAAGACAGCGGACCTGCCGTCAGACATTCATTTGCCGAAATGCCACGCAACAGTCAACTTTCTGGTGAGGAGGTGCAGAAGATTTGGAGACTGAGAGCAAATGGATTGCCTGTAGTGAAAATTTGTAAACCGATGGGAAAGAGTAGGGCAGTCATTTATAAAACTTTATCGAAACGCGGTGCGTTAACTACCAGAAAACGGCCTGGAAGGCCTCGAATAACAACCAAACGAGATGATCGTGCCATCATGCGTTTAGTTTTATCCCAAAGGTTATCCCTACGTCAAGTTTCTCGGACTGTTGGTGTCACCGTCTCAAAGAACACAGTTCATCAACGAATCAAGTAAAGTCGCAACATTGTGCTCCGTAAAATGCGCCATCTTCCACACCTCACGCGGTGAAACAAAGAAGCTAGATTGTTACGGGCAAGCAGCCACATGCACTGGACGGACGGATGGATCACAACTATTTTCTCCGATGAGAAAAAATTCAACCTGGATAGCCTTGACGGTTGAAACTTATATTGGCGTGATTTACGACGCGAGCCACGTACCTTCTTCAGAAGACAGAAAGGAGGGGGATCTGTGATGGTCTAGGGAACTTTTACGTTCAACGGGACAACTGATATCGCTTTTCTGCAAGGCAGGCAAAACTCCGAAACGTATCAGGACATACTCAGCAGCCACCTTCTACCGTTTGCCGAAACTCTAGTGGGTGTTGATTATCTGTTCCAGCAAGACAATGCCTCTATCCATTGGTCTGCATCAACGAAAAGCTGGTTTAACACTCATCATGTGGCCGTAATGGATTGGCCAGCAGTCAGTTCAGATCTGAACCCTATGGAGAATCTCTGGGGTATCCTAGCTCGTGATGTGTTTGCGAATGGACGGCAGTTCTCAAGTGTGGTGGCATTAAAAGAGCAGATTGAACGAAGATGATACGCACTCCGTCCAGAACACTTACATCAATTGTTAGACAGCATGCCCAATCGGGTTTTCAGTGTTATTCGAAACAACGGTTCCACGATTCGTACCGGAGGTGCTCATAACTAGTAAGTCTGTAACGTACCAGGAGATGTGACGTACCTGTCAGAAGGACGCACACGACATAAAGGCAGATAGCAGTCAGAATCAATGTCCGCGTAGCTTAATTGGTAGAGCAACTTATTCCGGAATGAGTGGACCCGGGTTCGAACCCCGGCGCGGATAAAAATGACGGAGAAACTTACTTCGTTATAATGGCGCTCGAACTATCCGGATGACCCGACCGTTCAAAATCTCGCTATGGTGTGATGTTATTTCTACACCGTGAGATAGGAAAAATAAGAGCAGCACTTCGAAAAAAAAAAAAAAGGAAAGAAAAAGAAGGGGGAGATGATGTAACGTACCAGGAGATGTGACGTACCTGCCAGAAGGACGCACACGACATAAAGGCCGATAGGAATCAGAGTAAAATGTCCGCGTAGCTCAATTGGTAGAGCAACTTATTCCGGAATGAGTGGACCCGGGTTCGAATCCTGGCGCGGATAAAAATGACGGAGAAATTCACTTCGTTATAAGTCTTTATATTTTTGAGACAGCGTGTTTCTGTTTTTTTCCTGTACTTGGCGTTGGAATTGTTATGTTTCCGTCAAACTATTGTGCAGCTGCGTGTCCTATGCTATATTTGCTATAAATATGAGGTGTACATTTCAGCTCGTTGTTGTTTCTTTTTTATTCGAGAATTTGTTCTGTCTCTATATTTATGCGACGCACTATATCAACACTAAAATCTTAAGTCGAGATCAAAAGTATTAACTCGATATTTGCAGAGCAGTATCTTCGGGAACTTGCTCACCAAGGTTGGCTGGGAAGAATCATGGAAGACCATCCCATGCAAGATTGGTAACTACTGCCAATAGGACATTGTGGTACTATGTTGGATGTAGTGATCTTTCGGATAACTTGCGGACCATTGTGGAGTTCATCATAAGGGTGGTTTACCATAAGAGTAAATCGATCATGCACAGAAGGTGCTCGACATTTATAGCTGACCATTAGCTCTCTCGTCACTTTAGCACTGAACATAAGGCAATCGTAAATCCAGTCATTGCAAGAAATGAATATTTTGGACTCCCGGATAGAATACTGATTCGATGATTACTGATGGGCGTGCAGATGTGAGGAAACTGAAGTTGCTACCCATATTGAAAGCTAGGAAGATGAAAGCATCTGAAATTCGACAATTCAAGTTACCTGAACTTAACTGCAATGTGGACGGCTATATTAGCATCATTGACTGGGAGGAATGTCAATTAACAGAGCCACCTATAATATCTCGCATTTTTGATGAAACTCTGAAAGAATTAGTAAATTCAGGGAGTTTCTAGAGTTAAAGAAATTTTCATGTCATACCCAGGCAGTTGACAGTTAATTCGAGCTGGTAACAGAATCTTCTGCTGCAGTTTGGGATGCCGAGAGCAGAGATGGATACATATGATCAAGACGCGTATCACGAAGAAAAAATGCCAAATTTCAACACAAAGAATGAATACAATCCAACAAACAACTAAGAATCGTTGAGTGGTGGACATGTTGGGGTATGTATCTATATTTCTAACAACATTTTCATGTATCAATTCCAGTGTATCAGTATTTTTCAAATTTAATTTTTTCGCAGTTTTTTTTTCTTTGCAAAAATGTTTCAAATAAAAAGACCCAGCGGCAACTGAAGATATGTATCAATATCAATAATATTTTTCATTCGTAACAACAAAACCATGAGGCAATTAAGTAAAGAACGATAAAATCCGTTTATTAGCTTAAGACAGCAAACAAAAGGTTGCAAGCTTTCAGCACCTACGGGTGCCTTCTTCAGGCTTAGACGTGGTTTTGGAACAACGTTAGTAATCTAACTGAATTTACAGAAAATTTAAATATGCATGTGAAATATAAAAAAATGTATTGAAACGTGACAGCACGGCACGTGCGGAAACAGAGGAATCAGGTCCTTTCACGAGAGGCACGCAGGAACATGCGCCGTATCAAAGGTAGCTCCATTGACACGTCATCGTTGCAGACATCATTGCTAAACAAGATCTCCAGGGACTCCCTGATGGCTGTACCTCTGGCGGTAGTGTATGGTGCAACCTGTTGCAAATCGGCCCATTGTGTTTTAGGTGTCTTATTTGCTGTCTTATGCCAATAAACGGATTTTATCGTTCTTTACTTAGTTATTGGGCGTATTACTACCCGTTTTTATCTAGTTCATGAGGCAATTATTTTGCGCTATTGCAAATCGTAGTTCAATAAAAAAAATTTAGAAAAATATATTTTATTTACCCATTTTTTTTTAACAAAAATTGCAAAATTTAAGGCCCCAGCGGCGGCTGAAGATACTAATTGATATGAATAAAATTGAACAGACATCATAAGATACCCATAAGACAATTTTTCCGCGGTCTTGGATATTTGATTTCCTAAAAAAAGTGTTTTCAGGTACACCCTAATGTGTACGCAGTAAACATTGGAAAAACGTTAGGAATTTCCAGTGGAAGAAGCAGAAATTTACAGTAGAAAATAATAATGAAATTTCTCATTGCATTTTGGAGAAAAGCGTACATTACGTACAGTATGGAAAAGTGTGAAAGGTGAAGAAACGAAAAACATGTCATCCTCTGCAGCACCTATTCACTAACGTATCTCAAAACTTTTCGAAGAAATTAATCGTTAGTGATTTTTTTCATTTTTGATGATCTCTGGGTTTCTGTGACGCATGTAACACAAATGACCAATAGAGAATGACAAATAAATCTCCTTTCTGTCCTAACATGCTATGTTAGGACAAAAAGGAGATTTATTACTACGATTTGCAATAGCGCAAAATAATTGCCTCATTTATCTATTTATCCTTATGTATATTTTGGGTCTTCCTGTATCCAATTAAATTTATGAGTTGAGGGTGTGGTAAAAACGGTTGGATAACAAGAATTCACAGTGGAAATTGGTATATAATGTTTGTATATGTTATTCAATTTCTGTTTGCCCCCTACTGAAAATTAAGCAACTGGTGCCCATGATCTAAACCATTCAGTTTCACCAAATTCAGTTTCCACAGTAGTTTCTTGCTCATCATAAAGATTCCTCAAAAGAATTATTTGGTGCTCTGGCACTCCCAGGAATCTCAAAACATTCCACAATCTTGTATGTCTACACAATCAAAGCTTTGTAAATTTCATGCAGACAGGGCTTGAAATAAATTTCCGTACAATTTCGTGCTGGAAGCTGTTTCTATGCAATCCATAATTGAAAAATCTGACGCAAGTCTTTGTACAATTTAGTTTGCTTTCTTCGTATTAAGGACACGACACAAAAGAAGTGCATTTTAAAGGAAAGCAGCTCCATATATGCAGCAATTGAAATTATTCTACAAGCAATTAAATTTCTCTGTCAAGAAAAACTAAACTATATTTTTAATAAAAGTCATTAACTGTTTTCATTTTAGTAATGTGACCTCACAGACCTTTATCGGAGAACACGCTTTTTTCCCTTTCCTTTTTATAAATGAAATATATATTTTCCTTTTCTCTTCCTGTAAGGTAGTATAGTGCATTTGATTAATTAAAAGATATTGCAAAATAATGTGGCTTTGACTTATAGCGCACTTCCCGTAAATAAATGTGTGATGTCATTTTTTTGTCTCTGAGAAACTGTATTTCTTGCTGCTTGTCAAGAATTTCTTTTACGTTGCTGTTGTTCTTCTCAGTAAGTTTCGAAGTCCTTTTAAGCACATGGAATTTCCTCTTTTTTTGGTACGTGTGCTTTTCCCCTTTTTTTCCTTTTGTCTAATATTCCAACCTTTGAAGATTATTAAGCAATTCACTTCCGCAGAGATGAAGCGAAGCGCACTTTTTATCCTTATAAGAGGGAGGAGAAAAAAAAGCAAGCCACGGGTAAAACGGATGGTTTTGTTTATCAATAAATATTTAAAAAGTGCTGGCAGCAGTGTGCGCTTAGAGGTGGTGTGTATGTGGCAAAAAATTGTACAAATATGCTAGTTAAGGTTTTTTGTATCTTCAGATATTAATTGGTGGCATTAGAGGGAGAATGTGCCCTACGAGAAAACTGCTTTTTTTTTTTTTTTTTTTTTTTTTTTTAATTCGTATTTCCTTACTACGCGTCGGAAATTTTGTTCACTCCTCAGCGAAAAGATGTATTAATCTTGTTTTTATTCCCTGGGTTTGCGCCTTCAGGAAACACCGCTGTGTATCCGACTAACATCATGATATTAGCACTTTTTTAATTGGATGTTTTTTACTGCATGAATTAATTATTAATTTAAAGAAATGGACTCAGAGTGTGTGTGTGTATGTGTGTGTGTGTGTGTGTTTTTTTTTTTTTTCCAGCTATCTTACTCGTCTTGGGAATTAAAAAGGCGATGTGAAGTAAGGTACAGAGAAAAAAAAACCGGTGTTGCATAATTGCGCAAAAATTTTACTCTGGCAAGAAATTCTTTTCAAAACAGCATATGCGAGATTAATGAACTTCATTGCTCTATTTTGCTTTTTTGTTTCTTCACCGCCCTCGATGGTTTTTACTCTCTGCATACTTTGTGAAAAGAAAATTTCTTCACATGCTTCATTTTTTCCTACTTCGTTTTTTTCTACTACATATGTTTGAATGTTAACGAAGTAGCAAATCAGTAGAGCAAATACAGTAATGAATTAAATTTCTAGACCTTATTTTTCAGCACAGGACCTCGTCAAAAGGTTTAACCTTAATTTGCACTGCGTACCCTTTAATGTTTTCTGCGAATTTATTATTGCTTTAATATGCGAGAGGGCTTGGAAAACAAACTGAGAAAATTTACAGCTTTCATATCAGAAGTAGATTGAGGTCGGTATTATTCTGCTAGAACAAATAGAGCTGCTCAGAAAGTGTAGTTGATGATTTAATTTCCACAATAAGTAAAGCTAAGAAGAGACGTACTTCCAGCGAACATACGTTGATGTGTTACTGCATATCATAACAGTAGGGGATTCAGGAGGGGGGGGAGAAGGCTGGGGCGATCGCCCGCTAAAGCAGATTTTTACTTTTTCAAATGATCAGTATACATATAATAATCAATGCGTTTATTTTTGTAAATTTACAGCAATAAATCCATAGGTTTTCTTAAAACTTTTCGTAACTGAAACTGGCTGCACATTTCGTGATACAATTTTCTGCTCTAGCTTCAGCAGAAAAAAAGAAACAAGAAAAAAAAAACGCTAGTGTTTTGGAAACAGAAAAGATGAATGGAAGTGAAAAGAGACTAACTAATCATGAATAGCAATGGGTGATTTTTGTTCTGTGTGTGTGTGTGTGTTTTTTTTTTTTTTTTTAGTATTTTCTGGCATCATTAGTAATTGGAATCAGGGCAAGTCACCGTGTGGGATAAACTTCGAAGTGTGTGTGAGACAGTGTTGCTGACAGAGCGAAGTGCGTACTTCGGTACGGCCATAAGGAAAAACTAGTAACAAATTTTCAAGTTGGAAAGTTTTCTATCAAATTAACCTATTTCAATAGAAGGGATCAAAATTTATTTTGGCTACATCCGTGGCGCAATAGACTAAGCGCTGGCTTATGACCTTTAGTCCGAGATGGGTCCGGATTCAAATCCCGGTGAAGCATGGACCTTGTGTTTGTCTCACAGCGGTGGCTTTCTCCCTTCCCGGGAACCAGTGGCCCCAAATTAAGGACGGGTGACTGCTTACAGCCCATTCAGTTGCTCATACTGGTCGTAAAATCTTCATTTAAAAAACAAAAAAACACAAGAAAAACTTCATTTTGGAAGATCGGTATTTTGTGATCCGGTTTAAGTTCAGGGCAATTTATGCAAGCGTATCTCTTCAGTCCAGGATTTCGTGATCCGGTTTAAGTTCAGTGCAGTTTATTTAAGCGTATCTTCAGTTCAGGATTTCAGTATTTCGTGATCCGGTTTAAGTTCAGGACAATTTATTCAAGCGTGAAACCATTTTCGGGAGTATGGAATAATGATTTCATATAAAATTTTGCGAAATAAACGAAGAGATTATAATTAATAATCAAAATAGCATTTGGCAAAGAAACAAGGAGTTCCAGACTCATTTTCGATAAGTTTACCCAGCTTCGAACAGATGTGAATATATGTGTAAAGTGAAAAAAGGTGAGAAAATACTAATAAATTTGGAATTTATATTCCAAAATACAGGAGTCGGAAACTTTTTGGCGCTTGCTAGAATAATTGGCTTTGAAAAGCTAAAGTAAACAGCCCGTAAGAGTAGGATATAAAAAAAAACTCAATGAATGGTTTTACGGAAACTACTATGGGACAACACACATCTATGATAATAAAAGGTACTCTGTGTGAGTGAGAGAGAGAGAGAGAGACAGGGAGAGAGCCATAACTTATGGGGAAATAAAAGTAAGCACTACAAAAATCATGAGGGGCAAAAAGTATTGAATGTCTTAAAAAATTGCAGATGTGAAATAATAATTTTGTTCAATAGCGGTATCAGATTGTCGAAAATAATAGATAACTTAAAAATCAAGGCAAATTTTTTAATAATTGCAGAACATATAAAAAATAAATATCCTTGAGATATATTACAATTTTTAGACTATGAATACGTATTAGTGTTGCAGTAACAGTGTTCTGTGTATGCATTTTGATGTTTGAAATCTGGCTTTAGATTCTTTACCGAAGTCCCCGGCTAAGTTGAGAAGTGGAATCATTGTTTGTTTTGTTTTCTATCACGTCAAATTACTTTGAAAACGGCATATGTTTGTTATCAGAATTTAGCTTAAAAATGCATACGGTGGCATAGGAATGCAATGTCGCAACAAAACTGTATCATAATCATATTCAGACACCTCATGTGCAAATAAACGAGCATTTGCAGAACCGAACGAACACACCCGGGGTGCGTTGGCCCGCCTATCAGACTGCATTGGAAGCGTCCACGGAGCTCAATTGACAGACTGAAAAGGGGCATGATGTATTAACGTGACCTTAGTAAGTAAAATCAGTGCGTAGCAATGCCGCTCTTCTGAGATTCCCAAAATCAGCTGTCGCTGATGTTCTTCCCCGATGAAAAGCAGAGAGTGCCACCACAGCGAAGCCGCGCTTTGTGGGGCGACACAAACCGAGTGATCGTGTCAGATGAAGCCTATACTGGAATGTGAACGCACGTACGTCCACCGCCACACACCACGCAGGAGACATCGTACAAGCCACTGGAACAACTATTTGAATCAGATCAGTCCATCGGGGACTGTATGCACACGTTATCATGCTAGCTCAAGTGCTAACAAACCCTACATCACGGCAGGCAACTCCCCTCGACGACTGTAGTGATGCGCTGATCGCCGTTCGTAGACAACAGAAGAGTGGAAGAGGATTCTGTTGAATGAGGAAACTTATTCTTTCGCTCGAATAGACGTGTCCGGGTGTGGTGTCTTCCCGGGGAGCGGTCTGACGTTGACTGAATTATGCGCGGCCGAACGTGATACTTGAATCATTTGCATGTCTCACGATGTCAACCTCCCCCCCCTCCCGCCCACCACCACCAAGTTCCATTCCTGTCGGTTGCTTCCTTCTGGGTGCAACTATTTTTTGACGATGAGTGTATTTTAATGGGAATCAGTGAAACAATTGAGACCCCGTAATTTCTAATGTGCCTGGTGAGGAACTTTTCTGCGCGACGAATGTGCGCCACTCTCCCGATGCATACAATGCTTCAATGCCGGTTTTATTGCTGGGTAAATAATTTTACTCTTGGTTCATACAGAATATGCCTGTCAAACTAATATTCCTTACGTTCCGTCTGGAAGATGAATATCATGGGCGTAATCAAAGCTATGGAAACAGAAGAAGACGAATGGCAAAGAAAAGAATCATTGTAGCCCCTAATGGAAAGATAATTGTAGTAGTTAATAGAGGTATTTTAAATTTATACTTGATGCTTTCTTTATATTCATGTATTCCAAAGACATCATTACTGCATAAGCAATGAGATTTACACGCATATAGAGTGCATAAATAAATAGATGATTTTTCGTGGTTTGGGAGTTCGGTAATTTTACTTCCATCACATTTATTAACGGCGGTAAAAATTCAGAATATATAAATTATATCTTAAACTTTATACCCTGGAAGCGCTCAGTAGCCCTTTAGCTAGTTCATTTACATACCGAAAAAATGACCTTACATTAGAAAATACAGGAAAAATTGCTCAGATAGAATTACTAAAAAGTATAACTAACCAAATACGTGTGAAAATGTGTTAAAATGTGTTACTTATATGCATTTACACACATATTCTATAACGAAGTAAATTTCTCCGTCATTTCTGGTCTACGCCGGGATTCGAACCCGGGTCCCCTCATTCCGGAATAAGTTGCTCTACCAATTGAGCTACGCGGACGTTGATTCTGATTCCTATCTGCCTTTATGTCGTGTGCGTTCTTCTGGCAGGTACGTCACATCTCCTGGTACGTTACATCATCTCCCCCTTATTTATTTATTTTTTCTGAAGTGCTGGAGAAGGGATTCTCTTATTTTTCCTATCTCGCTGCGTGGAAATAACATCACACCATTGCGAGATTTTGAACGGTCGGGTCATCCGGATAGTTCGGGCGCCATTATATAACGAAGTAAATTTCTCCGTCATTTTTATCCGCGCCAGGATTCGAACCCGGGTCCCCTCATTCCGGAATAAGTTGCTCTACCAATTGAGCTACGCGGACGTTTCATTCTGATTCCTATCTGCCTTTATGTCGTGTGCGTCCTTCTGGCAGGTACGTCACATCTCCTGGTACATTACAATTCTTATGTGTGGAATGCACATAAAACTTGTCTGAAGGCAAGTTGTGTACACCTATTAATTTCTTCATTGACGAGGCGCTCTCTTGATATATCTTGTTCAAAATAGATGTAGGCATCATTTACGTCTAAATTTGTCCATATCAACCTGTAAATCTTCAGTTCTTGTAACAGCATTGTACATAAGTTCTGTTTTCTGTAAGTCCGTTTTTAATCCCACTTCTTTACTCTAGTCGTCAAGTTCCAGGGTCAAACTCTACAATTTTGAGGTGGCACTTGTTAAAGTGACTATGTTGTCAGAAAACCGAAGAGAATTAAGCTATCTCCATTAATATTTATCCCTCTTGTCTTCCAAATTCAATTATTGGAAGACATTTTTCAATGTTGCACCGTAGAGATTAGGAGATCTGGTGTCACTTTGTCTCACTTCTTTCCCAATTTCGAAACGTGATGTATCGTGGAATAGTTGAACAATTGAGCTTGCATTTTCATAGATGTTTTCAATTATATTAGCGTACGCATCTTTGACACCGTAGGATTCCAAGGACATTATAACTGCTGACGGTTGCAAGAAATCAAGAGCATTATCATAGCCAATTGAGCCATACATAGTAGTACTTCATTTTCATTTGTTGTTTCAGTTAGTCGTCTCAGTACAATAATATCATCTCGTAGCCACTGCTGAATCCATGGCTTAATCTTAGCTACATTCCTTCAAGTCATGTAACAATACCATGTCGAAGATTTTTTAAACAACTGACAGGGAATCGCTGGGTTTGCAGCAGTTCCTGAGATCCTCAGCCTCCCTCTTTTGTGCGGTAGGATTACCGTAGCATTGTAACAGTCGTCCGAATCTTTCCTGCTTTGAAGCATCAAGTGAAAACTTATGCGAATGAAGATTTTAATTCTGTTCTGGCTTACTGCACTATGTCATCGGTAGTCCAATATTGCCCTGGAGTTGTTATCCGTTTTATGTTCTTAATTGCATGGACAATTGAAGCAAGTGATACTGGAGGTACTTCTGGGCATTCATGTCTGTAACTGATGTATCATCCGTCTCGTATATTGCTTTGTGTAGAACCTCTCGAACATTCCTTTGCGTAGGACGCACTTAGTCCCTTACCCGTATGCAGTAGAGGAATCGCAAGCTGACTGCATTAATTTGCCAGTAATCCTCAAGGGCGCATTGTCGTCTTTGCGGAACTCAACACTCCGTGGGCGGACGAGATAGAGAGAAAGAACTTTTTAACACTCGTCAAAATTTTTCCTCCAGTTATTATTTTATCAGAGTGCCCAATCCTTTCAACGCATTTACTCCGGTAGCACAATTTGTTCAAAAGTTTTAAGCCAGCGAGATAATCTCATTGTTGAGATTCATGCAGTTATTCAGCTTTTTCTTATTCTTTGATGTTGAAAAACAGACAAACATAAAGAGCAAAAGATTTGATCATATAGAAACAGCGAATAAAATGCCAAGGCAAATCTATTGTTTTATTAGGGGTTTTTTTTTTTTTTTCAAAAACTGTTGTTAGGAGTGAGCATGGGTAAGAACAACGAAAAGAAAAAATTGTGATTCTAAAGGGGCGAACCTATACTCCTAAATTTAAAGATCCTCTAAACCAGCGGTTCATAAGATATTCCCCGTGACGCGCGTTTTGATTGTCTTCATTCAAAGATCGAGATTTTTCTAAAGAAAGGGAAGGGGGAGACATTGGGCTTTCGCATAAAGGTTTAGCGCTTGTCAGTGTTACCCCACTTTTCCACTTTTAAAATATTTCCTATGGCATGCAGCCGTCGAACCACGGTGGGCTATTTAGCCCTTTAACGACCATAACGGCCAAAACGCCCGTACATACAAACGATCATAGCCGCCTGAAACGCCTGTCTAGAGTGAGTCAGATTTCCTTACCTTTACCTGTTCTTTAAATTTGTAGGACCTACGAGAGATCAGCAGGAGTCACCGTCAGTCACCATTGTTGTTGCTAAACAAAGTAGTGAAATAATAGACAGTTTCGGGCGTTATGGTACTTTGAGCGATACTAGATTTTAGAGTCATGGTCGTTAAAGGGTTAACACATAACTCTTTTGCCGATTCTGTGGTCGACGGCGGCATCTTCGTATGGAAGAGCTTCGAAATCTGCGCTCTGCATCTCTTTCGGCCGTCCGTTACGCTGCTTGTCCTCTATGTTGCTATAACCACTTCTGAACTTCACAAATCACCCACGACACGTGCTTGCACCTACAGTTTCCACGCCGTTTGCCAAACAAATCCTCTTTCATGCATCTGTTATTTTCCCGAGATTAAGTGTGAGCATCAGACAGTGACGAACATGCACCTTGTCGGTTGCCATGTCTTAGTTTACTAACCGCACATTTGGGTTGTCCGCCAACACGTGTCGTTCGAAGCAGTGTTCCACCTTACCCCCACAGCAAGAAATTGCGACAAAACATTCAATCAGTTTGCTCCTACAGACCACTATATGGAGGGCCGAAAACTTACGCACATACATATATAATATAAACACTCACACCTGTCATCTCTCTAGAACGCTTGACGTCAGAGCAACGCCTGCATTGTTGCGTCATCACTCATCGATCAATTCGTCTGTGCTCTCGCGATGTCAAAATGATTGCCTACTACATAATAGCATGCGATCACTTTTGGATGTCAAAGTGATCGCGTGCTAATTTAAAAACATTAGATTATCAATGACTCGAGTTCTATTTATCCGATCTACAAAATTTGTATAATAATCTTAATATCGCGGCAAGTTGCGTTTGTATACTAATTTAATTTAGCACAATTCGGCTATTAATTTTTACGCTTTAATTATTTTTTTACTTTTTAATGTAACTAATTTTCCGAATTTAGTGATGATTATATTATACATTTTGCAAAATATCGATCTATCTGAAAGCTCTAACCTACAACAAAAACTGAAATCTTACGATGTCGAAGGGAGTAAAATTGCATCTAAAAACAGGTCAGCCCCTCCGAGCGTCTTAGACTTTCCTCCGGGACTCCTGCCTTGGTGTCTCACGTACTTCGTGTTATTTTGCACCTCGCGCGAACTCTATTGCTCTGTACTCTCCGGAGAAACTCCTGCTGTTTGCTACAATATTGTTCTTCTATTCTGTGTGTTTCAGGTGCGTGTAGCCTGATCCTGTTTCGTGTGCTCCACCTTGTATTCATGTTTTACCTGTGCCTTGAATTTCCCTGTCTGTTCACTGCATTGGTCCCCGAGACCCAACAAAGCGATTGTAAAACCAACAGCACATTATCGGTATTTTAGATAGTTCCGATTTGTAATGCCAGATGTCGCATTATTTTGTAGAAGAAGCTTCGGTATAAAGTTTGAATAGGACAGTTTTAAACAAGCCATGAACGGAATAACATGTGTGCAGAAAAAAAGTATTTTAACGCGAAAAATCAAAGGAAAAGTTATTAAGGTAAGTTTACACGAAAACAACTGGACTACAGGGAAAATTGCCAAACAACAACAAATATTTCGCACAGAATGTTGATTTATCGCGAGGGGTTTTGAAAAACGGAAATAAAAAGCACATAATTTTCAGCTCTAACGTGAGTTCTTACTATATAAGTTTTTACTATATTTACTTACAAAGCCGGCGTCTATTTGATATGTTTTCAATCTGCTTCAACTAAAAATTTCACAGTCTTAGGACGGGCAACATCCCCTATATATTAATATTTATTCAAAAGCTTAAACGTATTACTAGCTTATGAATCCCGTCCTAGGACGGGATATAAGCTAGTAATACGTATATGGCTGTCTTCTAAACACATATGCGCAGGAAAGAAATATCTTTTTCAAAAAGTGAACTTTTCAGAAGATGAAAATGCTGCATAGAAATTTTCATGTACCAGACAGTATAGAGGATAATAAAAAATGTTGTGAACTTATTTATTTTTATTCCCGTGCATTAGACGAAAGCTTCGATACCAAAGATGCGAACATAAGATTCTAGAGATAACTGGGATAAACAAGAATTTCGAAATCTCTGAAGAACTTGCAGATTTGCCATGATCTTTCTACAGGATTGACTGATTTTGTTGTTTCTTTCATTTCTGTGCCTTGCCATGAAGGCCTGCGGGTGCCTCCACCAGTGATGTATTCAGGCATCTTCTCGGGAGTGCGCAGCACCCCAAAAATCCATGAACACTCCCCCCCCCGTAGGTTTTTGGGGGATCTCCCCTTATATTTAGTCTGTGTTCGTTTATAGCTGAATATTTGGAGAAAATAATGAAAAAAATTATGGAAATGAGGGAAAATATTATAATAACATAACATCCACATTGACTTCAATCTGAAATTTCTATCATCCTTCAACAATACATTAAACAGTCCTCGCTGTAGTGGCAATTTTTCAAGCACTGACATCTCGGACTACTTGCACAATAAAAACCTAATTCCACAAAGTAGAGATGTTTGCACTGCAATACATCATCATATTTTGGAAGCTGGCATTCAGCTTTATTTCAGTCTCCTGGATGCCTACTTTCTATGTACACGGTTAAGCCTCAAGTAGCTAACGTGATGTTAGTGCTTCTAATATAGCAAAATAATTGCTATCTAATTTTTAACAATAGCAATTAGAAATTGTTCCCATAATAAAGTTGTTGTGTTTTTCTGGCGGTGGTCGTTTACACTCTGTGACACAGAAAAAAAAATAATCGAGGTACGTCAAGCTGGCATGCAAAGGGTTAGTTAGTTTTGGTTTTTTTACTACTATTTGCTAATCTGAACGGACTGAAACCAAATGGCAGGGGAATGGCTTGCACCATACGTTTTCAGGCAACACTGTAATGATTCCTTAATAATAATCAGAAATACGCTTGTAGTAAGAGGAGGACATTTTTACCACTTCTGTCACGGCGGGAATTTCTCCAGCACAAACTTACCTTACCAGCATCTTCAATATTTTACACCACTCCATGATGCATTACTGAATTAAAGCAAAGGTATAACATTTTTACATTTTTAATCACTCGTATTTGTAAATTTTTTGGAAATTTGCATTTGCAATACAAGAGCATAAGAAAATTATTGTACTGTATTTAAATTTTTTTAAATATATATATAACAAAGTTTTGATTATATGTATATTATCAGTCAACAAGTTTCAGCACCCTCAAAATTCGTAAATGCCCTCCCAGAAAAAACTCTCTGAATGCAACACTGGCCTCCACAGTGTGGTATATCTGCGTGGCTGCCTCGTGAGGTTGCAATCGCGTAATTTTCTCATGCTGAGCGGAGAAAGCACCACTTATGCCTCCTCAGGGGTTGGGGACCAGTGTTTTGTTCGGGCTAAGTTTTAAGAGCCCGAGACCGTCCGATCCCGAATTATGTCAGCCCTAGCCTGCTCGAGCCCGAATTTTATATCGAGAAATACAGCCTAGGCCCGAACGAGCCGAAAACTGTGATTAACTTGTTTTGGTTTTATTGAAAAAAAATCTCTCCTCCCCCTTAAATAAATCAATGTCTTTCTCAACTGGGAAGTGAAGAAGGGACATCTACCTGGTTCTATAGTATAGCCGTAGGAGTTTGTTGATCATTCATTTCCTCCTAAAATGCTTTCGGCGGTTGGGCGTCAGATAAAATCGGGTTGAGCTGAAATGTAAGTTGCTGAATAAAATTAGCAGAGAGCTGCTGCTTGGAGGAAGGGGTGAAATTTTGAAAGTGCGGTATCTACTATCTAGCATCTACAGTTTCCGACGAAGCTTTTCCTTCGCTGAAGAAATCCACTAATGGGTGACCTATGACATTTACTCTCCAAGCCCAGAATAAATAGCTTTACCTATAGTATTCGCTCTACTCCCAGACCCAGTTGCAGAAGAATTCCATTTACCAACTCGAAATTGTTATTAAAGACGCCTATGCTAAATGCTAGATCATATTAAAATCACAGATAAAAAAATATACATATTCAGAGCCCGAAGGACGATCTCGGACCAGTGATCTAAAGCCCGCGCCTAAGACCATTCCTCCACTGGGATGGCAAATGATTAGACGCAGTCTTTAAAGATTTAAAACTTTCAAGTGAGAAACTAGCTGGTACTGCTGTCCTGAATTATACGCTAAAGAAGGTTAATCCCTCGGCTCCAGTGAGATATTTGGCCAGAGTTATATTATTAGCAGTCTAACTATCATCATCATCATCATTGTCAACCATTATCAATCCACTGCTGGACGAAGGTCTCCCCAAGTTTCCTCCATAACGGTCTGTCTTGTGCCAGTCTCCTCCATGTCACCCCTGCATACTTTCGAATTTCATCCACCCATCTCCCATTTGGTCTTCTTCTGGGTCTTTTCCTGTCCCTTGGAATCCAATCTAAAATTTCGGCTGTCCATCGATGATCTGTCCTTCTGGCAGTATGTCCAGCCCATTGCCATTTCAGGGATTTAACTCTGATCATGATGTCTTCCACTCTTGTCATTTTTCGGATCCACGAGTTCCTCTTCTTATCTCTCCTGGTTACACCAAGTATGCACCTCTCCATGCTGCTTTGAGTTGTCTGCAGCCTTTGTATGTCTCTTTTAGTTAAGGTCCACGTCTCTGCACCATACGTAAGCACTGGAAGGATGCATTGATCAAACACTTTTCTTTTAAGACATAATGGCATATTGCTCTTGAAAATTATGCTGTTTCTTCCAAAAGCTCTCCAGGCAAGTTTTGTACGCCGATTAATTTCTTCAGCAATGTGACCCTCACTTGATATCTGCTGTCCAAGATAAACGTACGTGTCTGTTATCTCCAGCTTTTCTCCATCAATCGATAAATCTTCATTTCTTGTAAAAGCATTGAACATGACTTTTGTCTTCTGAAAGTTCATTTTTAATCCCACTTCTTTACTCTTGTCAGCAAGTTCCTGGATCATACTCTGCAGCTCTGATGGGGTAGTTGCAAAAATGACTACGTCATCAGCAAAACGAAGGTGGGTTAGATAATCTCCATTAATCTTTATCCCCTTGTTTTCCCAGCTGAGCGACTGAAAAACACCCTCCAATGTGGCATTAAAGAGCTTCGGAGATATGGTGTCACCTTGTCTCACTCCCTTTCCAATTTTTACGTGTGTTGTATTTTCAAACAGCCGAATCTTTGCACTTGCATTTTCATAGATGTTATTAATAATATTAATGTATGCATCTTCAATACCGCAGGTTTTCAGAGCCATTGTAACTGCTGATGGTTTCACCGAATCAAAGGCTTTTTCATAATCGATAAAAGCCATGCACAATGGAAGTTCATATTCCCTCGCTCTTTCAATTAGTTCTCTCAGTACGTGGATATGATCTATTGTGCTGTAGCCACTCCTGAATCCAGCTTGTTCTCTCGGTTGAGCCATGTCCAGTGTTACCTTCAAGCGGTGTGAAAGAACTTTAGTGAAGATTTTATAAACTACTGAGAGGAGGCTGATAGGTCTGTAGTTTCCGAGATCCTCAATGTCACCTTTCTTATGTAGCAGGATCACCTGCTACATAAGAAAGGATCCTCGAAGTACAGGATCACCTGTACTTCGGGTCCCAATTAGTCTAACTATACAAAGCTTTATATGATGGAGTTATTAAATTTGATCATGAAATGTCGGTGGTCGCGAAATCGAAATTAATTCGTGATAGAGTATTGGAAAGTCATAAATTCCAGAAATTTGCAAGAAATATTGACATACACTGAGTTAGTTTTGCATTAGGAACGCCTACCTAGTAACGTGTTGGTCTGTCTTTCTGTGCAATCACGGCTCGCAGCCGCCTAGGAACAGATTCTAGAAATTATCGAGCACCTCCCATGCGTAACTTGACCCTTGTCCGCTGCTTCAGCTCTGTCAATTAACGCTCATTCCGTGGAGGAGGATCAGAAGTTCTCACACCCGGCTCTAGCATATCCCACAAATGTTCAATTGGATTACACTCAGGGAAGTTTGGGGGACAAGGCAATGTGTAGAATTCGTTGTCGTGTTATTCCAACAACTCAGTAGTTATACGAACCCGATGACATGATGCGTTTTGCTGTTGAAAGATAGCACTGTGGTTTGGTAAACCTCATGAAGATATGCATGGAGATGGTCGGCTAACAGATCCCTGTAGTGTACACCATTCCGTTTTTGTGGGATGACAACCAACGGACTTAAGGCTTGCCAGTAAAAAAATTCCTATGCCAGAACACCACCTCTACCGACCCATTGAACCAGAAATGTGCAGCCTGGTGTAGGACTTCATGATGTTTACGCCATATGCGAACCCGGCCAGCAGGAGACAGGACTCATCACTCCAAACGACCTTCTTCCATCTGACGAGGGTCCATTGCCGACGTTCCTCGGGCCATACGAAGCGTTGCTTGCGATGACTGGGCATTATCATGGGTACCTCTTTGGTCTCCGGCTGTTAAACCCAAGGCAAAGCAAGTTACCGCCCATGGTGCATATAAAAATATGTCAAACTGCATCGCTGTTACTGGTGGGTGAGCTGGGTGACTGTTGCCCGTCGTTGCTGTGATACCAGGCGTGACACCCGACGTTCTCCCCTAGAATCAACTACGCCCGGCTGACCAATGGGAGTCGTTCTGCTGGACACCTGTGCACGGTTAATCCAGTCCTGGTACACAGCCAACAAGATCGGCTGTTTCCAAAGTACTGACACCTGTACTTCGGGTCCCAATTACCTGGCCGCGGTCAAATTGTCTTACGTCGCCACGTTTCCGCATTACTGGCAAACGTTTACTGATTACATACAGAGGATAGGTGTGCACGATATACTGTATGCAGGAGCCGCACGTGATGCTGATATCACGTGGTATTCCGTTATCACCCCGAATATGTACCGAGGAAAGTTCCTAATGTAAAGCTAACTCGGTGCATTCCTCATAAAGCCACGCTGTTCAAGCAGCTGAAATTTTTCACAACGTTTGGTTCGGAAACTCGAACTGCCCGTGAAACTTTAAATCACCCTACATTTGCTCGACCTAAAGATTCAAGAAGTGCATTCGTGCTTTCAACGTGTGAGATGTTAGCCTCAACAATGTTTAATATACGTTCGCATTTGGTGATAAAATCTAATGTTAACTTTGTTTGTTCTTCCATGTTAACGTAGTAAATTAAGAATGATAAATATACGTGGTCTATAATCTTGGTGGTGAATAACGATGATCAGTGCTACGTAACTGATGATTAAAATGATAGACTCTTTCACTTTGTAGTTAGAATTCAACACGCGAACACCAATGTGATGGAAACACTACACTATTTCATGAAATACTTCTGTACCTTAATAAAAACGATTTATTCTTCTTATTTACTTCTGCGAAGGTTACCCTAACGATTCCGCTATCCTGCTTGTTGCGAGCACTCTAAAATATTTCTACTCCCTATGGATACTCATTACCAATCAATTTTTTACCCATTTTCTTCCGGCCATCGGGAAAAAACCCTCTTTTTCCCGCTGCTAAGAAACTTCTGTTCCTGAAACAAAGCCCTCTGGTTTCACACACGACTCACTCCTTCTATCTCCCCGAGTTGACTGCTCTTTTCCCTCACCACCATGCCCTCAAGTGAAAAATGACCAACCCCTTCTAACACACACAGCGGTACTTCCTCTCCCACGAATTGAAATAGCCGCGTTCCAAGACAAAGGTCTCAAAGCCCTGGATTGTCGCTCCTGACTATCCTTCGGTACCTTTGAGCCTAGGGCCGAAAAGGTGCAAATTACATTTGACAATACTAAATGCCGCTACGAAATACAAAGCCTAGACTTTTAAGATGCGACAACCTGGCGTCTCTAAATAAACCGTATTTCCTAATATTTTTGATTGGGGTGACGAAGGTAAAAGTTCCTCACGCATCGTGGAAACAAAGGAAATGGAGCACGAAAGCGAAATAAAAGTTGGGAATGAGATTTCATATTTTTGCCTGAAAATGCTTGTATTAAATCTCCGTAACACTAACTTCAAATATTTTTTTCTGTGTAGCACAAAATAAAATAACATGAAATCAAATCTAATTTTCCTGAGTTGTTCCTGTGTATTTTATAACTCGGGAATTTATGCTAAATCCATATATCGTGAGTTCTTAGGCTTATTTAGTTTGGTATATATTTTGCAGGTGATACTTTTGGAAGAATCGTGGAAGGATTTGTTTCTCTTGAACATGGCGCAGTGGTCAGTGACTGTTGATGTCCTGGCCACTCTTCCACGACCCCCTCTTGCTCTAGCAAGGAACACCTCTGACCAGAAACCGGAAGACACAGCGCACATGATAGATATGCACTACGTGCAGGAAGTAATGAGGAGATTTCGGCAACTCTCACCAGATGGGACGGAATGTAGCTGCCTTAAGGCAATTGTTCTCTTTAGGCCTGGTAAGTATGATTTGCTTCATATCGCATTAAATTCTAGATTTAAAATTCCCATTTTAAGCGTGATGGCTTTTGTAGATACACTCTTACAAAACAATCAACTTTCAGAACGAAAACTGTCTCACTTAGCGAAGCCTTTTTGACATCACTCGACCTCAAGTCATTTTTTTTTAAACTGTTGCTTATCTTCTTTGGTGTTAGCGGTTCTATTGTTAGGTGGAGCGGTGTTCGAGTGGTCAAAGGCGTGGGAAGCTTCCGGCTAATGTTCTGAATTAAGTCTTGTGTTGGAGGCCGGTTTTTTTGTTGTTTTTTTTTTTGGTTTATTTTGCGGTTTAACGACCTTACGTGAGTTGTAGTTTATAAGGTCGCATTTTCTTAATTTTGGGTTACCAGTTCCAGGAATGGCAAAAGCAGTGCCGTAAGACAAACATATGTTTTTTGGGGTTTTTTTCATTCATACCTCACCTGGAACCAGGGCCGGGTTGAACTTTTGCGGGGCCTGGGAGAAATTTCATAGCGGGGCCCAGGGCAAAATTTCATTGCGGGCCCTAGAAAATAAATCTCATAGTTTAACGAAATCGTTACGTGAAAAATGAAAATGCACGAAAACTATCATAAAGCAAAACGATTATCTCAAATTACTGTGGGCTTCAGAAAAAGACCATCATATGAATTGAAAGTTCAGAGAGAGACAGAGAGAGAGAGAGAGAGACAGACAGACAGAGAGAGAGAGAGAGACATAGACAGAGACAGAGAGAGACATAGACAGAGACGGACAGAGAGAGAGAGACAGACAGAGACGGACAGACATATAGAGAGAGACAGACATAGAGAGAGAGACAGAGACAGAGACGGACAGACATATAGAGAGAGACAGACATAGAGAGAGAGACAGAGACAGAGACGGACAGAGAGAGAGACAGACAGAGAGAGAGAGACGGACAGAGAGAGAGGGAGAGACAGATAGAGAGAGACAGACTGACAGAAACGGACAGAGAGAGGGAGAGACGGACAGAGACAGACAGATAGAGACAGAGACGGACACAAAGAGAGACAGAGACAGACGAACAGAGAGAGGAAGAGACAGATAGAGAGAGACAGACTGACAGAAACGGACAGAGAGAGGGAGAGACGGACAGAGACAGACAGATAGAGACAGAGATGGACACAGAGAGGGACAGACAGAGACGCCCAACGATACGGCCTCGTTCAAAGTCCGTCAGTTGCCGTTACGCACATCTACGGCGGCTCCTCGGTATGTCTATCGCTCAGGGATATCACCTGACTCTTACCATGCACTTCGGCACGAATATGGAGTCCCCTGCGTGGCGCCTTGTAAGCCCCAAGGATTGCGATTGCAGCGCCGGTCTTGAATGCGCGGGCAGGCGGAATGGCACGAAACTTTAATCATTTGCATGTCTTCCCTTCCCGTAGCTATTCGCCGAGTTTCGCGTTAATCGCGCGGCTTTTTCTTGGTGCGCGTGTTATTATGACAATGAGTGTAACTTCATATGCGCTTCATTACACTTCACTTACACGTAATCACACATGCCTATACTTTATTAATTTTACTTACACATAAATACACATACCTATACACTTTACTAATTCACTTACATATAACCCCGAGTAACTGATTAGGTGCCGCCCCGGTGGCGCAGTGGTCTAAGGCGCTGGCCTCTGATCATTCGTCCGTGAGGGGTCCGTGTTCGAATCCCGGTGAGGCATGGATGTTGTGTTTGTCTTACGGCACTGGCTCTCTCCCTTCCCTGGAACCAGTGACCCTAAATTAGGGACGGGCGACTGCTTATAGCCCATTGAGTTGCTCACGGTGGTCGTTAAACCTCCAATTAAAAAAAAACAAAAAAAAACTGATTAGCAGACCAGTTGCCAGCTCTTTTTATACAGCATTATCTCACTCAGCATTGCTGAAATTTTGTCATACACTTTCATTCATGTATTGTGCCGTCACACATGAAAATGATACATATTTTCCTAATAGCGTACCGCACGATACGTTTCCTTTCTTACTTGCAGTATCAAAATGGAAGGAAAGTGTTTCCGGCTTAAGTTTATGACAACTTCTTTGGGGCCGTCCATAAAGTACGTCTGTGATTTTTTACTATTTTAGACTCCCCCTCCCCCATGTCACATTTTGTCCGATTGTTGACACCTCCCCTCCCTAAAAAGTACGTCCCAATTCCCGCAACCCTCTTTATTTTTGACGACTGCTTTTAGAAGTCCGTTGAGAAACAGAAAGAAAACATGTAATTATTTAAAGGAATCTTCCATATATTTACACTTTTTCTTCAGAAAATATTTATTATTTAGGCATTAATTTATTCTCAAATGCTACCCAAACTTTATGATTCTGAAATAAAGATTTACAGATGAACGCACGCGTTCAAGGTTGCAACACTCTTGATCATACCATCTACAAAACACGATACATTTGGTAGTACAAATACGAGAACTTAATATTAATATTCTGATTTAGCTAAATATCATCAGAAATCTGAAATATTTCACACCTTTTTTAACTATTAAAGGAAGAAAAAAAGAGAAAACAAAACGAAGAAATACCATCCGCTATATTTTTGCCGCTGGACGTCCGAATTACTAAACCTCCCCCATGTCACATTTGGTCCGGTTGTCAGGAACACCCTCTCCCCCTGAAATCTCGGGCGTACTTTATGGACTGCCCCTTTTAACCACTGTGCATGTGTGTGCGCAGGAGAACATCCACCCAAAATTTGACTAGCATTTTCAGAAACACCCTGTGATTTTTAACCTAAAGTATTGTTGATGTTTCTCAGATTTCAGGAACAAATTTTACGTTTTTAGATACATCGTAAAATAATTGTCTCTATCTTTTTCTATTATTTCATTAGAAACCGTCGGCCTTTGTGATGTTCACCCAGTGGAAATGCTTCAGGACCAAGCTCAGTGCATACTCGGCGATTATGTGCGGCACAAATACCCTCGACAACCAACCAGATTCGGACGCCTCCTCCTCCTCATCCCTTGTCTTCGAGCTGTGAGTTCTTTGGCAGTTGAAAAGCATTTTTTCAAAGACACCATTGGAGACATTCCCATCGAAAGACTCATTGGTGATATGTACCACATGGAAAGACTGGAATGAATGGAGTCCTGCGGCAATTCGCACAATGTATTTAGGAATCCGGAACTGCGGCATAACATTGTACATACGTCACAACATACCTGCAGTAGACTGTTTCAACTCTCAAAAAAAAAAAAAAAAAAAAAGAAGAAGAAGAAGACTTTAGCTTCAAAAGAAAACTTTGGCTTTTAATAACGAATTTCTTATCGTTCATGTATTATTACACTCGAAGAAAAAGAACAAAAAAGCAAATGCATTGAATCCAACATAATATGTTTTTTTAAAGTGGAATTGAACTTTTTAGTCGAGAAACAAAGGTAATTCGTTCAGCTTCTTTTGTGAGGTCGATGATTACGACGTCATAACAAAAGTTCTGCACACTGTCTATTTTTGAGAAAAGTGTGAAGTAACGGAGAAAACTTACCTTATTTCCGTTCCATTCGCTGCCATGACAGCTTGCCAGCGGTGAAAGAGGTCCTGGATCCCCCGTAGTACGCCATCTTTGTTCAGCTGTCGTATAACTCCGGTTATGTCCAATACCATTCTTCCAGCGATTCTTAGGGGATGACCCAGCGCCAATTTTCTAATTTTGGGAAAAGATCGAAGTCGGATGGACCGAGATCAGGGCTGTATGGTGCGTGCGATAAAGTTCCCAGTCATATTCCGGCAAAAGTCCCCAGTACCGAGGCTGCAGCATGACACGATGCGTTGCCATGCAGCAAGATCGCTCCCGCTTCCAACAAGTTGGGGCGATTTTGGCGAATTTTCGGTCTCAACTTTGTTCTCAGAAAGAAATTGTGCTTCGATCAAGAGTTCCTTCCCCTCAAACTTCTTACAAGGCAGTGTGGATCCGTGTCAGAGTTTTCCTCCCGCAGAGTTTTTATTTTCACGTACGAGCGCTGGTCTAACGCTGTGACTCGATCTGAGGAGCTGCACGCTTCCATTTCTAAACCCTCTCAAGTCCCCACAGCACGTGATAGCGCGTCGTTCTGGCACCGCTGCGCTGCTAAGAGTCTGATCTTGACATGTCGCAATCATTTTCCCGATTGCATCATCCGCTTCTGTTTTAGATTAACGTGTGCACAACTTTTGTTCTGTTAAATTTAACAGAAGTAATTTTACTTAATATTAATTAACATATTAGGTTTGATCAACAAGTGTCGAGACTGGATTTGCAACAATTATGGTGTTTTGTTTAAAAGGGTGGGGAATAATCCGCCTCGAAATACATTTCTTTATCACTAGAAAAACACATTCCAGTGTTCCTGTCAGTGTGTGCAAGAAAACCTCAGAAACAGCAGATTTTTGGTATCACGTATAGCTTCTCCGTCCCATTTTGTTCGTTTCTCCCTAATCAAATTTTGCACATTACAGTTTTTTTATCCTTTCGAACTTTAACAACCCTCATCAACATCAGTCTCTAACAAGTCTCTCAATAATTTGGTACCGCGGCGTCTCAGCGGCCGAGTGGTTTAAAACGCTGGCTTTTGACCAGTGGTCAGAGATGGGCTGTTTCGAGTACCGGATAAGGCACGGATGCTATACTTTACTTACGGTGCTCTCTGGAACCACTGGCCCGAAATTAGGGACGGACGACTGCTTATATACCTTAAAATTGCTCATGTTGGTCTTCAGACCTCAACACAAAAAAAAAAAAGAAATAAAAAAATCGGAGATCAATGGTTACAGGAAGGGAGCAGAACGAAAGCAGTAAGACAGAAATATCACCTATATGCTTCACCCAGGATTCGGGACCATACCAATCTAGGACCACTGGCCAGAACCCTGAGTATGTGACCATTCGAACATCGCAGAGCCAGTTTTCCCATGTTTTTTATGGTCTAGGAAACACATATACACAAAGGACACACACAGAAAGCCATTAATCTCCTCTCACACAATTGCTAAACCGTTTTATCCAGTATAACGAAATAAATTTCTCCGTCATTTTTTTCCACCCCGGGGCTCGAACCCGGGTCCCCTCATTCCGGAATAAGTCGCTCTACCAATTGAGCTACGCGGACGTTCGTTCTGACTGCTATCTGCCTTTATGTCGTGTGCGTCCTGCTGGGCAGGCACGTCACACCAGTTTATGTGCATTTTACTGGCAAATGGTGTAATTCCTTCTCCTTTGTGGAATCGCGGAACTAACGTGGTAGATACGCGCTTCATCACTAAATCTTTAATTATCATGGCGTAAGTCATATCAAACTCATCAAAGGTTTCGCGAAAAGTCGAGATACTGACAACGTAATTCGCCTGATCTCCAGATTATTCATTTTTATGGTTTGAGGGTCTTAGAGAGCACTGTTTACTTTTGTCAAACTTTAGATTTTAAATTCGACTAATTGACCATTTTTATTAGCCGATAATTTTCTATCTCCAGCTTCTCGATACTCTTTATTCTGTAAATACTCATTGCATTATTATTGCGAAATTGGTTAAATATAACGTGTGGGACCAAAATATTTTGCTCCTAAAAGCGGCGAGCACGAACGATTGAAGCAATGAGCGTTTTAAAAAATACTGGATTTGAAGTATTGTAAAGTATAAGCCATCATCTGTTCATACGGATTGATTTGCTCTAAATTCTGCACTTGTGAATTCATTCTCGATAACTGTTGATGATCCTTGAATGGTAAAATTAATACCTAAAGTTTCTGATACTGATTTTAGTTACTATTGGAATTTTATAAAACGCTTAACTAAGTTAAAAGCTTGAAACACAGATTTTCGCAAAACTGTCACTCACTGACACAGAAGTCTCAAGAATTATTATTTTCAAAAAGATATCGTTTGTACATCAGAGGAAGGAACCTTATTTTCGATCAGAACAGCGAAATACAGGGTGTCCGGAAAATAACTGCGCACTGAAAGTAACACTTACCATGTCGAACTGGTTCCTATAGGACGTGTTGTAAATGGGCCCCACTGACGTCAAGACATGTCTGCACACGCTTCTGCATGTTGGTGAAGACCTTTCTCAGGGTATGTGGTGTGGCTTGTTGGATGTGGGTCGTTATTGCAGCCTGTAGCTTTCGAAATGTATGTGTATTACCTGCGCACACCTTCCCCTTCAGTGCTCTTCACAGAAAAAAATCAGTCGGTGCCAGGTCTGGTGACCGGGCAGGCCACAGTCCTCGGGAGATGATACGATTTCCGAAGAATTCTTCCAGAAGCTGCATTGAGGCGCCAGCAGTTTGAGCAGTTGCAATGTCTTGCTGGAACTATCCTTCGTTGATTTTCCGTTCCATGAGTTCGAATATGAATGGTTGGATAATCTGGGCATGGTACCGTTTTGAGTTAATGGTTTCACTGAAGAAAACGGGCCCAATAATGCGCGTACGAGTCATGGAACGCCAAACACCCATCTTCTGATTATGAATTATGAATAGGCATTTCCTTAAATTCGTGAGGATTTTCAGTACCACACAGGCGAGTGTTTTGGCTGATGAAGTACTCGGACAGGTGAAATCATGCCTCATCTGTAAAGAAAGTCGCGTCCAGAATGTCCTCACCTTCTTCAGACAGGAACTCTTGGAACCACCTACAGTACCGAACACGGGTCACGTGGTCTGTTTCTTACAGCTGATGCACGACAGACACTTTGTACGGGTGGAAACGCAACTTCCTTTTCAGAATATTTTGGGCTGTACACTTTGGCACATTAGCTTCTTGTGACAGCCACCTCACGGACTTATGTGGACTACTTTGTATCCTGTCCTGGATATCCTGTACGGTCTCGTCTGCAGAGGATGGCCTACTGGGGCGGAAGGGATCCAGAATACTGCCAGTTTCCCAAACCTTCGCTATGACTGCCGTACCGCATTACAGTGGTCTGTCAAATTGTGTTTGCATTTCGTCTGTGTATTTGTCGCCATGGCGAAAGACATGTTCCACCAAAAACACTTTCTGTTCAACCGTCAACACTATTGTCCTTGTGCCGAGACGAGTGATCAATCGGCACGTCTGCCTCCGGTGACCAAGCGCTCAGGAATGACCTTCGCTCGGAGTGACAGCTACGCGTGCCTTCGGGATGGGTAGTAGAGCTGAGTTCGGGCTCAATTTTCGGAGCCCGAGCCCGTCCGAGACCGCGATATATCAGCCCAAGCTCACCCGAGCCCGAATTTTGTATTGCAAGATAGAGCCCGGGCCCAAACGAGCCCAAAAACTGGCTAACCTGTTCAACCATTAATAAAAAAAACATCTCGTTTTCCACACTTCCACTCTCACCTCCTCCTCCTCCTCCTGCAATTAACCAATGTATTTCTCAAATGGGGAGCGGGTAAGGCACCTTTATCTATTTTTACAGTGTAACTGTGCGATTTTCTTTGACTTTTCGTCTCCACCTGAAATGTTTCGGGCGACCGGGCATCCAAAATGATCGGGTGGTGTTGCAATTGTATCCTGCTCAAATAATGCTAATTTTATCGCGCCATAATGCGCTGCAATATGTACGTTGCTAAATAGAATTAGCAGTGAGCTACTGGTGGAGATAGATGGTAAATTACCGTCGGCATGCTATCAACTATTCAATATCTATAGTTCTTGAGAAAGCTTTTTCTTCTCTACAGAAACACACTAATGCACCGCCTGTGGCATTTTCTACCCAAGCCCGAAATAAATAGCCATCTCGAATGCCCGCTCCCCAACCAGAACCAGTTGCCGAAGAATTCCCTTTACCAACTATAAAGTGTCTCATTTGCTAAATCATATAAAATCACATTTCTATATAAAAAAATTGTCTCGCTCTCCCTCTCTCTAAAAGCGCGAGCCCGAACCGCAGTAAATATTCTACAACCCGAGCCCGATTCGGGCCCGGGCTCTGCTTCGGGCTTTCGGGCTCGGGCTCAGCCTGTCTCAGCTCTGGTGGGTAGACATGAAGGTTACCAGACACAGAGCAGTTCTACGTGGTGGGCCATTTCTACTGTTATTCCGTTCAAAATTTCCTCATTTTTACATTACTGCAATTCATACATTCAGGTGTACAGTCATTATTCGGACATCCTGTATATAAAAGAGATTTTTTTTTTATGAATTAGGGAAAATAATTGGTTTGAATTAGCCAGTATCATCACTTCAAGCTGAACTGCGTTTATTGCAGGGTAATTTCTGTATTCATTCATAATTTCTATTTTAATATATACGAATGAAATGTTTTATGTATTTCACTGAAGCAAAAAGAGTAAATAAAAGATGAAGACGAGTTTTTACGTGTGATATATAAAAATTGATATATTTAGGAAGCACTTTTGGCACTTCTCTTCTTGCTTTCAAAAAGGAAAAAACAAAAATAATTAAGTGTCAAAAGTTTTTTTCCAACGTAGTACAAAGCACTGGAATCAGATCATGGTTTCTCAGTTTCTATCTTAACGAAAAACAAATTAAACTCACGTTAAAAAATATTTGAGCTTCATGTGCGAAAAAACTGGACATGTATGAAATTCTGACATTCCTGAATCTGGTCCTCCCATAACTTCCTTGGACTTTCACTATCTCACTTTCCTGCCACTTAAGGTGAATTATTTTTCTTAGTGAGCACCTCACCATTCATTCTTTCAATATGGCCAAACCACCTCAGAATACTGCTCTCCACCTTACTGCCAAAATTTTGCTTCACATTCAATATCTGCAACTCATCTTCGTCCCTCACATGATCTGAACGTGTTCTTGCCACAGATATCGCGTAAGTAACGCATCTCTCCTGCGCGTAAACGACTCCTATGTCTCTTCTGCAGTACCCAGGTTTGTTTGCCATACATCAAAGTAGGAACAATTACACTTTCACACACAGCCATTCGGGACTTTCTTGAGAACCCATCATTCCTGTGTAATCCCCCTAAAGCAGCCATGACTTTCAAAGATTTATTCACTCGCCTACTAATTTCATCGTATACAGCCATTCGGGACTTTCTCGAGAACCCATCATTCCTGTGTAATCCCCCTAAGCAGCCATGACTTTCAAAGATTAATTCACTCGCCTACTAATTTCATCGTATACAGCCATTCGGGACTTTCTTGAGAACCCATCATTCCTGTGAAATCCCCCTAAAGCAGCTATGACTTTCAAAGATTTATTCACTCGCCTACTAATTTCATCGTATACAGCCATTCGGGACTTTCTCGAGAACCCATCATTCCTGTGTAATCCCCCTAAGCAGCCATGACTTTCAAAGATTTATTCACTCGCCTACTAATTTCATGGTATACAGCCATTCGGGACTTTCTTGAGAACCCATCATTCCTGTGAAATCCCCCTAAAGCAGCTATGACTTTCAAAGATTAATTCACTCGCCTACTAATTTCACCGTTCAAATTTTGAACATGACAATCTGTTTGTTGGTGTAAATATGACAAGGATGGTAAGTCAGATTATATACGAAAACTTGAAAATTTCGTCGTCCCGGAGCGGGAATCGAACCCACGTCTCCCAGATAGCGCCCGGGTATGCTAACCACTACAACACCCAGAGCAACCAAGTCTCAAGTTTCCGATTAATTTGAATATAACCATCACGGGATTCGCTAGTCGATGCAACCGGCATTCATGTTTAGCAAATCTGGAGGTTAAGAATTCTATCCTCATATAATATAATACAGATATTATCTGTATTATCTGATAATACAGGATATTATCTGACTTACCCTCCTTGTCATGTTTAAATATTTTTATTCAGAAAGTGGCGTCAGGGGAGTTTTTAGCAATAACGTATGGGGAAGGGGATGTGATGGTCTCTTTGGCTTTAAGGGTTGGAGGGGGTCCGTTTTGCTTTTGGTTTCCTAGAGTAGTAAAAGGTTTGGTGCGAGGGGTGTGTTCTGTGTTTCTCGTTACACTGTAAAAAGTTTTCTGAAATTCACGAGCTATTGCCAGTGATTCCTTTCCCAACTTAAAGAAGAATACACCGATGACCCATTATATTATGACCACCCCCAGCCTAGAGAAATGAGCACGCCTAGAGACCGAACTGCGCAAGTGAAGTTCACAGAGCAGTGTATATACAGCTCGAGGACACGCTTTTAGTTACTATTGTCTTCGGCGTCAGAATGGGAAAAGCTGCCGATTTACCGGAGTTTAATAAAGAACAAATTGTGATGGCCCGACGCCTCGGAACTACGATCTCGGAAACAGCGCGGCTTGTCGGTTGTTCACGTGCTGCTTACTGTAGTGAGTACGTATCAAAAGTAGTGCACAGATGGCCAAACGACGAATCGCCGTCCAGCCGGATGTCGTCCGCAGCTCAATGATGCCAGAGGGTAGCAGAGGCCGTCGCGCATCGTTCACGGACACAATGTGACAAATCACCCAAAGTTAGTAATCAGGGCAATGTGTCACAGCACACAGTCCATCGCAGCCTTCTGCGCATGGGCCTGCGTAGCCGAAAACCCAGCCGGGTCCCATGCTCACTGCACGTTATCACCAACAACGCATGAAATGGGCTCAAGATCATCCAGATTGGACCGTGCATGATTGGAAGAAAGTGGCCTGGTCTGACGAATCAAGATTCCTGGTGCATCGCGTAGACGGCCGAGCGCGGATACGCAGATTACTAACGGAGGCTATGGCACCTGGATGCAATGTTGGGTCGAAACAGGCCCGCGGCGGCGGTGTTATACTGTAGACAATGTTTTCTTGGGACACTTTAGGCTCCATTATTCCAGTAGCACAATCCCTGACAGCTGTCAGGTATATATCTGAACATCGTTGCGGACTAAGTTCACCCATTCATGGCAACTGTGTTTCCTGCTGTAGATGGACATTACGAACAGGATAATGCGTCATGGGACACTGCCAGAATCAGTCAAGGAGTGGTTCGAGGAACATGCTGGTGACTTTCTGTTAATGTCCTGGCCTCCAAATTCACCTGACATAGACCCTATCGAACATTTGTGGTTCGACTTGGAAAAGTGGGTTGGCGCTAAATCACCACCACCCCGATTTTATTATGTACGGGAACTGGAGGACCTGCTGTTGACATTATGGTACCAGATACCCCAGGATAGCTATCGCTACCTCATCGAATCGATACCTCGCCAAGTGGTCGCTGTTTTGCTGGCTAAAAGGGGTCCTACAGCTTATTAGGTAGGTGGTCATAATGTAATGGCTCTTCGGTGTATTCTTGATGCAACCTTTCCCTTGAAATGACGGGCAAAATGTTGAATTTAACGGATTTTTCGCACATCAAGAAAATTCTGAATTTTCAGAAACCTTTCTACAATTCCTTTTGTATATTAACGGGAAAATTATACTTTTCCGGTAGCCATATCACTGAAAATTTCCGGTAATAGGAGCTATTCGCTGAAATTCTTGGGGTTTATTTAACCATTATTAAATTTCAACCTTCCGTCGGAGGTCAAGATTTTGTAGTTCGGTAGCGAGATCGGATATTGTGGATAGCATATCGCATAAAATTTTGGTTAATGTGGCACCGAACATTCTTTCCCCTCTCCACCTGTTTGGTGCACCAGCTTTTGTATATTTTGTTACCGTAAGAAACTGGTTACTAAAATTAATGCATAGGTGATTTTATTATTTCTATGAATCAGTTGTAGGCCTCTTAAAGTTATTTTAGATATCAAGAGTAAATTTTAGATTAGAGGTTTTGTGAAATACAATTATAAAGCAGTAAATTTCACCTTTTCTTAAAATAATTTAAAGTTTTTGTTAAATTAGAAAGATCTCAAGTTCTAATGCATTCTGTCGCTTCGAAAAATCACTATGAAAAAAAATTTATAATTCGTAATATATCTCCTTCAGAAAAAATAAAATCATTACAATCCTATTCAGAAAAGTAACAACCTCCAGCAGAGAATAAAACGACTAATTTACCTGCATTAATAGCAAAAAACATTTCATCATCATGCTCTTTATCTCTAACTTATACATGACGGGGCGTCCCGTGTCTTTTTAGCTCAATCGGTTGCACGCGCGGCTGTCGTTCATGGCGTACTCGGTTCAAACCGCACCACGCAAAAGGATTCGTTTGCTCCGTACGCGAGAAAAGAGGAATCTCCGGTAAAAGAACTGGAAAAATCGAAGAATTTTGCGGAATTTTTGTGCAAGTACTGAAAAGCCCGAAACTGACTTTTATGAAACGAACGGAATTACTGACAACGGGAAATCTGTCAAAATACAGAACTTAGAGAAAAACTGAAACTTTCAAAAACGGGAATTCTGTTAAAAGACGGGCATTTATATATCGTACTTTTGCTGTACGTTAGTTTCAGTAAATTAACACCATTTATTTTTTTGCAATGCAGCATATTTTTTGTTTTGTTTTCACCAAAACCATCTCAACACATAAGTTATATACTGTTTCTGGTTTCTGACGATTACACATTTTAAAAACGTAGTCTGCCGCCATAACAAGATGCACTGAATTTCATATTTTAAATCATTTTGTAACAGAAAATAAAAGACAAGAAAACTTGTTTGTCAATCAAAAATGCAAAAACGTGAGTGACCAATTTTATTCAGATCATAAATGCTGCCCAGAAAAAAAAAAAAATAAACGTTATGACTCTGCTTGTCCTAAGATGCATAAAAAAAATTTGTATATATCTCCATGCTTGAAAATTGGAGGAATTTCAAGGTCTTGTAAAGAACCGATCTGTATGCTTGTATGTTACATAACGTCACGGATGTATATCATTTGCTTTTGAATAAATGTACAGTGTTGTGAGTTATATTCATGTTTTTCCGGTCTCTTTAATAAGATTCTTTTTTCTCAGATATACGGTCTGTTTCACAATGATAGAGCAAAAGCGAAAGAGTATACATAACATGAAATAGTAATTATCAAGACAAAATAGGATATCGCGAATTACATTACATTTATTTGACTTCCAAAAACTCAGAAAATCAAGAATCATATATCTCTAAGGGGAAAAAAATTAGAGCATAATTTCTGAATTCAGCCTTGTCCCAAAATGATAGAGCCACTCTGCTTACAGTACGCAGAAAACACCTATTAATATTTTAATAATCATTAAAGTTATTTTGTTTATTAATAACTTAGAAGTTTCTAGAAACATCACTTTTTCTTATCTGTAATGCTATTCCATTGGCGAGCATTTTGTAAACCTGTCGTGCTAATATTCTCCACATACACGGTCGTGTCAGAATAATATGATAACCCGAGGAATCACAGTGCACCTTCCCAGGTGCGTCCGAGAGTGCACGTGACAAGGTCGACCACACGAAGATATAAGCGGCTGGCCAGGACAGATGAGCCATAGTACGTAACGTGAGCACAACGGGCAGAGATAGTGATTTGACGGACGTTTAAAAAGGAATGATCGTCGGCTACCGCAACAAGAGTGATAGAATCTCAGAAACAGCAGACTTCGTGGGCTATTCGCGAGGTGCTGTAGTAAGGGTGCACCAATAATGGACCACTGGCACACCAAGTACCTCATGACGTAATGACTGTGAAGCCCCAAAGACCATCGTCCCCAAAGGAGAACGTCGCCTCCGTCGACCGGTAAAGGACATTCGACGCGGGGCAGTGCAGCAATTCACCAGCCCGACAACAGTAGAGAGAATCCTGTTACGCATGGGTCTCCGGATTGGACGCTGCATCAAGACGCCCATATTAACCGAGGTCCATCGGCAACGACGCCTGAGTTCGGAGTGGACGCTGCATCAAGACGCCCATATTAACCAAGGTCCATCGGCAACGACGCCTGAAGTTCGGAGTGGACGCTGCATCAAGACGCCCATATTAACCGAGGTCCATCGGCAACGACGCCTGAAGTTCGAAGTGGACGCTGCATCAAGACGCCCATATTAACCAAGGTCCATCGGCAACGGCGCCTTAAGTTTGGAGTGGACGCTGCATCAAGACGCCCATATTAACCAAGGTCCATCGGCAACGACGCCTGAAGTTCGAAGTGGACGCTGCATCAAGACGCCCATATTAACCAAGGTCCATCGGCAACAACGCCTGAAGTTCGTAGTGGACGCTGCATCAAGACGCCCATATTAACCAAAATCCATCGGCAACGACGCCTTAAGTTCGGAGTGGACGCTGCATCAAGACGCCCATATTAACCAAGGTCCATCGGCAACGACGCCTGAAGTTCGGAGTGGACGCTGCATAAAGACTCCCATATTAACCAAGGTCCATCGGCAACAACGCTGAAGTTCGCATGAGACGACTGTCATTGGGCAATGGAAGGAAAGTTTGCCTTCTCCGACCAATTGAGGTTTCTACTCCACAGAAGTTACGGGCGGTGGGGTGTACGGCGTCAAACACACGAGAACCAAAATCGTAACACGCTTATCGATCAAGTACAGGCCGGCGGTAGCAGTGTGCATGTCTGGGGGTGTTTTACTGGTACGATCTGGGACCGCGGGTACCATTGGATGGGTCCCTGAACGCCAATGGCTACCTGTCCAACCTCGTTGACCACATGCATCCCTTCATGTTGGAAGTTTACCCTGGTGGTGATGGTGTCTACCAACAGAACAATGCGCCGTGCCACGTCGCTAAGGGGGTACGTGGCTCGTTCCAGGAACACGATAGAGAGGTTTCCGTTCTCCCTTGGCCGGCGAAATCGCCCGACCTCAATTCCAAAGAGCACTGGCGGGATTATTTCGATCGACAGGTTCGACGTGCCGACCCACAACCACGTCATCTCCGGGACCTACTTGCTCTACTGCAGTCCCAATGGGCACGTGTGCCTCAAGCAACCTTCCGAGGTCTCTTTGCGTAAATGCCACACCCTCTCGCCGCTGTCATCTCGGCCAATGGTGGTTATTCCCATTATTAGGTAGGTTGTCATATTGTTCTCATACGACTGTGTATCTTCAATCGGTTTTACGTCAAGTGAACACTCAGGACAGACCATAGCATAACATGAATACCATTAGCTAAAAACTAATCTCAGGTTAAATTTGCACCATGAATCGAAGCCCTGTCCTGCTGAAATTGCAATCTTGAAATATCTGAGGGCATAATATTGTGACCCAAAAGCTTCGTCGAGGCATATTTACATGCACTTAAATATGCCAATAATTTTACCCCTGCCATCGAATTTTTCCAACGCATGATAACCTCCTTGGTGGAGCTTCTAGAAAGTTATGTCTTCTCACCAATAGATTTCCAACCGCAATTTCCTTTCAAATTAAACATTCTCACATCACTCGATGTACCCAGTTTTACTTATCCGCCCATGACATGTGATGCTTGCGCCCACATTTTTCTCATGCTACTTATATATATATATATATATATATATATATATATATATAACACTATAAACCCTAAGAATACACTGAATGACAAGATACTAGATGCAACAAACTAATATACCAACCAAACTCTCAATGAAGTGGCAAAGTTGTATGACACACTAAACTTTACGAAGTCGTAAATGCGAAATCATAAGTACTGTTTAGCGAGTTCTCTGACTGTGACGTGAGGATTTGCCTCCACATTTGCCTTCAGAGCGTCGTTATCAATGACTTAATGTCTTCCTCGGTCCTTCTACCTTGTAGGCTCGTATCACCGGAACGAAATTTTTAAAACCGCCGACGACCATTACGTTCAGATGTTGCATCCTCGCCCCATGCCTGTGCCACATTATGATCCAATTTGAACTCATGGAGCAGAATCACCTGCAATTCAGTCCTTCCCAACATGTTGTACAGACCACTCTCACACGAGTAGCACCGGTTGCAGCTCAACCGATTATGGCGTATATGTGCTGTCTGCGTCGCCCTTCAACTCGTGCGAATGGCGCTGCGAGCTGGTTGGTCTGCAGTTAATGTGGGCGAGTTGAATGTGGCACCTCAGAAAATCGGCCATTCCTTTCCGAACGACCTGTTATAACATTCATGGCGCGATCAAAGGTTCGAAACAGTGCCCAGTAGTACGAGAAGTCGGAAGATCGCCCCTTGTGTCACTCAAGCTATTTCATTCTGAACAATCTCTGTGCCTGTGAAAAGGTTTACTGCAAAAGCGTCTGTTTGTATTGACAGATATGTCAAACACAAAGTCCTCATTGGTAAATAAATATACGTGCGTTTCAAAAATGGTGTGTTTCTACAAGACGATTGCGACGTGCCTGCCCCGCAGGACGCACACGACATAAAGGCAGATAGCAGCAACAACGAACGTCTGTGTAGCTCAGTTGGTATAGCGACTTGTTCCGGAATAAGTGGACTCGGGTTCGATTCCCGGCGTGGACCAAAAGTGACGGAGAAATTTACTTCGTTATACGATCGAAAAGTCACGTAATCAATGATGAAATATTTTTTGAATGGGATAATTCATGTCGGTTGAATTCATAAAGACATACATAACAACGACTGCATATTATCCTTCTCAAGTTGGTAGAGCTCTTGAAAATGAATCACATCGGCACGTTTATTACGAAGCACATATCATTACGTGAAAATACGTATTTACATGTTTTTGATTTTATCACCCAATAAGAACAAAGAATACATATAACAATGGATTGAGTACTGAAACTAATTTATCGTGACGAAATGAGAGGTACGGGAAGGTCGTGAAAAACTGATGTGCGTGTGCGTGTGCGTGTGTGTGTGTGTGTGAAAGAGAGACAGAGAGATTTGTTCCACTTCATTAATGAAGACTTTGACCAACACTTCATCTTGACACTGATGATCTTCCTGACTTTTGCGCTTACAATGCCTTTAAGGCTATACCGAGGTTTTAAATGATTTCAATCCTATATTTTTAGCATGCATTTTGTGATACACTGTCTGATCAGCTTATCAGCTGATACTAAATAGTAACACTGTACTAGTGATCCGATTTATTGGCGTAGGAAGTAGACACATTATCGTTTCCAAGCTTTCGCACATCAACCAGATGGCTTTTTCAAGGAAGTTAGACAGAAACTGCAACTGAAAAATAGAACGCATTAACAATTTGAACGCGGAAACTGGACTTGAGAACAATAGATACGACGTTATATTCATTTAAAGATATACGCATCACGTTGGTTGGACGCGCGGTATCCTGGTAGGCAGAAGGCTTTACTTGAAGAGTTGGTTCCAAATTCGTAACAACTCGAGTGACACGCAATCTTTGCAAATATCGCTGTTGGTAATGATCTATAGCATTCCCGAATGGCTGTACCTTTAGGGGTAGAGTAGGTAGCTAATTTATTTATATCGTCCCACATAGGAGTAGTCGACCTGAATTTCACTTCTCTGGATAGTGCCGTGGCTACTTTACTGTATTTTGTGTCTCTTTTATGTTCGTTGACTCTGATTCCAAACGAACGTTTGGTCATTCCAATGTAGAATCGTTTAGAGCCGTCCGGATACTGTAGGGGGATCGCATAAACACCTGCTTTCCAGGAGAGTTGTAGTTTTTCACTACTTCCCTTTAGCATAGTATATAAAGATGCAGGAGACCTTATGCCGACGCCGTAGTTCATCTTCTTCAGGACGTTTTTGAGTTTGTAAGACACATTTGGTATGTAGGGAATTGAGCCTATATAGTGTATGTGCGGCACAGGAAAATTAGAATGTTTGACCCTGACTTTTTGGACAAAGTTACGTATCTGATTCAACGAATATCCTACATCAGTGGCTAACTTGATGACGCTTTCAATTTCGTGTTGTCTAGAATGGGTATCGGAGGAAACGGCGAAGGCTTTTCTAATTCGAGAACGGAAGATAGCTGTTTTGTATTCTGCGGGACAGAAAGAACTGCGGAGCATCAGATTGGGGACGGACGTGGGTTTGTAGTAGACTTGTGTACCGAGGCGGTTGTCAGGTGATTTTCTCAATAGAACATCCAGATAAGGTAAAGCGTTGTTGTGTTCAAGCTCCATCGTGAAATTGATCGTAGGATGCATATCATTGATTTTATCAAGGAACATCGAAAGAGTCTTTTTTCCGTGAGGCCATACAAAAAATACGTCGTCTGCATAACGCAGCCAAGTGGTAGGCCGTGGGGTAATGCTGGAGAATATATTCCGTTCAATTGGGCGAAGTATTGCTTCTACAGGGACGGGTGAAAGTGGGGGATCCCATTGGAGCGCCATTATTCTGTTTATATACTTGTTCTTGGAAACTGTAGAAGCTAGTATTAGTGACCAAGTCAATTAATTTGAAGATGCTGAGGCATGACTCCTGGGTATAAAATGCTGAATTTGATATGGTTTCCTTTAATGTTCTGATGTTTTCCGGAACAGGGATTGAGGGGTAAAGGGAAACCACGTCGAAGCTGCCGATAATGTCGCCTGGTAGAACAGTGAGTTGCTTAGCTTTCATTATAAAATCCAGAGTGGAATTTATTACAAAGTCCGATTCAGGAAGAACACTACGCAGGAATTTGGATAGTGCTTTCTCTAAATGGTACGTTGGTGCAAACTTCCTGGATACAATGGGTATGAGTGGGTTTACGGGCTTATGGTGCTTGAGTCTTCCCAAGAGCTTTGGGATCTGAGGTCCTGGTGGTAGTCTTGCGGCTTTCCTGAGATCGTTTGTAATAGCGGGTAACCGGGCAACTCCAAAGAGTTGCCCGGTTATAAACTCCCAGCCATGTACCTGCGCAATCCAAGAATTTAGAGGGTTCCTTTGAAGGGCTATAGAACCAGAGTCAGTGATAAAGTTTTTGATTGTAGTCCGCTGCGTCCATAACTGCTATCTGGCCAGATTTGTTGGTTAGAGTCAACATTATGGACGGGTCATTTCTAAGGATCGAAACTGGTCTCGGAATTATAAATTTATTAGGCATTTTAGTAGGATCGTACCAAGATCGTAATTTAGAAGAACATAGCTGGCGCAGTTCATCTTTTGAGTCGTTTGGAACTCGTAGTATTACACTTTCGAATTCGGAAACGACGCTTTTTGGGTTCGATCTGGTTCGGAAGCAGAATTTTGGTCCAAGCTCCAGAACTTTTGTTTCATCATGGGAAAGGGTCCGGCTGGAAATATTGATGAATGGAATGGCGAAATCGTTAGCTTTCGGTGTCTGGAAAGATCTCAAGTAATTCAGTTTTTTGTTGTGTGTGGAGGATAAGGAAGATTGGACTTTTTTCAACTTAAAAAGTCGAGGTGGGAGCGTTCCTTCTCCAGTTTAAGTCGAAGACGTCTAAAACGTTTGTAGGTGTTCCACATTGTTCTTCTTATAGCCATGAAAGATTGTTCGCACCGCACAGAGAGGAGACAGTTCATGCGTCTGGCCTACATGAAATGCAGGGTACAACGTAGTGGAAATGCGTGGATTACTGTGTGAAACTACGAAACGTGTACCTAAGAGTATGGAGCAGTGTGTATTAAGAAAAGCTTAAAAAGTGAAAGAAGTGACGAGTTCGAAGTCATTGCAAGTTCTTGGCTCTGTGGACGTTTCTACGAATGCGTCATGTACTGATGTACGCTTGAATTTTGACTCCTCTTCCGTGGAACCTATATTGCATGATCACGAAAATATTCCGAGTCGGGTGAATGTCGATGGTAAATATTATTATAACGTCGTCCGACGGAATGTACCTCAAAACGGTTTTATTTGGTTTGGAGGTCCGACGGAGGGTTTCTGAAAACAAACCTGGGCTGTTACCCTGACTTACTCGAACAGCACAAAGCAGCGCTTCACTATGAGACAACATGGTATTCCACAAATAACTTCAATTTAATGTCGTACTGTTTGTACATGTGGATATTAGTGTAGCTAAGTGATGCAGTACAAGTCGTATCAGCAGGAGTCAGCTGGCTTTCCAGTTTATTTATTTTCGCATATCCATGGACCGAGCCGACCTTTCTTCTGAATATACGTATTATATTCCGACGCTATTTCTCGGGAAACGTCCCCTGTGTCGTATTTTCCAAATAAACAAGCGTTGGAATTGTGTTAGAATACGTGTTAGGATACGCGTCATATGCAAATCGTGTGCGTCACGATTACGTAACCATATTTATCGTGCAGTAGCAGCCTTCCGTTTTAGGAGCTATAACGAAGTAAATTTATCCGTCATTTTTGGTCCATGCCGGGGATCGAATCCGAGTCCTCTTATTCCGGAACAAGAAGCTCTCCCAACTGAGCTACGCAGACGTTCGTTCTTGCTGCTATCTGCCTTTATGCCGTGTGCTTCCTGCGGGGCAGGAAGAATATATTGGGCTTATATTGGGCATCGGGTATATTGGGCTTTACAGTTAGGGTTACATACGGGTCATCCTCAGGAGCACTAGAACGTGATCGACCCTGGGATGTCAGTCTAGTGCACGTTCCTGTACCTTGAATTGTCGCCATTGCCTTGATATGACATTTTCAGACAGCAGGTTCTTGCACCTATTACCTTCATTTCATTTATTTTTCGTTATGACGTTACATTTGACCATGTTGCGTTTTAATATTAATTTTATAACATATAATTTTAAGAAGAAAACATATATAATATACACTGTATTGACAAAAGTCACCGGACACCGTTTCAAAAGCAAATGAACGGATCCGCTGCATTGCTAAGATGCGCGGTACAGTTGCAAACGGTATAAAAACAAGCCTGCAGCTGACCGCGATCATATCGCACTGTGAGGTTGCGTGAAAATGTCGCGGCGGGAGAGAACCGACTTTGAGGAAGGAAAGATTGCTGGGTGTTATATTAGTAGGTTGTGCACAAGAGAAACCGAAAGGCGTTTAAACATACCCAAGTCAACTGTTTTGGATGTACTGAATAAGTGGAAGACACATAGCGTGCCTGAAGCAGCAAAACGTACCGGCAAACCAAAGAAAATCAGTGATAGAAGATTTCGAAGCATCAAGAGAGTCGTTTCAGCTAATCGATGGAGTACTGCACAAAACCTTAGTGTACAGATGAGTAAAAATTCTGGAACCTCGGAATGTACACCATTTGCAGAGAACTTCATTCCATTGGGGTTACCGTGGTCGTGTGGCTGAGCATAAGCCTTTCATCTCCGCTCGGAATGCTACTCGTCGTTTAGCATAATGTAAAGAACATTTATCGTAGACCGTAGATCAATGGAAACGGGTCCTATGGACTGATGAATCCAGATACACGATCCATCAGTCTGATGGCTGTGTGTGGGTATGGCGGCAGCTGGGGGAACGCTATTTGCCACAGTGTACTGTTCCTACGGTCAAGTTTGGAGCTGGCAGTTGTACTCGTTTGGGGGTGTTTTTCGTGAAATGATCCAGCCCATTGGTTATCGTGGACAAACCTGTTAACCAGCACGTCTACATCGATATTCTGGGCAATTTTGCCCTATCCAACTCTGTGACAATACTATGGAACCGAGCTTTGTTGGTGCCACCAGGATAATGCACCGAGCCATAACGTAAGGACTGTTACGGCATGGTTTGGCGATAGTTCCGTATCATGAGTGGACTAGCCAGCACAGAGCTCTGATCTTAATCCCACAGAGCACCTATGGGATGAATTAATGCGCTGCATAAAAACTTTGGAACCAAGGCTTACTGCTAAGCAACAATTAGCGGCAGCATTATGCACTGAATGGAAGCGCATACCTATCGCTGTGTTCCAAAACCTTGTCGAAAGCATGTCTCGAAAGGGTCAGTGCATGCATTAAAGGCCAAACGTTTACCGACACCGTACTAATGTATGACTATAAAAGCTATATTGTGTTCCTCTTTTAGGTTTTATGTATGACTATAAAAGCTATATTGTGTTCCTCTTTTATATATACTTATGTACAGGGTAACCACAGAACAGGAAATTGAGTAAAAGGTTTTGTATATATAGCCTGAGTGAATCCCAATTCCCCTAAAGTACGTAGTCAAGCCTAACGTCCTGCACATACAAAATTTACGCATATATTATCTTCAAACAAAGATATTCGCTCTTTCCAAGTTTATAAGTGAGTCACGGAAAATTTTTCATTGGCCGCCACCGGGAGTCGAACCCAGCGTCTTCCAGTTACACGCCGGATATGCTTCCGCTACACCACAGCGGCCTTGAATTCCTCCGGACTCACACACGCTAACTGCCAAGCCAAGTTGGCAGGATGCTTCTTGGAGCCCCGCACAATGCTGGGGATTCACCAAAGATGGTAAGCAGCAACTAAACAAATAATTAGAAGGTGAATGAATAATTAATAGAGACATTTAACGTGGACCAGAAACATCAAACAAAGATCTTCGCTCTTTCCACGTTTATAACTTGATGTTTCTGGTCCACGTTAAATGTCTGTATTAATCATACACTGACGGGGAAAAAATCCCAACACCACGAAAAAATAGTTGTAGAGGAATGAAATGGCGGCAATACATTTGTATAGGTAACATATTTAATCGATTAAGGTTTCAAGATCACAGCTTATGGTAAGCGCGAGAAGAGCCATTTTAAATGTGAAATGCTGGTACATTAATAACTGGTGTAACCGCCAGAATGTTGAATGCAAGCACGCAAACGTTCATGCATTGTGTCGTACAGGTGCTGGATGTCAGTTTGTGGGATGGAGTTCCATGCCTGTTGCACCTGGTCGGTCAATACAGGGACGGTTAATGCTGGTTGGGGGTGACGCTGGAGTTGTCGTCCAATGATGCCCCATACGTGCTCGATTGGTGAAAGATCTGGTTATCTAGCAGGCCACGGCAACATGTCGACACTCTGTAGAGCATGTTGGGTTACAACAGCGGTATGCGGGCGAGCGTTATCCTGTTGTAAAACACCCCTGGAATGCTGTTCATGAATGGCAGCACAACAGGTTGAATCACCAGACCGACGTACAACTGTGCCGTCAGGGTGCGTGGGATAACCACGAGTGTGCTCCTGCTGTCATAGGAAATTGCTCCCCAGACCGTAACTCCAGGTGTAGGTCCAGTGTGACTCGGCCGCAGAGAGGTTGGTTGCAGGCGCTCACCTGGCCTTCTTCTAACCAACACACGGCCATCACTGGCATCCAGGCAGAACCGGCTTTCATCAGAAAACACAACAGATCTCCACTCCGTCCTCCAATGAGCTCTAGCTTGACACCACTGACGTCGCAAACGGCAGTGGTTTGGAGTAAGTGGAATGAACGCAACAGGGCGTCTGGCTCGGAACTGTCCTTCAAGTAACCGATTTGTAACAGTTCGTTGTGTCACTGTGGTGGCAACTGCAGCTCGAATTGCTGCCGCAGACGCGGTACGATGCGCCACGGCCATACGCCGTACACGGCGGTGTTCCCTCTCAGTAGTGTCACGTGGCCTGCCGGAACCCGGTCTTCTTGCGGCAGTACATTCTCTTGACCACCGCTGCCAACAATCATGCACAGTGGCTACATTCCTGCCAAGTCGTTCTGAAATATTGCGGAAAGAAAATCCACCTTCTCGTAGCCCTATTACACGACCTCGTTCAAACTCCGTGAGCTGTTGATAATGGCTTCTTCGTCTTTTTAAAGGCATTCTTGACTAACATCAGCACACAACGTCGAATCTCAACGATAACTAACGCTCACGAACGTTACAGCGCGTATTTACAGCAAACCTGCTTTGCATGTTCCGAGGGGCGCTACTAGCGCCACACGTATGCGCCGAGCGCGAAATTTGCATAGACGTCATCTTACAGATGTACTCTCACAGCCTACCAACTGTTGTTTATCTAACACAACCCCTTCTTGGTGTTGGGATTTTTTTTTCCGTCAGTGTATATTATCTGATTAATAGTTTTCTACTATTGAATTTGACACTTTAGTTTGTTACCAAATATTTTTAGTTGCTTTCGAAAATAGTTATAATTATTGATATGTGTTAGCTGACAGGATAGATTATTCCATAACACTAATCCTTGGTAATCAATAAATCTTTGTTGGGTTAAAGTGTTAGGCATTGATAACAAAAATTCATTTCTGTCTCTTGTTTGATAGTCGTGACCCTCAGTGTTCAGCTGAATTAAATGTTGATACCTATTCTCCTTTATTCTTTTACACACAAATCCTAATAATCTATATTGCCATAACTTCTCAGTATCTAAAAATCCATAGATATTATCCTTACTAGAAATTAAGTATGCCACCCCTGTGGTTGTTGTTTGGGGAGTTTAAGGATCACTGAACAACTCAATCAGCTGTAAGCAGTCGCCTGTCCCTAATTTAGAGCCACTGGTTCCAGGAAAGAGAGAGAGAGAGAGAGAGCCAAGCACACTATTCATGCCTTATCCGGGATGGCCAACCATATGGTACAAGGAAGTACAATGTGGAAGTCTACTACATTTTGAATGGAGATAATTTCAATAGAATTTCAATAAAACCTTAAAAACGAATGAAAATGCAGTTTTATATTTTTGTTTCCGGGTTTAACGACTTTCCTGCGCATCTGAGAATACATGCGGTCTCTATCCTTAGTTTAGAGTCATTAATTCTAGAGAATAAAGGGAACTAGAGTTAAAGGAACAAGCTCAACATCTGTGTTTTGCCTCGAATTTGATCCAAACGCAGCAGGAAGATTTGTCTGTATGCTCTGTTAATAAATACAACGATTTGATGAAAGAAATTGGTTTTTCTTACGTAGTTCTCTGTTATTTGCTTTTAAAGAAACCAGGTGGCGCAGTTGCCTAACCGCTGGCTTCTGACCATTCGTCCGAGAGGTTCCCGATTCGATTTCCAGTGAGGCATGTATGCTGTGTTTGTTTTACGGCACTGGTTTTCTCCCTTCCCTGGAACATTGTTGCATAATTGCGCAAAAAGTTTTACTCTGGCAGCAAATTCTTTTCAAAACAGCATATGCGAGATTAATGAACTTCATTGCTCTATTTTACTTTTTGTTTCTTCACCGCCCTCGATGCTTTTTATTCTCTGCATACTTTGTGAAAAGAAAATTTCTTGACATACTTGTTTTTCCTACTTCGTTTTTTTTTGCGCTTTCCAACCGTAGGTTTGAAGAAGGGTATATGCTCCAGCTTTGTCTGTCCGTCTGTCGGCACGATAACTGGCGTGAAAATGGTTCGATTTCGATGAAATTTTAGCATATTGTAGGGGACCACCTGGGGATGAACCCTATTGAAAATGGGTGAAGTGGGTTCAAAGGTCAGGACATAGGAGCGGAATGCATTCCATTGCCTTTATGCGTCATAACGTGCGTAAAAATGGTTCGATTTCGAGGAGTTGGGACGATATTATGACGTCACAACTTGCGCTTGAGATGTAGGCACGCGGTCAGACCATCTGTCTCATTACGTCACGCATTGTGTATGGATCCTATTAAAGTTTTATGACGTCACACTCTTGCGAGCAGATAGTTGCGATTCCCATCTGCCTCGTTACGTCACGCGTTGTGTGCGTATGCCCGTCCGCACGATAACTCGCGTAAAAATCGTTCGATTTCGATGAACTTTTAGTATGTGGAAGGGGATCACCTAGGAAGAAACCCTATTGAAAGGGAACGAAATGGGGTCAAAGGTTAGGACATAGGAGCGGGATCCATTCCACTACTCTTATGCGTCATAACTAACGTAAAAAAGGTTCGATTTCGATAACAGTATGTGGTAGGGGACAAAACCTGTTGTCCCCTACCACTTGGGGGCAAACCCTACTGAAAATGGGCGAAATAGGGTCAAAGGTCAGGACATAGGAGCGGAATCACTTCCATCGCCATTATGCGTCATAACTTACGTAAAAATTCTTCGATTTGGATGAAATGTTAGTATGTTGTAGGTGGCTGCCTGGGGACGAATCCTATTGAAATGGGCGAAAATGGGGTCAAAGGTTAAGACACAGGAGCGGAATCTATTCCATAGCCCTTATGCATCATAACTTACGTAAAAATGCTTCCACTGCAACAAAACTTTATCATGTTATTTCGGAGGTATACTGAACCGGTTCTGCTAAATATAATCGAAATTGGATCAAAGGTCAGGGAACAGGACCGAGATTTATTCCATAGCCATTATCCTCATAATTTGAGTAATGATTTCTGGTATGTTGGAAAGCGTATTATAATCAATGCATTGCATGATTTTACTAACTTGTTTCTACTACATATGTTTGAATGTTAACGAAGTAGCAAATCAGTAGAACAAATAAAGAAATGAATTAAATTTCTAGACCTTATTGTTTTAGCACAGGTCGTCGTCAAAAGGTTTAACCTTAATTTGCACTGCGTACCCTTTAATGTTTTCTGCGAATTTATTATTGCTTTAATATACGAGGGCGCTTGGAAAACAAACTGAGAAAACTTACAGCTATCATATCAGAAGAAGGTGGAGGACGGTATTATCCTGCTAGAAGAAATAGAGCTGCTCAGAAAGTGAAGTTGATGATTTAATATCCACAAAAAGTAAAGATATGAAGAGACGTATGTCCAGCGAACCTACGTTAATGTGTTACCGCATATCATAGCAGTAGCAGATTCAGGAGGACGGAGGAGAAGGCTAGGGCAATCGCCCTCTTTTTCAAATGACTAATATATAAATAATCAATGCATTTATTTTTTTAAATTTATAGCAATGAATCCACATATTTTTTTTTTTTTAGTTTTTATAACTGAAATTTGCTGTAAATTTTGTGATAAAATTTGTTCTAGCTTCAGCAGAAAAAACAAAACAAAACACTAGTTTCAGAAACGGAAAAGATGAGAGCGTAAGTGAAAAGAGACTAACTAATCGTGAATAGCAATGGGTGGTTTTTTGTTCTGTGTATTTTTTTCTTTTTTAGTATTTTCTGGCATCATTAGTAATTGGAATTAGGGAAGTCACCGTGTGGCGTAAACTTTGAAGTGCGTGTGAGACAGTGTTTCTGACAGAGTGAAGTGCGTACTTCGGTAGGGCCATAAGGAAAAACTAGTAACAAATTTTCAAGTTGGAAAGTTTTCTATTAAATTAACCTATCTCAATAGAAGCAATCAAACTTTATTTTGACCTCCCCGGTGTAGCAGTAGTCTAAGCGCTGGCTTATGACCGCTAGTCCGAGATGGGTCAGGGTTCGAATCCCGGTGAAGCATGGACGTTTTGTATTGTCTTACAGCAGTGGTTTTCTCCCTTCCCGGGAACCAGTGGCCCTAAATTAGAGACGGGAGACTGCTTATAGCCCATTGAGTTGCTCACGGTGATCGTGAAACATCAAAAAAAAAAAAAAAAAAAAAAAAAAGAGAGAAAGAAAGAAACCGGAATGTCGCGCACTTCCAAGAGAGGAGATATGAGCATCCAAAGTACCAGCGTTGTAGACAAAGCGCTATATTTGGACAAAATCGGTTCACGCCAATGCTCGGCCATTCAGATTGACCTTGATCAGAACAATTATGACGACAAAAAAAATGCCAATCCATTTTCAGCATTTCTTTTGGAAAAAAAAGTTATAACAAAAAACATAAGTGCTTATGGTAAGTTGAGTCCGTCAATGCTTCCCATATCATTTCACCTATTAGTCCGATTTGAAAATTTCCTGTCGTATTACAAGGCCTGAAATGTGAGAATGATTAGCAATACATTTCCGTCTTTTTACGATACATAACTTTTCAGCTAAGGGGTGTAAATGCAGATACCAACAAATTTAAAAATATGTTTTATTCACATCGTTGCGTCTAAAATTGCAAGTAATTTTTTGCCTTTGGATACCTATTACCCCGAAAATATTTTGCGTACAGTTTCTACTTCAAACAACGCACAGTTTTCCCGCTGGAGGGTGTAAATATAGATATTAATGAATTAAAAAAATATTTTATTCTATATCATTGTTTCCAAAAATTCGACTGAAAAGATACTTTAAACTGCGGACACCTTTTTCCGTACCGTTACTACTTCAAACAACACACGGATTTCGCACTAGGATTCTTAAATGTGCCTAGTCTTTTCCCCAATATCTCTGCTTCTAAAGGTTAGATTTGAAATATTTTTTTTTTTCTATTGCAACTTCTTCAGTAAAGAATATTTTGAGCATATTTTCTACTCTTTTCATAATGCACAGCTTTGCTGCTAGGGGGCGCGTCAGAATATGTCTCTATTTGCAAGAATATTTCCGCTTTTAATCGCCCAATTGAAAAAATCCTTTCTTGGTCGGAAACCCTTGATTATGAATACATTTTTCGCCTATTTTTTTCTTCAAATAACACGCACATATAACACGCAAAATCTTACTATAAAAGTGTTAGATGAGTATCGAGGCTTTTTTTCACATTTTTGTGATTCAAAAGACGCAATTAAAAACCCCAAAAAATACGGCGCCATCTTACATATTTTCTGGGGAAATGAGTGATTGTAGAAACCGTTATCCGTTTTCACTAGAAATGAATGATTGTAGAAATCGTTGTCCGTTTTCACTAGAAATGAATGATTTTTATAAAAATGAATTATTGCAGAAGCCTTTACCTGTTTTCCATAGAAATGTATTATTTTGGCACCTGTTGTCGGTTTCTCCTATAAATTTATTATTTTGGCAGCGTTGAACGTTTTCCCTATATCTGAATTTTTTTGGCAGCCGCTGTCCGTTTTCCTTAGAAATGAATGATTTTGGTAACGATGACACGACTCGACGGTAGGACTTTACAAAATTAAATAATTAAAATGAGTAAAACACACACACACACACACACACACACACACACACACACACACACACACACACCATGAATGAATAAAGTTTAGTTTAGTTTAAGGGGTCAAGAACAGGGTAGCATATACACTATCTACCAACAAGTAATTGGACACCCCTGCAATCGACTATATCTGCGGTCCTGATACACGTCACGGCCGCCGCCGTTAAATCTCGTGTGGAAAACAACAACGCAACCAGTCGCATGCAAGATGCCACGCAGTTCGAAGCTCTCTGATTACGAGAAAGGTGTAATCGTCGGGTATCACAGAAATGGCCGATCCATACGTGACATATCCAGCGAGTTGAAGAACCCAAATTCGACTGTGGCCTACGTGATTGGCAAGTGGAAGAGTGAGGAGACTGTCTGAATGTGCCCCGACCCGGCAGACCCACAAAACTGGGAGTTAAAGACCAACGGGTGCTGGCCAGAGACATTCGGAAGAACCGCACCAAATCGATGGGCCACATCCGCGAGAAGTTTCAACAGGCATCCGGGTGTGTTCTTTAGATGAATACCATACGTAAAGAAGCCCGTCTGCTCGGTTATCACGGACGTGCTGCCGCCCACAAGCCTTTGATCACCAAGTCCAATAGCGCTGCTCGGTTAACGTGGTGCACAGAACGTCGACAGTAGACCGTTGAACAGTGGAAACAGGTTCTCTGGAGCGACGAATCAAGGTTCACCCTCTACCGTTCGGATGGCAGGGTCTGGGTTTGGCGTCTGCTTGGAGAACGTCTCCTGCCGGAATGTATTGTGCCAACTGTGAAGTTCGGCGGCGGTGGAATTATGCTATGGGGGTGTTTCTCCGGCACGTGACCCTTGGTCGCAGTTCCTGGTATGGCACGGGACCCTTGGTCGCAATTCCTGGTGGACTCAACGCCAAGACCTACTGCACCATTTTGGATGACCATGCGCTTCCTACGTTGTAGCAATTTTACGGGGTGGACCCATGTTACTTTCAGGAGGACAATGCCACCTATCATGCTGCGAGGTCCACCATGGCTTGGTATGGTGACAATGGGGTTAATCGAATGGACTGGCCTGCGCAGAGCCCGGACCTTAACCCTATCGAGCACCTCTGGGACGAGTTGGAGCGTCGACTTAAGGGGTGCTCCCACCGTCCAAAATCGGTGAAGGAACAGACCTGTCTTCTCCGAGCCGAGTGGAAGAAAATACCCCTAGCCGTCGCACAACGCCTGGTTGAGAGTATGCCCCGGAGGGTCGCAGCTGTAATCGCCGCTCGTGGAGGCTCCACCAACTATTGAAGGTGAATAAACTTCGTTTTCCTTTGCTATTACCGGTGTCCAATTACTTCTTGGTAGATAGTGTAGCAGCTCTATGCCCATGAGAAAAGAAAAGTTTAGGGGTGGGCCCAGGAAGTCTTAAATAAATGAAGTAGGAAAGCCTAAAAAACGTGATAAAAATCAGCCTAACCAGTGCCTAAAAAAATGGGGTCATTATTTAGTCTGAGCAAAATAAAAATAAAACATTTTTTGAATACCCTAGCAGGGACTCCCACCCCAAGGGCTGTGACTGCAGTAGTAGAGGGACAAAACGTTTTTGTTTTGTTTTTTTATTTTTTAGACACTAGTACCTCTTGAGTTAAGAATCCACTTCAATTTACATCGTTCCCCGGTCCAGATCCTCGTCTGAGGAATGTAAGGGAGAGCGTCCTTTTTTGTGTGGCTGTCGGCGATGGCAACTCTGCGGTTCTCGTCGTCGAGAGCTCTGTGTATCACTTTGACACGCAACATGAAAAAGTCTGTGTTTTAGACGATAGGCCTTTTCACAGATTATCCCCTTGTCCCGGACGGAACGAAGGCACTTCTCATCCCTTGTTGATGGGGAAAGGCCTTTGAGAAGTTGGAGGAGCCGAGATTCCTCCGACTTTGTGGGAGGTATTATCTTCATCATCGCCCATGCATGCTGAAGTGAGGCAACCCTTTCTTTTGAAGCAGCAAGTGATGCTTCAACCATAGCGGGTGCTGTTTGCCTGGCCTGAAGTCTTGGATCTTTTTGCAGATTTTCTGGGCGAAGCCTTAGGTCCTTAGGTTTCTCTGGTGGTGACGGTGGCTTGGCTTGATTTGAAGAGGGAGTGCCACTGAAGGGCATCAGCCGCCAATGCTGACCACACCTAGTTATGAATCAGGTGTGGCAGCATATGTTCAAAGCGATGCTGTCTTTCGACAACAACTCTAAGAGCACTGAGCGCTAGACGCCTGAAGTTGCTACTCACCATGCAGTCAGTTGTGAGTACACCCAGCTGCTGATCCACCGAGGTGGTACCACTGGGTTGTGCGTCTAATGTAAGTGGGGTGGATTCAGAGGTGTTAATCCACGCCTTGATGTTGGGGGATGCCTGGTTCAGGAGTTGCAGGGGTCTTTCAAACCTTTGAAGGCATCAGTAGTAGCTGGAGCGACCAGGAACGCCGCTGTGGTCTGTTTCGAGGATGATTCATCCTCACTGGCTGTTTTGGCTGGCTCCTTACAGGTGTTGGAATACTGTTCCACTTCTTTTGGAGGGTCCTTATCTAGGGCCTCTTTCTCTTCAAGTTTTTTCCGGTATTCACCGAAAGTGAGTTTATTTCTGTTCTTTCTTTGTTTACTGCCTTCGCTCTTTTTAAGGGACGAAGCCGGAGCTTCCGCGCCACCATTTTTTTCAATGGATCACCCTGTTATGAGAACCCAAGCTGCAAACGGCAGTGAACTGTAATAAAATCACCGATGGCACCGTGAGTGCATGGTCCATTGCGGGCCGAAAAATCGGCTGCGATTTTGGTATCTGTTGTCCCTTTTTCTTATGAATAAATTATACCAGAAATCGTTGTCCGTTTTCCCTGAAAATGTTATTGCACAAACCGTTTTCTGTGGCCGAAAAACAAGAAAGTCGAGCTTCTACATAAAACAGACTGAGTAAGCAAAACCATGAAACATAATATATTTGAATATTAGAAGAGCTGGAAATATTTTCTCGAGTAAAATCAGATTCTTTCGTTTTAATATCTTCTCGTATTTCAGATGGGATTGCAGAATCGTGTGGGGAATGATACGTCAGATTACTCTACATGTATGTCGCTTTTGTTTCGTTTTTTCTTTTTGTTAAATGGTGTGTCAAAATTTATAAATGTTTATAAAGACAAATGTATCGAGTTACAGCTAGTCACAATGTAAAAAGTTCATTTCATTTGTGTTTTGATTAGTTCTATCTGAATAATTACCTGTAAACAGCATTTCCCTGAAATTCTTCAAACATATTTTTCATCTTTTATTCGAGTGAACAGTCCATGAATGAATACCTTTTATTTTTATTCCACTCTCCGTTAAATGAATACTTTAGAAATTCTTCCTCCCAGTTGTTCTTCAGTGATTATTGTTACGACCTGGCAGTAAATATTAAAATTGGAAATCGGAAGTGGTTAATCATGCTAATTAATTAAGCAGTAAATTAATTCAGAGGCGCTGATTGGCCTTAACTGACGGAGGACGATTATCCCAGTTAAAAAAATTTTCAACCAGATAGGTATTCTCGTTCTGTGTGTTCAAAAAAATAAAATCATAAATTTGCCATAAACAAAGACATCGCTCTTTTCACGTTTTATCAACACATAGCAACCGAAGAATTGTTATGATGTCAGAAGCTGACAGAAAAGCACATATAGCGCCGCCGATTGTTGGCCATCGTAGCGTAAGGCTAGATACCGAGAAATCTGGGATTCGGATTCACAGCGGTGACCGGATGAAAATTTTTCGGTTGCTATGTGTTGATAAAACGTGAAAAGAGCGATGCCTTTGTTTATTCACTGACACCACGTATTTGGAGGATTTTCAATTTTCATAAATTTGCCATTTTGCCTACACGGGAGACCACCACTTTGCTACATGTGCACTAAACATGGTGATATACATGTCACAGAACACTTGGGTTGACGTTCGAAAGCAAGAATATTATATGGTATATATGGAAATCAGGATAGGAGAGGTTACTAATGCTTATATTTAGAAGAATAAAATGGCAGCTGTCTAAGCATGTAGAAAACTACCCAAAACGTACAATTAGAACTTTACTATTAAAAGGCATATTAGGTAAAAACAAGATCTTTCGCAACAGAGCCCTGTGCGTCATCAGGTTAAAGAACTGGCGCTAAGAGAAAACACACACTTCAATATAGATAGTCCCGAAGAGCCAAGATCCCGGTGAAGTGACATGATATCAAGCGTCACAACTCGGTTACAGCGAGAAAAGCAAAAGAAAACGCCAAATAGATTACAAATACGTATTCACGAAGTGAAAAAATAAGCACAGGCCCGTTATCCAACCCCGCAGTAGGGTACTTCGCACGACATAAAAAAATTAAATAGCGGTGCATTTATGTACATGCAGGTGGAATACGTTACAGCATACGTCCTTAAAAACGTCAATATACAAACTTTCGGCGAAGAGAGTCATATACCTACTTCTGGTCCTAAGTAATAAATGTCTCAGACATGAGGGCAGATGAGTTCCAGACTATATGCGCAAGGGCAGTAGTAGTAGGTATCCAGTTTTACAGTGTACTGATGTTCAGTCACTCTAACTCCTAAATTACGAAGAGTGGATCCTATGTACCATGAATTAGGAGCAGCAGTAAACGTCGGTCTAAGGGCACAATACACGCCCCACTGTTCTTTGATGGGTTTTACCACGATCCTTCCTAGCATGTCCGAGGTTAGAGGCCACATCACCAAAATCTTTTGTGTTTTACATTCTCTGCAATGCATTTTGTAACCGGTGGAAAGAAAGACATTGATCCCATAAGTAAATTTGCGTTCAAACACACAACGAAGACGAATTACTTCTCCTATGCCGAGCAATACAACTTTTTCACAATACACACATACCATGTTCCATCACAATGGTTTTAATAAAAGAAGTTCTTATCGAGCAGCAATGCACGAGGAATGGGTATACGCTCTATTCACCAAAGCTCGAATAGCTGCAAGTTTATCTAGCCGGGTGGAAAGAGGCGTGTGGAATGATATCAAAGAACCTCTGATACACTTCAAAGTCAAAAATCCTTATTAACATGTCTGGTGATTAGAAGGTCCAAGAAAGGGATCTCGTAATTCTTCCTCCCATTCTATCGTCAGGTTAATAGTAGGATATTTAGACGACAAAAGGCTTCTAAAAGAAAGCAAAAGCATCACCAGAATACAAACGACAAAATATCATCAATGTAACGCAAGTATAGTGCTGGAACCTGGCTAAAATATCGTCCTCCAAATCTTGCATGATCATCCTGCCAAAACAGAGAGAGGCGACCATAGGAGTACCTTTCCCTGACGATGGTCCCATTGAAGCGAAAAAGGATCTTTTGCAATAATATTTAAAGCATCGGAAATTGCCTGAACTTGTGAATAGTTCCCAAGTCGGACAACTTAGAAATAATCAAATCGTGAGCTACGTTCAATGGAACACTCGGATATAACGATCTCCACATCCACGATGCCAAAATGAAAAGAGGAGTTCCCAAGCCTCTGAATTCCTTCGAATACGGGCAATGGCCTGGAGGGAACTGCGATGGAATAAGGTGAGGATTGGACAAAAGGCCGAAGGTAACGTGCCAACGCCTCTCTAATGGTCTTAAAGGACTGTTACAATCTAGAAACGAGCGGGTGAAGAGGCAACCAGTGTTTGTGAGTCTTAACGGTGCCAAATATATTGGGAATGGCAGGGTCATCAACATCCTAACATATGAATGAATTCACTAGGCAACAACCCTCTCTTTTAAGGGCTGAAATTTGTCTTATAGTTGGGTCAGAAAGGACAATTGAGTGAGGAATAGTATTAATCACATTGTTCATCTTCTGAATATAATCCTCCTGATTTAATAACGATGTCGTGAGTTTGTCTGCAACTGTGATAACATGTTAGGGTTATTTCTTCAATTCACAACTGTTTCTCTTCTACACTGTCATCGCCGGAGGGCATCCAATTTGACTGCAAATCTTCGCAATTTTTGCCTAGCAGAATCCTGGTCTTCCAAAGGCAAAGCATGAATAATGTTCTCGGTCTCTGTAATGACACGGAAAGCATTAACACCATCGGTAAATTTCGACCCCCTATTTAATGCCCGGACAGAACTGGATTCAACGAAACATCACTAAAATTGTGAAATTTTAATCTAGGTGCTGAAGACAAATTTGGGGGAGGGAGGCACCACCTCGTGGTACCATCAGTGGCTCGAGATACAAGTATTCTTATGAATAATCTACTTTGAATTTATAGCTCAGTGTTCAACATAAGTTGTGGACAATCATAAGTCTCTCAAACAGATAGGGCCAAATGACCTAGAAAACGGTACGCCAAATATGTATGACGATGCAATGTAAAAAGGCAATATTTCAGACGAATTGCTCACTAACCGCTTAACTTCCGCATTTTCAGTACCAAGTTGTCTTGATGCGAGGAACATATCTCAATGCAAGGAAGTTAGAATAATCCGAAGTTCTCTGCAATTCTCAGAAAATTAAGGTGCATCTCCTCCACACGCAGTCTTTGAGTATCGAAGAACAAGCCGATTGCGCGTCGCAGTCTAGACGGGTTCACAGAAAATGGCAAAAGCACGCACCATTATATCGTTCCAGTTTTCACAGTCGTCAATCATAAAATACATGCTAAATAAGAAGAATAAAATAGCTGTCTAAGCATGTAGAAAACTACTAAAACGTACAATTAGAACTTTACTACTAAAAGGCATATTAGGTAAAAACAAGATCTTTCGCAGCGCCCTGTGCGTCATCAGGTTAAAAGAACTGGCGCTAAGAGAAAACACACACTTAATATATAGATATCCCGACAACAGCGATCCCGGTGAGTGACAATTCCCGCGTCACAACCCCGGTTAGCGAGAAACAGCAAGGAGAAAACGCCAAATAGATTACAAGTATGTATTCACCGAAGTGAAATAAGCAGGGTCTGTTCATCCCCGCAGTAATTTCGCACGACATAAAAATTAAATAAGGAATCCACGGTGCATGTACATGTGCAGGTAGTCATCGTTACAGCATACGTCCTTAAAAACGTCAATATACAAACTTTCGGCGAAGAGAGTCATATCTTACCTCTGGTCCTAATAATAGTCTCAGACCATGAGTGGCAGATGAGTTCCAGACTTACCAGGCGTGCAAGGGCAGTAGTAGTAGATCCAGTCTTTTAGTGTAATGATGTTCAGTCAATTCTAACTCCTAAATTACGAAGAGTGGACTTATGTACCATGAATTAGGAGCAGCATAACGTCGGTTTTCAAGGGCACACAGTACCGCCCCACTGTTCTTGGATGGGTTTGGCTCATGATCCTTCTAGCCTGAAGGTTAGAGGCCACATCACAAAATCTTTTTTGTGTTTTTTACACACTCTGTAATGCATTTGTAAATCGGTGGAAGAAAGATATTGATGCTCAACACACAACGAAGACGAATTACTTTCCTATGCCGAGCACACAACTTTTCACAATACCAACACATACCCATACCCCATCACAATGGTTTTAATAAAGAAGTTCTTTATTTCCGAGCAATGCACGAGGAATGGGTATACGCTCTATTCACCAAAGCCCGAATAGCTGCAAGTTTATCTAGGCCGGGTGGAAAGAGGCGTGTGGAATGATATCAAAAAGAACCAACGGCCTTCCGATACACTTCAAAGTCAAAAAATCCTTATTAACATGTCTGGTGATTAGAGACATGTTAATAAGGATTTTTTGACTTTTGAAGTGTATCGGAAGGCCGTTGGTTCTTTTGATATCATTCCACACGCCTCTTTCCACCCGGCTAGATATAAACTTGCAGCTATTCGGGCTTTGGTGAATAGAGCGTACCCATTCCTCGTGCATTGCTGCTCGGAATAAAGAACTTCTTTTTATTAAAACCATTGTGATGGAACATGGGTATGGTGTTGGTATTGTGAAAAAGTTGTGTGCTCGGCATAGGAGAAGTAATTCGTCTTCGTTGTGTGTTGAGCGCGAGCAGATTACTTATGTGGGATCAATGTCTTTCTTTCCACCGGTTACAAATGCATTACGGAGAGTGTGTAAAAAACACAAAAAAGATTTTGGTGATGTGGCCTCTAACCTTCGGAGCATGCTTAGAAGGATCGTGAGCCCAAACCCATCCAAGAACAGTGGGGCGTGTACTGTGTGCCCTTGAAGACCGACGTTGCTGCTGCTCCTAATTCATGGTACATAGGATCCACTCTTCGTAATTTAGGAGTTAGAGTGACTGAACATCAGTACACTGTAAAGACTGGATCTACTACTACTGCCCTTGCACGCCTGGTTAAGTCTGGAACTCATCTGCCCTCATGGTCTGAGACTTATTTATTACTTAGGACCAGAGGTAGGTATATGACTCTCTTCGCCGAAAGTTTGTATATTGACGTTTTTAAGGACGTATGCTGTAACGATGACTTACCTGCACATGTACATGCACCGTGGATTCGCTTATTTAATTTTTATGTCGTGCGAAGTACCCTACTGCGGGGTTGATAACGGACCCTGTGCTTATTTTTCACTTCGGTGAATACGTACTTGTAATCTATTTGGCGTTTTCTTTCTTTGCTTTGTTTCTCGCTGTAACCGAGTTGTGACGCGGATATCATGTCACTCACCGGGATCGCTGTTGTCTTCGGGACTATCTATATATTAAGTGTGTGTTTTCTCTTAGCGCCAGTTCTTTTAACCTGATGACGCACAGGGCGCCTGTTGCGAAAGATCTTGTTTTTACCTAATATGCCTTTTAGTAGTAAAGTTCTAATTGTACGTTTTGGGTAGTTTTCTACATGCTTAGACAGCTGCCATTTTATTCTTCTTGATATTTTTAGCATGTAACTTTTATGATTGACGACTGTGAAGCTGTGGAACGATATAATGGTGCGTGCTTTTTGCCATTTTTTCTGTGAACCGTCTAGACTGCGACGCGCAATCGGCTTGTTCTTCGATACTCAAAGAAGACTGCGTGTGGAGGAGATGCACCTTAATTTTCTGAGGAATTGCAGAGAACTTCGGATTATTCCTAACTTCCTTGCATTGAGATGTGTTCCATCCTCGCATCAAGACAACTTGGTACTGAGAAATGCGGAAGTTAAGCGGTTAGTGAAGGCAATTCGTCTGAAATATTGCCTTTTGGATACATTGCATCGTCATACATATTTGGCGTACCGTTTTCTAGGTCATTTGGCCCACCCCTATCTGTTTGAGAGACTTATGATTGTCCACAACTCTATGTTGAACACTGAGCTGCAAATAATTCAAAGTAGACATATTCATAAGCTAAGAATACTTGTATCTCGAGCCACTGATGGTACCACACGAGGTGGTGCCTCCCTCCCCCAGAATTTGTCTTCAGCACCTAGATTAAAATTTCACAATTTTAGTGATGTTTCGTTGAATCCAGTTCTGGTCCGGGCATTAAATAGGGGGTCGAAATTCAACTACCCCACCGATGGTGTTAATGCTTTCCGTGTCATTACAGAGACCGAGAACATTATTCATGCTTTGCCTTTGGAAGACCAGGATTCTGCTAGGGCAAAAAATTGCGAAGATTTGCAGTCAAATTGGGCCTGTGGTGCCCTCGGCGATGACAGTGTATTACAGTGAAGAGAAGAAACAGTTGTGTGAATTGAGAAATAACCCTAACATTGTTATCACAGTTGCAGACAAGGCTCACGACATCGTTATTTTAAATCGGGAGGATTATATTCAGAAGATGAACAATGTGATTAATACTATTCCTCACTCAATTGTCCTTTCTGACCCAACTTCGGCCACTATAAGACAAATTTCAGCCCTTAAAAGAGAGGGTTTGTTGCCTAGTGAGATTCATTCTATGTTAAGGAGTGTTGTTGGCCCTGCCATTCCCAATATATTTGGCACCGTTAAGACTCACAAGCCTGGTTTGCCTCTTCGCCCGCTCGTTTCTAGTTGTAACAGTCCTTTAAGACCATTAGAGAGGGCGTTGGCACGTTACCTTCGGCCTTTTGTCCAATCCTCACCTTATTCCATCACCAGTTCCCTCCAGGCCATTGCCTGTATTCGAGAATTCAGAGGCTTGGGCTCCTCTTTCATTTTGGCATCATTGGATGTGGAATCGTTATATCCGAGTGTTCCATTGAACGTAGCTCACGATTTGATTATTTCTAAGTTGTCCGACTTGGGAACTATTCCCCTAATGCAAGTTCAGGCAATTTCCGATGCTTTAAATATTATTGCAAAAAGATCCTTTTTTCGCTTCAATGGGACCATTTATCGTCAGGGAGGTGGCAATTCTATGGGCTCGCCTCTCTCTGCTGTTTTGGCAGAGGTGATCATGCAAGATTTGGAGGACGATATTTTAGCCAGGGCAGACAAGGTTCCAGCACTGTACTTGCGTTACATTGATGATATTTTTGTCGTTTGGCCACATTCTGGTGATGCTTTGCTTTCTTTTAGAAGCCTTTTGTCGTCTAAATATCCTACTATTAACCTGACGATAGAATGGGAGGAAAATTTTAAGATCCCTTTCTTGGACCTTCTAATCACCAGACATGTTAATAAGGATTTTTTGACTTTGAAGTGTATCGGAAGGCCGTTGGTTCTTTTGATATCATTCCACACGCCTCTTTCCACCCGGCTAGATATAAACTTGCAGCTATTCGGGCTTTGGTGAATAGAGCGTATACCCATTCCTCGTGCATTGCTGCTCGGAATAAAGAACTTCTTTTTATTAAAACCATTGTGATGGAACATGGGTATGGTGTTGGTATTGTGAAAAAGTTGTGTGCTCGGCATAGGAGAAGTAATTCGTCTTCGTTGTGTGTTGAGCGCGAGCAGATTACTTATGTGGGATCAATGTCTTTCTTTTCCACCGGTTACAAATGCATTACGGAGAGTGTGTAAAAAACACAAAAAAGATTTTGGTGATGTGGCCTCTAACCTTCGGAGCATGCTTAGGAAGGATCGTGAGCCCAAACCCATCCAAGAACAGTGGGGCGTGTACTGTGTGCCCTTGAAGACCGACGTTGCTGCTGCTCCTAATTCATGGTACATAGGATCCACTCTTCGTAATTTAGGAGTTAGAGTGACTGAACATCAGTACACTGTAAAGACTGGATCTACTACTACTGCCCTTGCACGCCTGGTTAAGTCTGGAACTCATCTGCCCTCATGGTCTGAGACTTATTTATTACTTAGGACCAGAGGTAGGTATATGACTCTCTTCGCCGAAAGTTTGTATATTGACGTTTTTAAGGACGTATGCTGTAACGATGACTTACCTGCACATGTACATGCACCGTGGATTCGCTTATTTAATTTTTTATGTCGTGCGAAGTACCCTACTGCGGGGGTTGATAACGGACCCTGTGCTTATTTTTCACTTCGGTGAATACGTATTTGTAATCTATTTGGCGTTTTCTTTCTTTGCTTTGTTTCTCGCTGTAACCGAGTTGTGACGCGGATATCATGTCACTCACCGGGATCGCTGTTGTCTTCGGGACTATCTATATATTAAGTGTGTGTTTTCTCTTAGCGCCAGTTCTTTTAACCTGATGACGCACAGGGCGCCTGTTGCGAAAGATCTTGTTTTTACCTAATATGCCTTTTAGTAGTAAAGTTCTAATTGTACGTTTTGGGTAGTTTTCTACATGCTTAGACAGCTGCCATTTTATTCTTCTTGATATTTTTAGCATGTAACTTTTATGATTGACGACTGTGAAGCTGTGGAACGATATAATGGTGCGTGCTTTTTGCCATTTTTTCTGTGAACCGTCTAGACTGCGACGCGCAATCGGCTTGTTCTTCGATACTCAAAGAAGACTGCGTGTGGAGGAGATGCACCTTAATTTTCTGAGGAATTGCAGAGAACTTCGGATTATTCCTAACTTCCTTGCATTGAGATGTGTTCCATCCTCGCATCAAGACAACTTGGTACTGAGAAATGCGGAAGTTAAGCGGTTAGTGAAGGCAATTCGTCTGAAATATTGCCTTTTGGATACATTGCATCGTCGTACATATTTGGCGTACCGTTTTCTAGGTCATTTGGCCCACCCCTATCTGTTTGAGAGACTTATGATTGTCCACAACTCTATGTTGAACACTGAGCTGCAAATAATTCAAAGTAGACATATTCATAAGCTAAGAATACTTGTATCTCGAGCCACTGATGGTACCACACGAGGTGGTGCCTCCCTCCCCCAGAATTTGTCTTCAGCACCTAGATTAAAATTTCACAATTTTAGTGATGTTTCGTTGAATCCAGTTCTGGTCCGGGCATTAAATAGGGGGTCGAAATTCAACTACCCCACCGATGGTGTTAATGCTTTCCGTGTCATTACAGAGACCGAGAACATTATTCATGCTTTGCCTTTGGAAGACCAGGATTCTGCTAGGCAAAAAATTGCGAAGATTTGCAGTCAAATTGGGCCTCAGGTGCCCTCGGCGATGACAGTGTATTACAGTGAAGAGAAGAAACAGTTGTGTGAATTGAGAAATAACCCTAACATTGTTATCACAGTTGCAGACAAGGCTCACGACATCGTTATTTTAAATCGGGAGGATTATATTCAGAAGATGAACAATGTGATTAATACTATTCCTCACTCAATTGTCCTTTCTGACCCAACTTCGGCCACTATAAGACAAATTTCAGCCCTTAAAAGAGAGGGTTTGTTGCCTAGTGAGATTCATTCTATGTTAAGGAGTGTTGTTGGCCCTGCCATTCCCAATATATTTGGCACCGTTAAGACTCACAAGCCTGGTTTGCCTCTTCGCCCGCTCGTTTCTAGTTGTAACAGTCCTTTAAGACCATTAGAGAGGGCGTTGGCACGTTACCTTCGGCCTTTTGTCCAATCCTCACCTTATTCCATCACCAGTTCCCTCCAGGCCATTGCCCGTATTCGAGAATTCAGAGGCTTGGGCTCCTCTTTCATTTTGGCATCATTGGATGTGGAATCGTTATATCCGAGTGTTCCATTGAACGTAGCTCACGATTTGATTATTTCTAAGTTGTCCGACTTGGGAACTATTCCCCTAATGCAAGTTCAGGCAATTTCCGATGCTTTAAATATTATTGCAAAAAGATCCTTTTTTCGCTTCAATGGGACCATTTATCGTCAGGGAGGTGGCACTCCTATGGGCTCGCCTCTCTCTGCTGTTTTGGCAGAGGTGATCATGCAAGATTTGGAGGACGATATTTTAGCCAGGGCAGACAAGGTTCCAGCACTGTACTTGCGTTACATTGATGATATTTTTGTCGTTTGGCCACATTCTGGTGATGCTTTGCTTTCTTTTAGAAGCCTTTTTGTCGTCTAAATATCCTACTATTAACCTGACGATAGAATGGGAGGAAAATTTTAAGATCCCTTTCTTGGACCTTCTAATCACCAGACATGTTAATAAGGATTTTTTGACTTTTGAAGTGTATCGGAAGGCCGTTGGTTCTTTTGATATCATTCCACACGCCTCTTTCCACCCGGCTAGATATAAACTTGCAGCTATTCGGGCTTTGGTGAATAGAGCGTATACCCATTCCTCGTGCATTGCTGCTCTGAATAAAGAACTTCTTTTATTAAAACCATTGTGATGGAACATGGGTATGGTGTTGGTATTGTGAAAAAGTTGTGTGCTCGGCATAGGAGAAGTAATTCGTCTTCGTTGTGTGTTGAGCGCGAGCAGATTACTTATGTGGGATCAATGTCTTTCTTTCCACCGGTTACAAATGCATTACGGAGAGTGTGTAAAAAACACAAAAAAGATTTTGGTGATGTGGCCTCTAACCTTCGGAGCATGCTTAGGAAGGATCGTGAGCCCAAACCCATCCAAGAACAGTGGGGCGTGTACTGTGTGCCCTTGAAGACCGACGTTGCTGCTGCTCCTAATTCATGGTACATAGGATCCACTCTTCGTAATTTAGGGAGTTAGAGTGACTGAACATCAGTACACTGTAAAGACTGGATCTACTACTACTGCCCTTGCACGCCTGGTTAAGTCTGGAACTCATCTGCCCTCATGGTCTGAGACTTATTTATTACTTAGGACCAGAGGTAGGTATATGACTCTCTTCGCCGAAAGTTTGTATATTGACGTTTTTAAGGACGTATGCTGTAACGATGACTTACCTGCACATGTACATGCACCGTGGATTCGCTTATTTAATTTTTTATGTCGTGCGAAGTACCCTACTGCGGGGGTTGATAACGGACCCTGTGCTTATTTTTCACTTCGGTGAATACGTATTTGTAATCTATTTGGCGTTTTCTTTTCTTTGCTTTGTTTCTCGCTGTAACCGAGTTGTGACGCGGATATCATGTCACTCACCGGGATCGCTGTTGTCTTCGGGACTATCTATATATTAAGTGTGTGTTTTCTCTTAGCGCCAGTTCTTTTAACCTGATGACGCACAGGGCGCCTGTTGCGAAAGATCTTGTTTTTACCTAATATGCCTTTTAGTAGTAAAGTTCTAATTGTACGTTTTGGGTAGTTTTCTACATGCTTAGACAGCTGCCATTTTATTCTTCTTGATATTTTTAGCATGTAACTTTTATGATTGACGGCTTATATTTAGGATATCAAAAAAGCTCAGAATAGGGCTTTCTAAGCGTTCTGTGTCTTTTGCGTGCTTTTATATAGCAGAACAAAGAAACCAGTTGCTTGATTGGGACCGTCGAGAGAACTAGTTCCTCGTAAAACTGTAAAAGGTTGGAATTACTTGCCGAGACCGGTGCCAGGAAGGTGATCAGATCTGTGGCCCGATTGAAAGGACACGGAAAATATTATCTGTACGCAGCGTAGAATGCAAGCAACTCGTAAGGACTACGGTTAGAAGACATACCCAAAACATGTTTTACGAGTAAGAAAACTTCACGTCCGAGCTTAGGTGTGGAAGTTTCAGATCCATTTCTGATAGCTTGAATCCCACAATCATCGGCCGACACGGAAGAACAAAGAGAACTAGAGGCGATCATTTCTCCTAAACCAGGGGTGCATCTCCGAAGCAACATAAGACGAGGGGAAGGAAGGGACTACCTCTTGCTCCGTGCCGCCACGTGCGGGTGTATATCAGTGCTGAGTTCGGGATCAATTTTACGAGCCGAAGCCCGTCCAAGCCCGAAGTATAAGTATGTCAGGCCAAGCCCACCCGAATTTTATATTGCAAAATAGAGACCGGGCCCGAACGAGCCCGAAAACTACACTATATTGACAAAAGTCACCGAACACCTAGAAGAGAAACACAACATAAAATTTATTGACACACATTAGTATGGTGTCGGTCCACCTTTAGCCTTAATGCATGCACTGACTCTTCGAAGCTCGAAGTGGTTGGGTTTTGAGCTCCGTGATTTTCGTTGCTATAAGGTGTTTATTGAGTGCTTTAGTTTCTGTGGTTGCGTGTATCTTCAAGTTGAAGTTCTACGCTTTACTTTCGTGTATCTCCCAAGTTGGTGAGTGCCATATTTTTTCATTATTCACTGTTTTATTTTTCAACCAAGCTGGTCTTTTTTCGTTAAAGTCTCGCCATTGCTTCGATGGCGGAGGCGGACAAGGGTGACGCCCAAATCCTTATCTTGGCAGATCAGCCAGCTTCCTCTTCTTCTTCTACCACTCAGCTTAATGAGGTGGCTCCCGAGAGTCATTGCGACGTCATGGACACCTCTTCTTCTCCAGCTATTACTCCCACCAAGTGCGGTGGTGCCAAGTCTCCTATCTACATCTCAGCAGATGATGACGTATCCGTTATCAGCAATACTGAGCTCATAGCTTCTACTTCTCATCAACTTTCTGATTCGCCCTCACTGCTAGGAGCCGCTTCATCGAATTCTCGACCCATGTCTGCCCAAGCGTCCTATGCTTCTGCAACTTCTGGGGTCCTCACACCCCCAGTTTCATCTGCTATGCCTTTTCCTGAATCCTATGTCACTGTCGTCGGTTCTACTGCTACAATTGACATACCAGAGGATTCCCGAGCTGGTCACCTTTTTTCCTCCACTATGGAACGGGGCGTCTATTTTGATGCGCTTCCCGACACTAAGCTGTGGCAATATAGCCGAGCCCTCAAAACTATCTTACCAAAGGATGCAATAGACTTTATAGCTCGAAAACCCAGATCTGTCTTGGTCTATTTTAAGAATAAAGCGCATGCTGACCAGGTCCTTACGGAAGGTCTAACCATCAATGACGTGCATCTGTTAGCACAACCGGTTACGCACCGCCCAGTGCAGGTGACCTTCTACCCCGTACCACCAGAAGTATCCGACGCTGCACTTTGCACCTTGCTCAGCAGGTACGGCAGAGTTGTTGGCTCCATAACAACTCTCTCTGCGGCTCCCAGAGACCCTGAAGACAAATTGATTCGAGGTTTTCGCCGCACTGCTCGAGTCCTCTTTTCATCTGATGCTCAGCTGAAAGCGGTTCCGAATGTTTTGCACATCCGCTGTGGACAGCAACGCCGAAGAGTTGAGATAATCACTTCACAGTATTGCACTATATGTCAGAGCGAAAGTCACATAAGGGCTCAGTGCCCACGTGCCTCCCTGCAAACAGCTCCACACACTACATCTTCTTCTACTTTGTCCACCAACGCTTCACAGACTTCTTCCTATTCGAGGAAAGTCGCGGAATCAAGATCTTCCAAAAGTCAGCTTACTGCCATTGGTCAACAAACGACTTTGATGCCTCCACCTCCTGCTAATCCTAAGAATTTTCCCAGGCTTCCAAAATCGACTCCCCTTGTACTTTTACAACCACTGCTGATGTACATGTTGACCACTCCTCAGCTTTTACCGTTGGCTCCATGGCACGAGTCACAGGTAACGCTTCGGGTTCAGACTCTCCAGACGATCATGAAGCTTTAGTGGTTGCTGGAAAACGCAGTGGTGCTACTCGCCCCAAGACGAAGAAGTCAAAGACTCTGGCGTCCCGAAGGTCATCTCGCTCATCTACCCGCTCATCCACTCGCTCCGTCAGCTCTCGACGACCGTTCTCCAGGTCTCCTCTACACACTTCCTCTGAGACAGCATGTGAGGGTGCCTTTCCCTCACTAGAAGAATTCACAACTTTTCTTGCTGAAAATGCTTTCCCTGCTGAGCCTCTGCCATACGAGGACGTGCTGGATTGCCTTTTAGGGTCCTCTAGCCCTTCCTAAGCACGCACTTCCATTCAGCAGTATGAAGCAGCTCTTGCACAAGTGCTGGTTCAATTACACTCACTTGAAAACACTCTTCGGCACACTGCGGACGAGGTCCCGTGGAGTGCTTGTTTTCTCCGTTGACTCCACTCCATCACTACAGCCAGTCAATTCCTACTGCATCCCACGACTAACCTAGACATTCAAGGTGGTGTCACTTAATTGTCGCGGTTTTGCGACACCTCTTGCGAATGCGCTGGTACGAGAGGATCTTGCTCCGCTGAATGCTGATATATTACTTCTGCAGGAAACAAACTGTACTTCCACCACTCAATTTCATCAATGGCGTCAGTAGGATCATACTTTCCATCACGCCTACAGCCAACTGTCGCGTGGTGGCATGGCAGTTGGTGTTCACTCACGTTTTCGTTCAACTCTTTCCTCCTTCTCAGTGAAAAACTTATGTCGAGACTTATTACAACGAGTCTCTTTCACCGTCGCAGCTGAAAAATTTCATGTATTCAACATTTATGTTCCTTGCACTCCTACTCACGTGCCAGAGCTGTTTGCAAAACTTCGACGGGCTCTGTCACGTATTCCCATCACCGACCGGGTACTTTTCGGAGGTGACTACAATTGCACTCTACATCCCCTAACTGATCGCTCTTCTTCTTCCAGAGAACACCGTACGGAAGTAGTACATCTCTTACAGTCTATCACTTCAGACTTCTCACTCGTAGATGTTCAACGCCATTTGTCACCAACCCAGACTACACATACATGGCGTCCACCAAGATCCTCCTACAGAAAGATTGGATCGCTTTTATGCAACTTCTCTTCTTCTACCAGTAATATCAGATTCATGCTGTACACCCACAGCTTCCTCGGATCATTGCGCCATTGCCATAACAGTTTTTGCTACTTCAGCACAGCCACGTACAATCCGGCCTTGGACTTTTGACGACACTCTTTTAGATGACTCAGCCTTCTGCTCATCGGTGCGAGATTTTCTTGCGGATTGGCGTACAAGGATTCATTCTGCACCGTGCCCCCTCAACGTTTGGTTGGAAGTAAAACGCCACCTCATACTACTGGTACGAAACCTGTCATACTCGATCATGACACAACGGAGGATGCGACTTGATCATACTAGGCAAATGCTTTCTTTGCTCAATCTTGCTGATCCCCTATTTCAAGTCTACCAGGCAGAATTACATTCACTTTTGGTGCCACTTGCAAAACAAGCCTTTCAACGCCTTAAACTACAACACCTGAAACCTGATGCTTGTTCGTACGAATTCCTTACGTCACTTGAGTCAACTCGCCGATCCTCTTCTGTTCTACAGCACCTTCATCTTCCAACTGGAGTAGTTTCATCCGAACCAGTTCCAATTTGTTCTATGGTACGTAATTACTACATTTCAAAATTTTGTGAAACTCCTCCTCCCTCCCCTACGGCTTCTGCTCTTCTGTTCTCTTCTTTGCCTCAGGTCTCTTCTCATCTTTCAGCCAGCCTCCTCCATCCTCCCACTTTAATTGAGCTCTCTGACACTTTCTCGTCCCTCAACTCCCGGGCTTCATCTGGCCCGGACGGTCTCCCTGTTTCTTTCTATAAGGCTTTTCTTCCTGCCCTCCTTCCATTTCTCCTCTGTGCCTTTTCTACTGCCATGCATCTTACATCTCTTCCAAGGAGTTTCCACGCTCGCACATGTTGTACTTTTCCCCAAGAAGGGTGATCCGCTTGACTTGGGGAATTGGCGTCCCATCTCACTCTTAAATACTGATTATAAACTCTATACTAAATTTCTGTCCCGCCGGCTTAACCCCATACTCCCTCATATTCTCTCCACTAATCAAACCTATACTGTACCCGGGCGCTCCATCTCCCATAATATTCAGCTTCTTAATGATCTAATTCACCTCGCCCGCTCTCGCTCAGAACCCCTTGCTCTTCTTTCCCTCGATCAACGCTCAGCGTTCGATAATATTTCTCATGATTACCTTCTTGCTACGTTTCTAAATTTCGGCTTTCCTCCTTCCTTTGCTTCTCTTCTCATCTCCCTCTACCGGGACGCAGTTTTCCACGTCAAGCTGCTCAACCTTCTCACAGCTCCCATACTCTTTCGTTGCGGCGTGCGTCAGGGTTGCCCCTTATCCGGGCAGCTCTTCGCCCTCGCAATAGAACCTTTTTTACGCGCAGTCCATCGATCCTTCTTTGCTTCACTACCACCGGTGGTAGCCAGCACACGTCATCATGTTGCTACCTATGTTGCCTACGCCGACGATATTACATTCTGCATTCGGCAAGACTCACAATTTCACGATCTCCACAATCTCTACAATACCTACGCCTCATGTTCCGGAGCAGCGCTAAACACAACGAAAAGCACAGGCCTATGGACCGGTTCGTGGGCTAACCGCACTGACTCTCCTTGGGGAGCAGAGTGGTCCAACACCTCTCAACGATTCCTAGGAGTCCACCTTGGAAAACCAGCAACTGCTTCACTCGTCACCTGGATGACTCTCCGGCCACGCCTACATCGCTCGGTCGCAATCTGGCGGCGCGCACAATTCTGCACCTCCGTCTTTCAAAGAGCACGTCTAACGCACACTTACCTGCTTTCAATGTGCACGTATTCCTGGTTGGCTTCGAAGCAACCAGCACTACGTCTTCTTGAACTCACCCGCTGTCAAACTCAGGTTATCTGGCCCGGCCATCACTGGGTCGGAGCACCTCAACTCAGCCTGTCTCCTTCCAACGGAGGCATTAGTCTACCCGACGTCAGATCCTATTACAAGGCTTATCGTGTGTCTACGTTTTTACGATCACTTGCGGCACCTGCTCCCTCTGCAGTTGCTGCTCGTGATGTCATAGTCTCTCCGCATAACCCACGCTTTACTCTCCTTTCGTTCTTACTCATGGACCACTGTCCCCTTCTCACACTTTTCCCTCCTGTCTACAAAGAGGCTATCTCCTTTCTTCGTTCCCTCCCTCTTTCTCGCTCTCTCCCTGCCTCCACTAATGACCTACTTTCCGAACCTCTTTTTTTTTCTTCTCTGCTACACCCTCCCCATCTCCCATGTTTTGCTTTTCCTTCATGGCTCCGAGCTGGAGTCGTTACTGTCAGCGATCTTGTTAACACCGATTTTTCCTGGCTCCCCTTCTCTTCTCTACCCTCTGCTCTCCGTTTCAATGCCAACGCTCACTTTGTTCACAACTCTCTTATTTCTACTATAATCTCCCTGTTCCCTGAGCTTGCTACTCCCTCAGGTCTCATTTCTGTTCACTCTGCCTCTCTCCTTCTCCCATTTTTTCTGTCGTCCATTGGTCCACCTCTTCCTCTTGTCTCTTTCTCAACAGCTGATCTCTACCGTTTTCTCTCTCGCTCTTCCGCACCTCTTCCCATTTCTGGAATTCCACTTTCTTCTACCTCCGCAGTGTGGCCCGCTGCGCTTTCCCCACTTTCAGCACCCCTTGAAGTCAATTCACATTGGCTTTTCTTACACAACCGCCTCCCTGTGCCGTCGATTTTACATCGCATGACCATTTTATCTTCACCCTCCTGTCCGTATTGTGGCGAGGAGGCTGACGTCCAGCATGTCTTCATGTATTGCACAGTATTATTGCCAATACTCCATCTCGCTTTCACGCTAGCGCGACGATCCTGTGAGACCGTCCTCACCTTCAGCGCCTACCGAACACTACTTCTGAACTCTTCTCGCCCTATTCACCTTCCGGCAGTCTGCTCCTACATCTTCGTGCTTGTAAAACATATAATTCACGTGTATCATCTTCAGCGTCCCCCCGAAGCTTCTACTGACATAAATAAAGTCAGTACTGCGTTACTTTGTCATTTTCGTAATCCCCTACTCTCCCGCCTTCGACTAGAACTTACCACTGCAGTTGCACGCTGCAGTGAACCACAGTTCCTATCAACTTGGTCACCAGCAACCACTTGGTTTGCAGGGTCGCCCACAACGCTTCACCCTACAGTCGGAACTTTTGTTTCACCTACCTCCTGATAGATACAATTTTTGCCATGCTGACTTGTCTTCAATCTCTGCTTCATCAGAGACTATTTTTTGTCTTTTCCGACAAATTATCATACATAAACTGTATTCTCTCACCACTATATTGAGCTTTGTGAATAGGTCGTTGCGTCAGCTACAAGCACCTGTAAATCTTCTTTTCATATGTCATTTTGAGACGATTTTTCTATACACATTTCCTGTTTTTTTTTTTTTTTTTTGCTTCGCAACTGAGTGCAATCTTGTTCCTCAACATTCACTGTACTATATTATTTGTACTCTCTATTTTATCAGAATTTTTTTGTTTGTCTCACTATTGTACATCACTTTTAGTAGATCAATTATTGTATAGAATCCTATGAATTGTTCGAAGCATGAGCTACTTATAATTGTCAATTTCTTTTCACGCTTTTTTTAAGCCTCTGTTCTCATCCTCTTCACATGTATCATTTCGTGTATAACTGATGTGTAAATTTTTTTGTTTTTCATTACTCATCTTGCTGAATTATGTATTCTCTCTGCGATGTCAGAGACTATTTCTTTTTACCACCTCTGACAAATCAATATATATAAATTGTAACTTCTCATTGTACAGAATCATGTATATAGGTCGTTTCACGAACCACAGACATCTGTAAACTTTGTCGTTTTTACAGTATATTCTTATCTTCAATTCCTGATTCAACAGTGTAATTTTACTTTTCAACTGTGTAAATTTGTGTTCTCCAATACTCACTGTGATGAGTTGTGTCTTCTCTCTGTATTTTCAGAGATTATTTTTTTCTTTTGTATTCTCAGGAAAATTATTGTATATAACTATTTTTCATATCACCGTTGTATGTAACATGTAGTACCGCGAGCCACATTCATCTGTAAATTTTTCATCATCTGTCTTTCGAACTTTCGATTTCATGTTTGTCCCTTGATCACCTGCAACCTCCTGGTTTTCCAGGTCACCCACAATGTATCACCTTTCGGTCAGAACTTTTTTTTTCATCAATATTGTGTAAAATTTATACTCTATAGTGCTCATCATTCTGGATTGATTTTACTCTCTGTATTACCAGAGATTCATATTGCCTCGCCAGATTTCTACTGCACTTAACTGTTGTCATGCAAACGTTGCACCGAATCCTGTAATTAACGTAGCGCAAGCTGCACATTCTGTTAATTTCTCATCACCTGTCTTTTGAATCTATGTCTGCAAGCTCGAATTCTGTATTATTCCTTGCATCAATACTGTGCAAAATTAATATTGTATAACGCTCTTCAAGCTGAATTGTTCCTATTCTTTGCTTTGTCAGAGACTTTTGTTGCCTCACCAGACACTCGAGTGTAATTAACTGTTTTTTTACTATCATCAATGTACAGAACCGTGTAAATAAGCAGTAGCGTAAGCTACAAGCATCTGTAAATATTTTTTTGTCATACATCATTTGAGATGATTTATTCAAGCACATCTCCTGTATCTTTCTTCTAATAAATACTGTGTGAAAACTGACCCTTCGAGACATGCTTTCGACAAGGTTTTGGAACACAGCGATAGGTATGAGCTTCCATTCAGTACATAAAGCTGGCGCTAACTGTTGCTTAGTAGTAGGCCTTGGTTCCAATCTTCTTATGCGGCGCTATAATTCATCTCATAGGTGCTCTATGGGATTAAGATAAGGGCTCTGTGCTGGCCAGTCCACACACAATACGGAATTATCGTCAAACCACGCCGTAACAGTCCTTGCTTTATGGCTCGGTACATTATCCTGCTGGTACCAACAATGCTCGATTCCATAGTATTGCCACAGAGTTGGTATTGCATAATTGTCCAGAAATGTCGTGGTAGACGTACTTATTAACTGTTTTATCCACGAGAACCAATAGCACGGGACCATACCACGAAAAACACCCCACACGAGTACACTGCCAGCTCCAAACTTGACCGTAGGAACAGTACACTGTGGTAAATAGCGTTCCCCCGGCTGCTGCCATACCCACACACGGCCATCAGACTGATGGATCGTGTATCTGGATTCATCAGTCCATAGCACCAGTTTCCATTGATCTACGGTCCACGATAAATGTTCTTTACACAATGCTAAACGACGAGTAGCATTCCGAGTGGAGATGAAAGGCTTATGAGAAGCCGCGCGACCACGGTAACCCATGGAATGAAGTTCTTTGCGAATGGTAAGTGATACATACCGAGGTTCCAGCATTATTACTATCATGTGCACTGAGGTCTTGTACAGTAGTACTCCGTCGATTAGCTGTAATGACTCTCCTGAGGCTTCGACGTTCTCAATCACTGATTTCCTTTGGTCTGCCGGTACGATTTGCTGCTTCAGGTACGCCATGTCTCTTCCACTTATTCAGTACATCCAAAACAGTTGACTTGGGTATGTTTAAACTCCTCTCTGTTTCTCTTATGGACAACCCACCAACATAACACCCAACAATCTTTCCTTTCTCAAAGTCAGTTCTCTCCCGCCGCGACATTTTCACTCAACCTCAAAGTGCGATATGATCGCGGTTAGATGCAGGCTTGTTTTTATACCGTTTGCAGCTGTATCGCACATCTTAACGACGCAGCGGATCCGTTCATTTGCTTTTGAAGGGAGTCCGGTGACTTTTCTCAATATAGTGTATGATCAATCTTTTTTAGGTATTAATGCAAAAAATTATCCTCTTCAAGGCTTCCCTCGCTCCTTTACCTTCAATTAATCGATGCCTTTCTCAACTGGGACTGGAAAGTGACATCTGTCTGTTCCTATAGTATACTTTCACGATTTTCTTTGACCATTTGTTTCCTTTTGAAATGCTTCGGCCAGCAGGAATCCAGAAAGATTGGGTGGCACTGTGACGCACGTACGTTGCTCAATAGAATTAGCATAGGGAGCTGCGGCGTGGAGATTTACTTCGGCGTGGTGTCAAACTTTTAGTGTCTCTTATTCTTGAAGGAGCTTTTCCTCCTCTGCAGAAATCCACTAATGTGTATCCTATGGCATTTGTTACTCAAGCAAGGGAAAAGAAGCCCTCTCCAGTCCCCCTCTCCAGCCAGACCCAGTTGCCGAAAAATTCTTTGAACCAACTAGAAAGTGTATGAAAAATATCGTATGCTAAATCATGCAAAATCATTTTTTAAAAAGTAAAATTATCTGTCACAGAGTCTGAACCGCAGTGAATATTATGCATATATTATTCACTGTGTTTGGGGTCTGGGTTTGGCTTGGGGCTTTCGGGTTCGGCCCGTCCCAGCGCTGGCGTATACGTATGTCTTTACCTGGTTTCGTCTTGACTCGACCGAAGCTAATTCAGCAGGGACCCGATGTCCCGCTCAGAGGTAGCTTTTCAATTAATTGAGTTGTGAAAGCTGGCAATATAAAATATTTATTATTATTATTATTGCTTTATGTAAAGATACATCCTGTCGAATTACTTTGACCAGCAGGAAAGGAATCAGAGGTGAGAGATTACCTTCATATGCCTTTTTCTTTGAGGAATTGTTTCTCAGACGAGAGACAGGCAAATTTATGTGGAATACCAATACAGCACATTTGAATGTAAGGAACTCGCCATTGGGCGAGCAGGTTAATTGAAATTTTAGTGATGGTCTCAGCGACTAAGGGCTTCAAGCCACCGTATACTCAATTCAATTAACATAATATCCTGTAAGTATACTGGCGGGCAAAAATTAAGGACGAGACGGGTTTTCGAAAATAACGTCGTGAAGAAGTGCTCCACATAGACTCAAATCATACCATAAGATCTCCAAGATGTACGAATATGGGACAAGTGAGCAAAATCGTCCAAACAAGGAATCCAAAGGATACAAAGGCACTTTATTGAAAAGGCAACTTCGAGCACAACTGGACAAAACAGAAACGTCCATGTGACAGGCGGCTGCCAAGAAAAATCCAGTCTTTAGTAGGGGATATGATCACCCCTGAGTGCGTTGCAGGATTTACAACGTCTGTCCATGCTGAGGACGAAGTTGTCAAGGAGCTGTTGAGGCATCGCGGCCCATTCCTCTTGAAGCGCCAATATCGCAGCTGCGGAATCGTTGCTGGCGGCTGGTGACGTGCTGCCAAGCGTCTCCCGAGAAGGTCCCACGCGTGTTCGATTGGATTTAGGTTCGGGGACCTTGCGGGCTAATCCATGCGTTGAATATCTTCACTCTCCAACAGCTCTGCGACAGCCTCTGTACGATAAGGTGTAGCGTTGTCGTCCATGAAGAAGAACTCAGGACCCACATCACCTCTAAACAGAGGCACGTGAGACAGGAGAACCTCGGTACAATAGCGGACGCCATTTACTGAATCTCCTTGGAAGATGTAGAGGTCAGTATGGCTACCAAGCATGATACCGCCCCAAACGAGAACTCCGCCACCTCCAAACCGGTCCCTTTCGATGATGTTGGAGGTATGATTGCGTGTTCCCTGCTCTCTCCATATGTGTATACGTCCAGAATCGCTCGTCAGACTAAATCGGCTCTCATCCGTAAAGAGAACTCGACCCCATTGCTGATGTGTCCAGTTCTTGTGTTCCTGGCACCACAGAAACCACCGTATCCGATGAGCAGGCGTTAATGGCACACACCGTACTGGTCGTCGTGCAAATAGACCACCTTTGTGCAGCCTCCTGGCCACGGTAAAACTCGATAACGGACGTCCAGTTGTCTGTTGCATGTGCCTTGCGATTTCTCCCGCTGTCTGCCGTCTGTCTACTCTTGCCTGTAGGACAATATACCGGTCGTCCGCCGCCGTGTTTGCTTGGACGACCACTGCTAAACTCTCGGACAGCTGTTCCTGTCGTTTGAAATGCTCTCCAAGCTCGTGAAACGATGCTATGAGCGATCCCGAACTCCTCGGCCACACTAGTCACACTTCGACCTTCTTCCAACTTCCTAATGACGCGACCTCGGGTAAAGTCATCCAGATGTTGTCTACTGGATTGCCTGTTGGTCATATCACACGGTGGTAGCAACTCAACGTCATTCAAACCGATGTACACCGTGCAATAGCTTTCACCGAATTGCTGAGCAGATCAGAGCAGATCATATGTAAAGGATTTTAGGAAGGGAGTGTCTGACCCTAGGTCTTAAACAACCCTTAGATACAGGAAACTAGGAGATTTGGGCTAGAGTGCCCGATAGGAAAGTGACACGGAAGCGAGGTAGAAAGGGGGAGGAAGACGCCCTTATTTATTACCAGGGGGCCAGTACCCGGGGTCCGACGGCTTAACGTGCCCATCTGACGCACGGCGGGTATTTAGTGGTTCGAACGTTCGTACCTGCCCAGGATAGAACCTGAGGTTATCTCCATGGCAGTCACGAACGCTGACCACTAGGCCACCCGCGGCCTCGAATTGCTGAGCGTACACCGCTCGTGCCCTTTATATCCTTCCGACACTCCCCCCCCTCCTCTACATCATGCTGCATATATGTGCATTCCCTAATGTACCGGACCCTAGTCTATCTCCTGGGTGGTCTTTCGGTCCGTTCTGCCCGCTCGTTCCGCTGTTATGCTAATTTCTCCTCTTCGTCCTTAATTTTTGCACACCATTTTATTACGGTCATCTAAATAGATGTGCCTGTAAGTGGCGTATCTTTGGTCCAAGACGTGGGCTATCTCACCCCCCCCCTTTTCCACCCTCCCAGTGGTGTTTTTTTTTATTTCGAAGTTTAACTTTTAATTGTTAAGTAATCGAAGTAATTTTTTTCTAAGTTTTAGGTACATGCTATTGCTAACATGATACCAAATAATTATGAGGATTAGGATTTGAACACTTATTTGTACATGAACTCCTTTCTTCTTTCTTTTTGTGTGAACTTGATGTTACGTTTTCATAAAAAAATTTCCGAGTTATTTTTCTTATTTAAAAAGAATGTATTTCTCTATTGACAAAACAGCTAAATTGCTTAAATGTACATGTCCTTGTGTAGCTCTAAGTTATATCTTAATTCTTTTTAATGCAAAAAAACTTCTTTCGGCAGTTGCAGTTGTTGAAGGAAACTTTAATATAAGATCTGCTAATTTATACACCTCACTAAATACTGCGTCTAATTTATTCAACTTCGTGTAACAAGTAATGTCTCATAGTGATTTGTTTTTGTATTCATCAAGGGAATAAAACCCCTTCAGTTCATTTTTTGGTCGAACTGTATCAAAATTTGAAGCATACAGTTCTTTAAGTTTTGACAGTAGATGTTCACTAAAGCTTTCACAAAATTTATCAAAACAGTTCGAATCCAACAAAGCCACGAATTTAAGATGTAATATAACTGATTTTAATTCATCGACTCTTCACACAAACTGTAACAACTCTCGCAAATCAAGTGCTGTTACGGGTGGTAGTCTAAATCTTCTCTTTTCTGAGCGAAGCGTTGCCCAAAACAATGGCCCATTCCCCTCCACCAGTTCATTCATGTTGTCATAGAAACGCTAGCAGGCGATCGGATGGAAGGTCTTCGAATAAGAACAAGGAAGACTCTGGAAGAGCTGCTTGCGTTACGCCGTCGTCTTCGCTCGTCAGACTGAGTCAAAAAAGTGAATTCGCAATTTTTTTTTTTTATTGCAGCGAAAGCGTCGGTCTGTATCTTAATACCGTTGATAATTGACTTTTATTTGTGCATATTTAATTGACTTTTATTTGTGCATTCTCTGAGCTTCGCAACTAGCCTAGAATATACGCCATTGGTGCCTGTGTGTAGTGCCAACAATCCTATCAGTTTATTTTGAATGCTAGTCATCTTTAACTTAGATTAAGCGCAAACCCTCCTGTTGCAGACTTCGGCGAAAGAACTACACCGATTTGATTGGCCTAAATTTTTACGTTGCACCCAGAGGCCTTCCGATCGATCACTGTAGATACCATTAAATAAGAAGACGCTCCAGGGCGTAGCAATACGTTACCTGCAAATGAATTCTATTTCGCCGTTTTTTGTTTTATTTTACGCAATCAATGGAATGCCAAAAAATTGTTTTTCTACCTTTTTTTTTTTTTTCTATCACCGATCGGGTATATTTTCTTCATCTTTTCTACGGAGTAAATAGTTCATTAACTAATACCTTCCTTTCCTTTTCTTACCTGACTAAACAGCCTCCCAGTATATCCTTTCCATCTTTTTTGAATAAATAGCTCATAAATGAACGCTTTGCTTCCGTTTCTTACCCTGAATAAAGATTCATCCAAAGAATTATCTTTCATATTTGTTTTCCTTTAAATAATGAATAGTCTACAAATGAACTCCCACTCCCTTTACTGAATAGTAGTAAGCAATGATTGAATGAATTTTTTTCATACTTTATTCCCTGAATAAATGGCTAGCAAATAAATGCTTTCTTATTCTTTTCCTCACGCTGCACAAGAAGCCTTCTAATGAATTCGTGTTTCTTTTTTACAATTCATCAATATCTTATGAATGAACTCCTCTATTTGCTTTTTCAGGTTTAGTTCTTGTGACTATTAAAAGAATCAAGCTTTCCACCTTTATTTTTGCTAAATTTATCATTCTTCTTTCTATTACGAATGTCTTCTGCAGAATTTGTTTTTAATATTTAATCCTCACTCTTTATATACATATAATCTGAAAATGAATCACAGTAAGTACTGGAATAATTCGTTGAGTATTATGGTGAAAGAGAGTTAGAAATCAAAAGACCAAGTTCTTACAAGCCAGTTGATCTAGTTGTCAGCATTTCGATAAGATCGTACCAAGGAGATACTACCTGAAGATACACACATATGCCAAGCCAATAATCATATACAGAAGTGAAACATGCAGGTGCAGTGAAAGAGACAAAAAGCAAATCCAAACTCTAGAGATGCGTACTTTTCAAGTTAATGCCGGCTTGACAAAAAGAAGAGTAAAGGCATCCCGCAGAAATTTTGGAGTCAGAGCAGTTGTGGAAGAGATAACGCGTTTCATAAACAGATAGAAAGAACGCGCGGAAAGAGATGCCTAAAATCACACGAGACTACAAGTCCACCGGGAGGAGATCAAGGAATCGGCAAAGGCGACTTTGGTGAGAAGCCTTTGAAAACGGTACAGGAGGTGTCAACTGCTTGATCTTTGGCGAGAAGCCTTTGAAAACGGTACAGGAGGTGTGAACTGCCTGATATTTGGCGAGAAGCCTTTGAAAACGGTACAGGAGGTGTCAACTGCCTGATCTTTGGCGAGAAGCCTTTGAAAACGGTACAGGAGGTGTGAACTGCCTGATATTTGGCGAGAAGCCTTTGAAAACGGTACAGGAGGTGTCAACTGCCTGATCTTTGGCGAGAAGCCTTTGAAAACGGTACAGGAGGTGTCAACTGCCTGATCTTTGGCGAGAAGCCTTTGAAAACGGTACAGGAGGTGTGAACTGCCTGATCTTTGGCGAGAAGCCTTTGAAAACGGTACAGGAGGTGTCAACTGCCTGATCTTTGGCGAGAAGCCTTTGAAAATGGTACAGGAGGTGTCAACTACCTGGTCTTTGGCGAGAAGCCTTTGAAAACGGTACAGGAAGAGTCAACTGCCTGATCTTTGGCGAGAAGCCTTTGAAAACGGTACAGGAGGTGTCAACTGCCTGATCTTTGGCGAGAAGCCTTTGAAAACGGTACAGGAGATGTCAATTGCCTGATCTTTGGCGAGAAGCCTTTGAAAACGGTACAGGAGGTGTCAACTGTCTGATCTTTGGCGAGAAGCCTTTGAAAACGGTACAGGAAGAGTCAACTGCCTGATCTTTGGCGAGAAGCCTTTGAAAACGGTACAGGAGGTGTCAACTGCCTGATCTTTGGCGAGAAGCCTTTGAAAACGGTACAGGAGATGTCAATTGCCTGATCTTTGGCGAGAAGCCTTTGAAAACGGTACAGGAGGTGTCAACTGCTTGATCTTTGGCGAGAAGCCTTTGAAAACGGTACAGGAGGTGTGAACTGCCTGATATTTGGCGAGAAGCCTTTGAAAACGGTACAGGAGGTGTCAACTGCCTGATCTTTGGCGAGAAGCCTTTGAAAACGGTACAGGAAGAGTCAACTGCCTGATCTTTGGCGAGAAGCCTTTGAAAACGGTACAGGAGGTGTGAACTGCCTGATCTTTGGCGAGAAGCCTTTGAAAACGGTACAGGAGGTGTGAACTGCCTGATCTTTGGCGAGAAGCCTTTGAAAACGGTACAGGAAGAGTCAACTGCCTGATCTTTGGCGAGAAGCCTTTGAAAACGGTACAGGAGGTGTCAACTGCCTGATCTTTGGCGAGAAGCCTTTGAAAACGGTACAGGAGGTGTCAACTGCCTGATCTTTGGCGAGAAGCCTTTGAAAACGGTACAGGAGGTGTGAACTGCCTGATCTTTGGCGAGAAGCCTTTGAAAACGGTACAGGAGGTGTCAACTGCCTGATCTTTGGCGAGAAGCCTTTGAAAATGGTACAGGAGGTGTCAACTACCTGGTCTTTGGCGAGAAGCCTTTGAAAACGGTACAGGAAGAGTCAACTGCCTGATCTTTGGCGAGAAGCCTTTGAAAACGGTACAGGAGATGTCAACTGCCTGATCTTTGGCGAGAAGCCTTTGAAAACGGTACAGGAAGAGTCAACTGCCTGATCTTTGGCGAGAAGCCTTTGAAAACGGTACAGGAGGTGTCAACTGCCTGATCTTTGGCGAGAAGCCTTTGAAAACGGTACAGGAGATGTCAATTGCCTGATCTTTGGCGAGAAGCCTTTGAAAACGGTACAGGAGGTGTCAACTGCCTGATCTTTGGCGAGAAGCCTTTGAAAACGGTACAGGAAGAGTCAACTGCCTGATCTTTGGCGAGAAGCCTTTGAAAACGGTACAGGAGGTGTCAACTGCCTGATCTTTGGCGAGAAGCCTTTGAAAACGGTACAGGAGATGTCAATTGCCTGATCTTTGGCGAGAAGCCTTTGAAAACGGTACAGGAGGTGTCAACTGTCTGATCTTTGGCGAGAAGCCTTTGAAAACGGTACAGGAGATGTCAATTGCCTGATCTTTGGCGAGAAGCCTTTAAAAACGGTACAGGAGGTGTCAACTGCTTGATCTTTGGCGAGAAGCCTTTGAAAACGGTACAGGAGGTGTGAACTGCCTGATATTTGGCGAGAAGCCTTTGAAAACGGTACAGGAGGTGTCAACTGCCTGATATTTGGCGAGAAGCCTTTGAAAACGGTACAGGAGGTGTCAACTGCCTGATCTTTGGCGAGAAGCCTTTGAAAACGGTACAGGAAGAGTCAACTGCCTGATCTTTGGCGAGAAGCCTTTGAAAACGGTACAGGAGGTGTGAACTGCCTGATCTTTGGCGAGAAGCCTTTGAAAACGGTACAGGAGGTGTCAACTGCCTGATCTTTGGCGAGAAGCCTTTGAAAACGGTACAGGAGGTGTCAACTGCCTGATCTTTGGCGAGAAGCCTTTGAAAACGGTACAGGAGGTGTGAACTGCCTGATCTTTGGCGAGAAGCCTTTGAAAACGGTACAGGAAGAGTCAACTGCCTGATCTTTGGCGAGAAGCCTTTGAAAACGGTACAGGAGGTGTGAACTGCCTGATCTTTGGCGAGAAGCCTTTGAAAACGGTACAGGAGGTGTCAACTGCCTGATCTTTGGCGAGAAGCCTTTGAAAACGGTACAGGAGGTGTGAACTGCCTGATCTTTGGCGAGAAGCCTTTGAAAACGGTACAGGAGGTGTGAACTGCCTGATCTTTGGCGAGAAGCCTTTGAAAACGGTACAGGAAGAGTCAACTGCCTGATCTTTGGCGAGAAGCCTTTGAAAACGGTACAGGAGGTGTGAACTGCCTGATCTTTGGCGAGAAGCCTTTGAAAACGGTACAGGAGGTGTCAACTGCCTGATCTTTGGCGAGAAGCCTTTGAAAACGGTACAGGAGGTGTGAACTGCCTGATCTTTGGCGAGAAGCCTTTGAAAACGGTACAGGAAGAGTCAACTGCCTGATCTTTGGCGAGAAGCCTTTGAAAACGGTACAGGAAGAGTCAACTGCCTGATCTTTGGCGAGAAGCCTTTAAAAACGGTACAGGAGGTGTCAACTGCTTGATCTTTGGCGAGAAGCCTTTGAAAACGGTACAGGAGGTGTGAACTGCCTGATATTTGGCGAGAAGCCTTTGAAAACGGTACAGGAGGTGTCAACTGCCTGATCTTTGGCGAGAAGCCTTTGAAAACGGTACAGGAGGTGTGAACTGCCTGATATTTGGCGAGAAGCCTTTGAAAACGGTACAGGAGGTGTCAACTGCCTGATCTTTGGCGAGAAGCCTTTGAAAACGGTACAGGAGGTGTCAACTGCCTGATCTTTGGCGAGAAGCCTTTGAAAACGGTACAGGAGGTGTCAACTGCCTGATATTTGGCGAGAAGCCTTTGAAAACGGTACAGGAGGTGTCAACTGCCTGATCTTTGGCGAGAAGCCTTTGAAAACGGTACAGGAGGTGTGAACTGCCTGATATTTGGCGAGAAGCCTTTGAAAACGGTACAGGAGGTGTCAACTGCCTGATCTTTGGCGAGAAGCCTTTGAAAACGGTACAGGAGGTGTCAACTGCCTGATCTTTGGCGAGAAGCCTTTGAAAACGGTACAGGAGGTGTCAACTGCCTGATCTTTGGCGAGAAGCCTTTGAAAACGGTACAGGAGGTGTCAACTGCCTGATCTTTGGCGAGAAGCCTTTGAAAACGGTACAGGAGGTGTGAACTGCCTGATATTTGGCGAGAAGCCTTTGAAAACGGTACAGGAGGTGTCAACTGCCTGATCTTTGGCGAGAAGCCTTTGAAAACGGTACAGGAGGTGTCAACTGCCTGATCTTTGGCGAGAAGCCTTTGAAAACGGTACAGGAGGTGTGAACTGCCTGATCTTTGGCGAGAAGCCTTTGAAAACGGTACAGGAGGTGTCAACTGCCTGATCTTTGGCGAGAAGCCTTTGAAAACGGTACAGGAGGTGTCAACTGCCTGATCTTTGGCGAGAAGCCTTTGAAAACGGTACAGGAAGAGTCAACTGCCTGATCTTTGGCGAGAAGCCTTTGAAAACGGTACAGGAGGTGTCAACTGCCTGATCTTTGGCGAGAAGCCTTTGAAAACGGTACAGGAAGAGTCAACTGCCTGATCTTTGGCGAGAAGCCTTTGAAAACGGTACAGGAGGTGTCAACTGCCTGATCTTTGGCGAGAAGCCTTTGAAAACGGTACAGGAGATGTCAATTGCCTGATCTTTGGCGAGAAGCCTTTGAAAACGGTACAGGAGGTGTCAACTGCCTGATCTTTGGCGAGAAGCCTTTGAAAACGGTACAGGAAGAGTCAACTGCCTGATCTTTGGCGAGAAGCCTTTGAAAACGGTACAGGAGGTGTCAACTGCCTGATCTTTGGCGAGAAGCCTTTGAAAACGGTACAGGAGATGTCAATTGCCTGATCTTTGGCGAGAAGCCTTTGAAAACGGTACAGGAGGTGTCAACTGTCTGATCTTTGGCGAGAAGCCTTTGAAAACGGTACAGGAGATGTCAATTGCCTGATCTTTGGCGAGAAGCCTTTAAAAACGGTACAGGAGGTGTCAACTGCTTGATCTTTGGCGAGAAGCCTTTGAAAACGGTACAGGAGGTGTGAACTGCCTGATATTTGGCGAGAAGCCTTTGAAAACGGTACAGGAGGTGTCAACTGCCTGATCTTTGGCGAGAAGCCTTTGAAAACGGTACAGGAGGTGTCAACTGCCTGATCTTTGGCGAGAAGCCTTTGAAAACGGTACAGGAGGTGTCAACTGCCTGATCTTTGGCGAGAAGCCTTTGAAAACGGTACAGGAGATGTCAACTGCCTGATCTTTGGCGAGAAGCCTTTGAAAACGGTACAGGAGGTGTGAACTGCCTGATCTTTGGCGAGAAGCCTTTGAAAACGGTACAGGAAGAGTCAACTGCCTGATCTTTGGCGAGAAGCCTTTGAAAACGGTACAGGAGGTGTCAACTGCCTGATCTTTGGCGAGAAGCCTTTGAAAACGGTACAGGAAGAGTCAACTGCCTGATCTTTGGCGAGAAGCCTTTGAAAACGGTACAGGAAGAGTCAACTGCCTGATCTTTGGCGAGAAGCCTTTGAAAACGGTACAGGAGGTGTGAACTGCCTGATCTTTGGCGAGAAGCCTTTGAAAACGGTACAGGAGGTGTCAACTGCCTGATCTTTGGCGAGAAGCCTTTGAAAATGGTACAGGAGGTGTCAACTGCCTGATCTTTGGCGAGAAGCCTTTGAAAACGGTACAGGAAGAGTCAACTGCCTGATCTTTGGCGAGAAGCCTTTGAAAACGGTACAGGAGGTGTCAACTGCCTGATCTTTGGCGAGAAGCCTTTGAAAACGGTACAGGAGATGTCAATTGCCTGATCTTTGGCGAGAAGCCTTTGAAAACGGTACAGGAGGTGTCAACTGCCTGATCTTTGGCGAGAAGCCTTTGAAAACGGTACAGGAAGAGTCAACTGCCTGATCTTTGGCGAGAAGCCTTTGAAAACGGCACAGGAGGTGTCAACTGCCTGATCTTTGGCGAGAAGCCTTTGAAAACGGTACAGGAGGTGTCAACTGCCTGATCTTTGGCGAGAAGCCTTTGAAAACGGTACAGGAGGTGTCAACTGCTTGATCTTTGAATATAGAACCAAATGGAGAGAGCAAGGGGAGATAATGAGCATCAATAGATTGCTAAAGATTACCCTAAACTGTAAATCAACTGGGAAGAGATAAAAGTGCCGAGCAAGGTAATTTTGGCGAGAAGATTTTGGGAATGGTACAGATTGATCGCTGTTTGAGCTTTGGACTACACGAATAGATGGGGAAAGCACTGGCTCGCCCGGTGACGCAGTGGTCTGAGTGACGGCTTCTGATCATTTGTCCGAGATGGGTCCGGGGTCGAATCCCAGTGAGGCATGGGTGTAGTGCTTGTCTTACGCCGCAGGCTCGCTCCCTTTCCTGGAACTAGTGACCCTAAATTAGAGACGGGCGACTTCTTATAGTCCACTGAGTTGCTCACGGAGGTCGTTAAACCCTTAATGAAAAAACCGAAGAGGATTAACATCACTATACACTGTTGAAATTTTTGCAGTAGATTGCACCAAAAGATGGTGCTACACCAGTTGCACCATTTTTGGGGTCAAAGGTAACACATTTTGTGATGCATGAAATATATATAAACATGGTGCAACGGGTGCAACGTCGCACCGTTCAGGTTGAATACCACAGCGTAGTGCATATTTGCATCACGTTTTTGTGTGTTTCATGCGTCACGCAATGGTTTACCTTTTCCACAAAGTGGTGCAGCTGGCTCAGCACCACTTTCTGGTGCAACCTGCTACGAAATTTTTGACAGTGCAGAGTGCAAATCAATTGGGAAGAGATCAAGTAGACTGCAAAGGAAACGCTGGCGAGAAGACATTGAGAATGGTTCACGTGGGTCACTGACTGATCTTTAGATTACAAAAACGCCCTTGAAAAGAACGAAAGTTGCCCTAGACTACGCACACATTAGGAAGAGATTAAGCAGATGACCAAGAAGACGTTAGTGAGAAGATTTTGAGAACGATACGGGAAGGTCACATCTTAAGCTTTGAACTCAAGATGAAGAAAATTTCTCATCATTTTCATGGCGAATAGAGAGTATATAAATGAACACTTTTTAATATATTTTTGACAAACCGATGAAAAAAAAGAACTATTTGATTTTAGTATAAAAACTTTTACGAATTATTTCTGGGTCTTTTTTTTTTTCAATGAATGTGTAACAGTATATGTTAAACTTTTTTTTAATAAATAGGTGTTCTTTGTGTGGTCTTAACGAAGGGTCGGGCCAGCTCTACAAGCTTGTAAAATTAATTTATTCAGAAACGTGGTGTGCAAGAAAATTTCTTTTTAAGGGTGATCTTAACGGTTTAATTGTAATGTCGAAATTGGGTATCTCAGATGGGGTGTTTGCTTAATTATCTCAGTTACAAGCTTGTCATAGCAGAAACCCAGCTTACTAGGTCCTTATATGAAATAGAGAGAGCGTTGTGCATGATGATATTTGAAAACGCCATAGATCACCGTCTCAAAATTTTTGCATTCATTTTCTTACTTTCTTCTTCTGCTTGTTTCTTTTTCCTGGTTTGCAAGTTTTTTTTCAGTTTGGTTAAACCACCAGCTGTTTTTTATTTGCCTATCGATCTTAAGTATTCTTTTTAGCTGCATCTGCCCGATTAGATTTTCTTGGTCTTTGCATTCTTGAACAATTTTTTATTGCTTTCTAGTACAGGATGTCCCATTCGCTACCGAACCCGGCATTTCTTCAATAATATTAACACTAATGAAGATATTGCAATGAAGTGGACTTACCTCGTTTTGTGCGAAATGTGACGACATCACAACATGTGCTGGAAGTGGCCACGATTTGCGTCCAGACAGCGCACTGAACCCGGCGTTGTCCGCCAGCCAGCCAGCCGGAGTGCTCCTTAGTGGCAGACACATTCCTAATTGTGGCGCCACTGTCCCGATACGTCAATTCTCAAAATTCCCATATTTGGGCCAGTGAAAATCCCAACGCGATACATGAAGAACCCTTTCATTCACAGAAAACTGGTGTGTGGTGTAGGATGACCCGGCGCCGCATGATTGGTTCCATCTTCTTCGATACCACCATCACAACAGCTGCATATATGGAATTCTTCAACACCCTTGTAAATCAATTGGACGACGAAGAACTATCCATTGGATATTACCAGCAAGATGGAGCGACATCACACTCATCACACATCAGTATGGCCGAAATTCCGCCCTTTTTCGGCGACCGCGTCATTTCGAATGGTCCATCACCATCTTGCTCGCCCGATCTGACGCCTGCTGATTACTTTTTATGGAGATATCAAAAGGGGAGAGTTTAATAAAAGAAACCGCGAACCACAGATGCCTTGAAAGCAAAGATCACTGATGAAATTCAGGCAGTGACGGCGGACGTACTTTCAAGTGCTTCCCACAATATGGTGCACCAGGTTCAATACAGTCTGCCCGCAAATGGTGGCTACTTCCAGTACATGTTGTGATGTCATCACATTTTGCAAGCAATGAGGTAAGTCCACTTCAAATTTCATTGCAATGTATTCATTGGAGCTAATATTATTGAAGAAATACCGGGTTCGGTAGCGAGTGGTGCACCCTGTATATTGATTTAGTTACATTTCTTTGCCCTTTCGAGGAAATACTCAAGAAATATTATTTTATTTTCCGAAGGTAGGCTGAAATTTATACCCTGCACTCAAAAATTAAAAAAAATAGTGCTAATGTGAGGAGGCTAACATAAAAAAATAAATCTAAAAACAATTCCTTTCACCTAAGTTTTTGTTTCCTCATAACTGCAACAAGTATTTCGTTTCTACTCGCGATGCTTCGCTTTTACTCCCGGAAAGGTATTCTAGAAATATTTTGCAGTTGAGAAATCGGCTTAAATATTCAAATATTTCCTTCGCTCTGCGGAGGTTTATGAGTGGCTGCGTGCTAAGTTCGATCGCGCCAATTCCGCTGGAAGTACACCTCCAGCAGACCGCTTTCGTTTCGAAAGTCTACGCCATCATAAAAGCGACAGTCAGTTGTTCCTCAACGTTCGCTCGCATCAATAATAGACCATAATATTCCAGCAGATGACGTAATGATGGCCGTGTAAGTCAAAGCGATTTGCATGTAGTTAACATCTCAATTTCAGATCGCATTAGGCAAGCTACATAGCGTTTGCACGAAATCATATTTGACTGATGGTGTGTCACAATTTATCGGAACATTTAACGACGCCAGTAATGAACCCCAATATGCATCTCGCAAGTTAATATCTCTACCGAACATCTACTCATTACACGCCGTTATTAAACGCCAGTAATCGGCCAGGCGATTTGCGGACAGTGGGAGGAGGAAGACGAAATGCACCCGTACATTCCGAGATTTTACTTTTCTGCTGCTTACAGTTTAAGCTTCCTGACGAAGACTCGATTTAAGGAATTGCAAAATGCTATTTGTGAGTTAAGCCTACCTGGTAATTATGGTGACGCAAAATTCTGAAATATATGATAAACTAATTATAATTAAAACTGACTATAAACAGAGTCTGCTTAAACTATAATAAATACCTAAGGGAAAGAGAATAGACTAATGTCGAAACGCTAATTTTGCATATCATGAATATTAGATTGGAAATGGAGCGAAAAGTTAAAAAGTAGAAAAGTGTGGTTGTGCCGAGTTCAGATACAAAGTTTGCCTCGAGGTAACTCAAGGGAAGATGCAGAGAATGGAAAGAGTAACTTAACATGATATTAGGAAACAGGGGAAGGCATAGCAAATGTACAATTGTCTTACGAGGAAAACATACGCTGAGAAACGCTTGTGCATTTTTTTCTTTTTGGTTGGAGGTTTAACGACCAGCGTGAGCAACTCAATGGGCTATAAGCAGTCGCCCGTCCCTAATTTAGGGTCACTGGTTCCAGGGAAGGGAGAAAGCCAGTGCCGTAAGACAAACACAACATCCATGCCTCACCGGGATTCAAACCCGGACCGCGTTCGGACGAATGATCAGAGGCCATCGCTTAGAGCACTGCGCCACCGGGGCGGCCGTGTACATTTGATTAAGGGAAAATAGAGAGATCTCCTATATGTGCGTTACACATAGCGTAGAATAGATCGAGACAACATACGATGGTTGATGCAAAAGTGGGAATGCCGCCCCGGTGGCGCAGTGGTCTAAGCGATGGCCTCTGATCATTCGTCCGAACGGGGTCCGGGTTCGAATCCCGGTGAGGCATGGATGTTGTGTTTGTCTTACGGCACTGGCTCTGTCCCTTCCCTGGAACCAGTGACCCTAAATTAGGGACGGGCGACTACTTATAGCCTATTGAGTTGCTCACGGTGGTCGTTAAACCTCCAATCAAAAAAAAAAAAAGATCGGGACTACATACGATGGTTGATGCAAAAGTGGGAATGCCGCCCCGGTGGCGCAGTTGTCTAAGCGATGGCCTCTGATCATTCGTCCGAACGGGGTCCGGGTTCGAATCCCGGTGAGGCATGGATGTTGTGTTTGTCTTACGGCACTGGCTCTCTCCCTTCCCTGGAACCAGTGACCCTAAATTAGGGACGGGCGACTACTTATAGCCCATTGAGTTGCTCACGGTGGTCGTTAAACCTCCAATCAAAAAAAAAAAAGTGGGAATAACTTCTTATTAGCTGACAGAAGTCGTTCAAACGGCACATGCTGATAGAGTAACTCTTCCTCTATAGTAACCTTCCTTCTTCATTGCAGATTTGAATGAGAAAAGGGTGGAAATCTTCTCTGATCTGCTGGAAGCGTTTGAAGCAAATGAAGACACGTTTCGTTTTCGATCTGGTTTCAAGGGACGAAACGTGGACGTATCTTTACGATCCGGAAACGAAGAATCAATCCATGGAATGGCGTCACACCTCTTCACCTAGGCCTAAGAAGTTCAAGAGCCAGCGATCAGCACAGAAAGCCATGGTGACTGTTTTTTGGGATGACAGGGATGTCATTCTCTTTGATTTTCTGGAACGTAGCCGTATCGCGACCAACGAGCGGTACATTGAGACACTCAAGAAGCTTAGAAAAGCCATAAGGAGGAAGAGACCGAACAAGAATCTGAAAAGGATCTATATTCACCATGACAACGCGAGACCACAAACATCTTTGGCAACAAATCAGGCGATCAGCAAATTAGGCTAGTCAGGGGTCCCCCATCCACCGTACAGCCCAGAACTTGCGCCCTCCGACTTCCACCTCTTCGATCCAATGAAGAACAGTCTCCGGGAACAACGATTTGATGACAAAGACGAGGTCAAAGTGGCTGTGAGAAAGCGGGCACAACAGTCAAGACCTGAATTCTTTCAAAGAGTATTCGAGAGTTGTGTTCAAATATGGCGCAATTGCATTACTTGTGATGAAGACTCTTAATGCAGACAAGGGACGTATATTAGGAACATCAAACAGAAGTCATCGCTCTTTCCACGTTTATACGTGAATCACGGGAAAATTCTGATCGCCCGCCACCGGGATTCGAACCCAGGGTCTTCCAGTTACGCTCCGGACATGCTACCACTGCACCACAGCGGCCTCGAATTCCTCCAGACTCACATACGACTAACTGCCAAGCCACTTGGCAGTAACTGGAAGACCCTGGGTTCGATTCCCGGTGGCGGCCGATGATAATTTTTCCGTGACTCACTTATGACTTTTGTTTGATGTTCCTAATCCACGTCAATTGTCTGTATCAATTATCCATTCGCCTCCTAGTTGTTTGTTCAGTTGCTGCTTTCCATCTTTGGTGAATCCCCAGCATTGTGCGGGGCTCCAAGAAGCAACCGGCCAAGTGGCTTGGCAGTTAGTCGTATATGAGTCTAGAGGAATTCGAGGCCGCTGTGAGGCAGTGGAAGCATAGCAGAAAACCGCGCTGCAGAAAATGCATACCATTCCAAAATCAGTTGCATCACTTTCGGGGGAAATAAACCATTGTGTGATGCATAAAACATACATAAACATGGTGCAATGGGTACAACTTCGCACTACTTAAGGCTGAATATCATACCATAGTGCATAATTGCATCATGATTTCGCGTATTGTATGCATCACATAACGATTTTTCTTTGGGTCAAAAGTGGTGTAGCTGGTATAGCACCCCTTTTTGGTGCAACCTGCTGCAAAAGTTTTAACAGTGATAGTAGTGTGCTGCAACTCTGCATCAAATTTAAAAGCATTTTCTTCCCCACTGAAAATAAAGATATAACGGAACTTTCCATCATTAAAGATTTATTTGTAGGCAGAAACATTTTGCGAAATTTATGGTAAATGTGGCTTTTACACGAGCGTAAATCCATGTCTTTTTCATTTTTTACGCTTTCCAACCATAGGTTGAAGAAGCGTATATGCTCCAGCTTTGTCCGTTTGTCTGTCCGTCCGTCCGTCCGCACGATAACTCGCGTAAAAATGGTTCAATTTCAATAAAATTTTAGTATGTGGTAGGGGACCACCTGCGGATAAACCCTATTGAAAATGGGCGAAATGGGGTCAAAGGTCAGGACATAGAAGCGGGAGCCATTCCATTGCCCTGATTTGTCATAACTTACGTAAAAATGCTTCGATTTCAACAAATCTTAACATGTTGTTCCGGAGCTATACTGAATTGGTTTTGTTGAATATCATCGAAATGAGGTCAAAGGTCAGGGCACAGGAGTGAGATTTATTCCACATTCATTATCCTCATAACTTGACTAAAAATGCTTCTATTGCGACAAAACTTTAGTATGTTGTTCCGGATATATACTGAATTGGTTCTGTTTAATATCATCAAAATGGAGTCAGAGGTCACGGCACAGGAGCCAGATTTATTCTACAGCCATTATCCTCATAACTTGAGTAAAAATGCTTCTATTGCGACAAAACTTTAGTATGTTGTTCAGGATGTATACTGAACTGGTTCTGTTTAATATCATCAAAATGGGGTCAAAGGTCGGGAAACAGAGGCGAGATTTTTTCCACAGCCATTATCCTAATAACTTGACTAAAAATGCTCCTTTTGCGACAACACTTTAGTATGTTGCTCCGGAGGTATACTGGACCAATTCTATTTAATATCATCGAAATGGGGTCAAAGGTCAGGACACAGGAGCGAGATTTATTCCACAGCCATTATCCTAATAACTTTAATAATGATTTCTGGTATGTTGGAAGGCGTATCATAACCAGTGCATTGCATGATTTTACTAACTTGTTTTTATTTTTATTGTTTTGAACATTTCACAATATAATTCGACTGAAATGTGACTACATTGCACTTGCTTACGGTACTCGAAATATGCTAAAAGAATAACAAAGTGTGAGGCTTCTGTATTTCCAGAATGTCGACAGATGTGGTAATTCTGGAAAAAGTGAAAAACTTCATGTTAGCAGACCATAAAGTACTGTAACACAAAAACCCGTTATTATTATTTTTTTGTTTTGTTTTGTTTAGAAGTTTAACGACAACCGTGAGCAACTCGACGGACTATAAGTAGTCGCCTGTTCTTAATTTAGGGTGACTGGTTCCCCGGAAGTGACAGAGCCAGTGCCGTAAGTCAAACATAACATCCATGCTTTACCAAGATTCGAACCGGGACTGATCTCTGACGAATGGTCAAAATCCACCCCTTATACCAATGAGCCACAGGGGCGGCAAATTGGTTTGATTTGTTTCCACTGATTTTTAATCTATATATGACTATTGAAATGCTAAGGGGCACATATTGTTCTTCCATGAAGCACAGGGGCGTACCGGAAAAACTACCCCCCCCCCCCCCCCGGCAAGAAATATTCTCGAGGCCTTTTTCCAAAAATCCATTAGCTTTTAATTATTGAAAATTTTAATTTCCATATCATAAATTAAAATCATTCCACTTTATTGCGTGAAACACAAATGTGCACATTGTAATTCAAATGATTTCCCTGGTTTTTATAACAACACAAATTACTAAAAAATACTTACGTCAAAGTTAATCATATCATGCAAAATTTATCAAGTCCAGCTTGTTTGAAATGCCTCACGATTACACACACAAAGCATACAACTGCCGTGCAATAGTGTCTAATGGCTTTTCCGATTTATACGAAATGTCACAACATAAGTAAACAAAGAATTAAGCAACGATTAAGAACTGTAGCACAGAAAACGTGAAGCTACTTAAATTATATACTTTGGAATATAAGAAACACACTTGACATAATGTCATAATGATTTTCACATGATAAAAAAAAATCTTTTGACTCTGTTATGTTAAAAAAAAAGACACTGATCTTTGATGTTTCGTGTAAATAACTGTAATACATAACACCTTATCCTCATTGGTATAAAATTCCAATAATTGAACAAATATTTCTTCCACATTCTCTTGTTAAGATGCATGCATAGAAACTTTTGCGAGGGCTGTCAAAAGAGGCCTCAAGTTCTCTTGAATAGCTGCTTTCCAGTCATTCAGTCTTTTGCGAAATAAAGCAACGAAAATAATTTCTCAAGATCTTACTTATTTACTACAGAAAAGGCAAAAATTGCTTTTCTGTTTAGTACTTCATTCACAGCTGCCTTAATTGTTGGCTATTTCTTCAACCAGTTTCATACGAAGTTTCCGCAAAAATATATAAGTTTCCGCAGAATATTTAATACTGTTTGCTGAAAACACGAAGTTTCTGCAAAACATTTTCCTGCAGGCAAAACGTTTTTTGATTTAAATGCCTCCTAGACACTTTTTCAAGTTTCTAGGAGGCATTTAAGTCAAAAACTTTTTTTTTTTAAGTGTCAGTTCCTTAGTAACATTTTAATTATTAACGCGGGAGAAAAATAATTCACAAAAAAAGGTATACTACTGAATAAACATTGCTTTCAGTAAAATGTGGTATCAAATAAATAGCAGTCAGCCCCAGTGGCGCAGTGGTCTGAGCACCGGTTTCTGACCATTCGTCCGAGATGGGTTCGAATTTCGGTGAGACATGGATGTTAAGTTTTCTTACGTCACTGGCCCTCTCCCTCTCTGGAATCAATGGCTCTCAATGAGGGACGGACGACTGCTTATAGCCCATCGATTTGCTCACAGTGGTCGTTAAACTCTCAAACAAAAGCAAATAGACAGTGATTGGAAATTAGGATTAGATAAATAAATAATAGATCAAGTAAGACAGCAAGTTGTAAATAATAGATCAGGTAGACAGCCGTCGCAGATCGATGACGTAGGACATCGTGTCAGCAGTATCATTTCGATCACCCAGGAAATTCCTGAAGTAGAAGACTCAGAGGCTCCAGAAATGATCATTGAACAGCAAACAAAATCATTGATGGGAAAAAAAGGAGTGAAAAAGAAAGGAGGCAAACAGTTCTATCTCAAAATTTTCTCGGTTATTATCACGTTGAAATTGACACAGCTCCACAGCTCTTACTGAGAAGTTTACTGGAAGTTCTAAATATAAGTTTCATAAAATATTTTTTTCTGCATATTTAGATGTACACTCACTTCCAAAAGTTAAGCACGGAGCAGTAAGATGTGAAAAAAATGGAGAAGTACTGCTTGGATTGACACAAAGTGCGGTAGGAACGTAGGAAATATGTTTGTTAATGAATCAAAACAAAGAAATGCAGACAGAGATGAAAATAATATTGAATTTTCAGAAATTATAAGATGACGTCAAATTGGAGTCATTTACAAAGTGAGTAATAAAGTCACAACAAACAACAAAACCCGACATTAATAGGGTATGTGAGCACCCCTCATCTGCATACAAAGTTTACAACGCCTGACCATGCTTTTTATGAGGTGATCAACCACCGCAGAGTCCAGTAATCGCCATTCCTCCTGTAGAGCAATTTCCAAAGCTGTGAGAGTGGTTGGGGGCAGGAGACGTGAACACACAGCACGACCGAGGGCATCCCAAAGATTTTCAATGGGATTAAGGTCGGGCGAGTACGCCGGCCACTCCATACGCGCAATCCCCTCACTCTCCAGGTAGTCGTCGACGATGGCAGCTCTATGGGGACGCGCATTATCGTCCATTAAAACGAAGGCAGGACCAACTGCTGCAGCGTACAATCGCACAGTGGGGTCTAGGACTTCATCCCGATATCGTACAGCCGTCACAGAACCCCGTCTGTAGATGTGGAGGTCGGTGCGATATCCCAACGAAATTCCTGCCCAGATCATGATGCTTCCACCTCGGAATGCATGATGTTCGGTGATGTTCTGGGGTCGATTGCGTGTGCCTTCTTCCCTCCACACCCGTACACGCTTGTCATCGGGTTGCAGGGCAAATCTGGACTCATCCGTGAACATAACGTTGCCTCAATCAGACACAGTCCATTTGACATGTTGGCGACACCACTTTAATCGTGCCCCTCTGGATTGGACGGATAGAGGAACGCAAACCCGTGGTACCCGGGCGTACAGTCCCTTCATGTGTAGCCTTCGACGCACAGTAGTGGCAGATATCATCTTACCAATGGCCGCCGTAACCATAGATGTCACACGTGTGGACGTCGCTCTTCGATTCCGCTTGGCTACAACAGCAATATATCGGTCTTCCGCAGGAGTCGTAACCCTTGGGCGACCGGCCACAGGTCTGCGGACAACTGTTTGGCTAATTAGAAATTGTTTCCATAAACGTGAAATGACGGAATAATTCACGCCGAAGAAACCAGCAACATCTGTGATTGACTGTCCTGCTTCAATGCGTCCGACGGCACGCCAACGCTCAGAATCTTCCAATCGTCTTCTGGAAGCCATAAAATAAAGTCTGTCTTCAAAACAAATCCTCCGACAGTTCTCAACCCCTTGTAGCAGCACTTGCATGCAACTCCTGTACCTCTTCAGAGTGCTGGCTTCTTATACGACTGCCTGTTTTGCATATTTCTCGGAAAGACACCGTGATTCACTGTTACCTACCACATTTGCATACATCCATCTACCGCTGCGGCGAATTGCAGCCTCTCCAATTCCGATTGGCTTCCGAAAATTAACTTCTCCCTCTGCGTGCTTAACTTTAGGAAGTGAGTGTATTTGGTTGAAATATTATTGAGATTAACTATTTAAAAGCGCGAGCTTTAAACCATATTTCAGTAAACTTCATGAGCGGGGTACGCGAATTAATATGTGTTCAGTATTATCCTCTTATTGCAGTGAATCGAAATTTTCAGCTACATATTATGTTGTATCTCCATAGAGCCCAGCAACTCTTTAAGGTAATCTTCAGAACACAAAATGCATTTGTGCCCTGGTGAAACCAAGACAAGAATCCAGTCTGGAAAAATTGTGGTGTGAAGTACACAGTCCTTACAGAATAATATGTCCACCCCTGGAATCACAGTGTACCCGACCAGGCGCGTCACAGAGTGCACGTGACAAGGGCGATCACACTGAGATATAAACGGTCAGCCAGGTCAGATGAGTCATAGTGCGTCACGCGAGCACAATGGGCAGAGATAGAGATTTGACGGACGTTCAAAAAAGGAATGATCATCGGCTACAGCGCCAAGGATGGAAGCATCTCAGAAACAGCAGACTTCGTGAGCTGTTCGCGAGGTGCTGCAGTAAGGGTGTACCAAGAATGGACCACTGGCACACCGAGTACCTCATGACGTCATAACTGTGGAGCCCCAAAGGCCATCGACACCAGAGGAGAACGTCGCCTCCGTCGACTGGTAAACGGCAATCAACGAGCAAGAGTGCAGCAATTGACCACGCAAATGAAGCTGGGACACCCAGGTACGTGTCCCAGATAACAGTAGAGCGATCCCTGTTACGCATAGGTCTCCAGACTCGAGGCTACGTCAAGGCGCCCATGTTAACCCAGGACCATCGGCAACGACGCCTGCAGTTCGCATGGGACTACCGTCATTGGAAAGTGGAAGACTGGAGAACGGTTGCCTTCTCCGACGAATCGAGGTTTCTACTCCACAGAAGTGACGGGCAGTGGCGGATTCGGCGTCAGACACACAAGAACCATCACCCGGACACGCTTGTTGGCCAAGTACAGGCTGGCGGTGGCAGTGCGCATGTCTGGGGATGTTTTCCTGGTATGACCTGAGATCGCTGGTACCTCTGGATGGGTCCCTGAACGCCAATGGCTACCTGTCCATCCTCGCTGACCATATGCATCTCTTCATGTTGGATGTTTACCCTGGTGGTGATGGTGTCTACCAACAGGACAGTGTGCCCTGCCATGGCGCTACGGGATTGCGTAACTGATTCCAGGAACACGACGGCGATGTCTCCGTTCTCTCGTGGTCCACGAAATCGACCAACCTCAATCCCGTAGAGCACTTGTGGGACTGTTTGGATCGAGAGGTTCAATCTGCCGACCCACAACCTCGTCGTCTCCGGGACCACCATGCTCTGCTGCAGTCCGAATGGACACGTGTGCCTCGGGCAACTTTCCAGGGCCTCATTGCGTCCATGCCACGCCGTCTCGCCACTATCATCCGGGCCAAGGGTGGTTATTCTCTATATTAGGTAGGTGGTTATATTATTCTAATACGACTGTGTATCTTTAACGCTAGTTTGAGGGCCACCACGGCTTCGAACTTAAAACCACGACTACTATTTATTATCAGACAGAATAAGTGAAAGGCAGATGGTGCCAAATCGCTGTTTAAAAAAGAATGTGGAATCACATATTTGTGGATAAAGAGGTGGAAGGAAGCGGGTTGTTATGGAGGGTAACCTATCTGGCGAACAGTTTCGGATATCTTAAGTTTCTGATTATTACTTCCACGACACTTTAACTCAGCGGATAATTATCAGCAATCATCCAAACGTTAATATGTCAGCACACATCAAACAATCCTTTTTATTGGTTGCCATCAGCGGAAGTACAAAGTGTTTCGTTTATTACACCCATAATATACAAGGTCGGTAAACGTAATTGTGGTAGTACATACTGTAGGGCCAGACATATCAATTCTTAGATAATACCTTTTGTTTCCCGCCGTATAGCGAGCTACCGCCTCGCCTTTAACATACGATCTGGCTATCAAGGCGTCCTTGCGTAGAACAATAATTACCTCGACGAAACTCAGTCCAGTACACGGAAATAAAAAAACAGCAAGATTTTATTATTCCAATAACATTTGCTTCACGGGTTTCAGATGGCTACCCGCTCAGGGTCCTCGTGCTACTTTTTCACAATTCTTTCCGCAATACCCGGTGGACGAAGGAATCCTCCTTCACGTTTTCCACGCTGTATTTCTGCGATACCCGCAGCCCTTCCGTCAAAAACCGGTGTCCAAACTAAGACCCTCTCTCCTTCACGACCGAAGCTTAACTGTCTCACTAAATTCTCTTCGCCTTTTCGGTCCTCTACCACGCATGCGCAAGAAAAACTCGTTACCCCGGTCAGCACGTGAAATACCTGAGCTCAGGAATGTCGTCGGATACCCGCAGGCGGTTACAACCTTGCACGTATACAAAAGCGGTATGACAACTTGTTTAACACAAGCACTCGAGCAGCCGACTCTTCAAGGTCAGGTGCCCCAGGCGTTCATGCACCACTCCCTTAATCCTCACATAGGATTAAAATTGCTCCACGTAGTGATGAGTGTCAGTTCTTAGTTGAAACAACAAAATGGCGGAATGAAACGTCCGTCCGCACGTGTTTATCACAACATTAAAATTAAATAAATTAATAATAATTGATAGCTTGATTGCGGGCGACCCTTACACATACATTGAAAGATTGTTAGTTGGTTGGTTGCGGTTGCTTGGTAGATTTTTGCGGTGCATGGGCCATATTTGGCCATAGACCGCCTACTTTGAAAGATGCGCAACGTATCGCATCACAGCAGATGCTGGAAGTTTCTGCCTCCTTCGTCCAGGCATCTGGCAGCCCGGCGCTGCATGTTTGCGAATGTCTTAATTAGCTGAGCGTGTCTGATGTCGTCAATTGCAGCTGTGATGTTCGCTTTCAGTTGCTGGAGTGTACGTGGTTTATTGACATAGGCCTTTCCCTTCAACATGCCCCGCAAGAAGAAGTCTGGGGGACTGAGGTCTGGAGGCTTTGATGGCCATATTCCTTTGGAGATTGTGCGATCTTCGAAGAAACTGGCTACAGCTGATATAGACCCTATGAACGTGTGATTGGTCGCCCCGTCTTGCTGGAAATAGCCACGGTGTAACTCATGTCGTCCAACTGATTAACAAATGTGTCGATAATTCTCAGTACATGTCTGTCTTCACCGTCGTTTCAAAGAGTATGGCCCCTATGACGCGCGTGCGCGATGTGGCGTACCACACTCCAGTCTTGAGGTCATGCTGCGGATGTTCATGGATCACATGTGGGGTTCGTTTCGGCCCACGAACGTGTATTCTGCGAATTGGCGTACCCAGACAGGTGAAACCGCGTTTCGTCTGAGAAAACTGTTTATGTCCAGGATGTCATCGTTTTCAGCCACGAAGGTGTGAAACCAGTTGCAGTATGATACCCTTTTTGCAAAATCGGGACCCTGCAGTTCCTGCACTACGGACGCTGGATGCGGGAGAATGCTGCCCTTTTTGCTGCTCTGTGGCAAATCGAAGGCAAAGCCAATTTCTTGGGGCAGTCGCCGTAAGGACTTGCTTGGTAAGTTTAGCAACCTACTACGCACTCCCTGTACTGTTTCCTCAGTCGTTGCAAGACGGCCACTCCTGTGTGCATTCACCAACGTGCCCGTTGTCTTCAGTTTTTTCACCATCTTCTGTATCGCAGTTTTTGACGGCGCTGCAACATCAAACCGTTTTCTGAAATACGGGCGCGTAACCTTGAGTGAACCCGTAGTCTAATATGAATTGACGAAGAACACTTTCTGGTCAATTGTGTACATGTTTACCGCACCGAATACTGGCAGCGAACTGAGCTTATCAGGGTATGGGAGACTCAACGTTGGAATTTGGCGACGGTTTCTATTGCGCCACGCAGACAAGACATACCAGGGTCGTGTGGCATTTAAACATGTCTCTATCCATGTCGGTACTTCCGTAGTTGCAACCGTCTTGTTTTTTTTATTGGAGGTTTAACGACCACCGTGAGCAACTCAATGGGTTATAAGCAGTAGCTCGTCCTTAATTTAGGGTCACTGGTGCCAGGGAAGGGAGAGGGCCAGTGCCGTAAGACAAACACAACATCCATGCCGCACCGGGATTCGAACCCGGACCCCTTTCGGACGAATGATCAGAGGCCATCGCATAGACCACTGCGCCACGGCTGTCTTGTTTGTATATTATGTCTGCAGTAAACGGAAACTCCCTCTAGTTGCCGACCTCCCAATTGATGTTTTTTCCTTGATGGTTGTTGTACCTTTCGCAAATTTATGATCCCACTTCATTCATCGATGGTGTTAGTTGTCTGCTCACAGTATGGCACGAGAAAGGGGTGGGACGGAGTCGTAGATTTCCGGCAAACCACGCTTGAAGGAGAGATCATTGTAGAAAAAGGAATTGTAACTAATTCCAGACGATGTGCAAAACAAACATCACACATTTTTTTAAACGAAGAAGGAATTCGCATTAATTCTTGACGATGTGTAGAATTTATATTTCAAAAAACTGTAAACGGTTTTCGCATCATCATGACGTCACCTATTGCGTCTCAGACGTTGTAACATTTATAGCGGGACACCTTCAGTGGCTGCCCCAGGTACGGGCATACCGGGCAACCTCCCAGAGCCCCGCGCCTAGAGGGGCCCAGCACCACCGCCAATTAATTAGTAGTTTTTGCCTGGCGTCACCTAAAGTATAGTGGTTCACGATCACATACAAATAAATGACCAATTTTAATATTTGTTTACTGCTTTTAATTGGTGACATCAAAAAATTACTGTATTAGAAATTTTTTATTTTTTGGTCAGAGACATTTTTTCAGTGGTAAAGTTGTGGAGTAATGTCTAAATTTAATTTTTTTAAGATATTTTTCATAGGAGTTTTGTCGCAATTTCGAGTACAAGTAGTGAGTTGCAATGTATTCGCTCTTCTGTTTATAGAAAACGACGTGACATCTAATCTGGACTATAGTGATTGGATTGAAGACTTCAAATACAAGAAATGTCGCAGAATTATTTAAATAATAGACTTATCTTAATATTATACTACTATCCTTGTTTATTTAGTAACAAGTCATTTTGGAAAGGTAATATTTTGGATTCCTAATTATATTAATAAACAATGTATTGTATTACATCGTGTTTACTTCATAAAAATCAATACAATAATTCCCGATAGAAAAATTGCTTTGGGGTCACATTCGCCCAAAGTGAGGGTTTGTGTGAAGAAGAAAAAAAGGAAAAAATCGAGCGGCCGGTTTACGGTCAGAGTAAGCAACATGTAATTTTTTACCTATATAAGGGGTTATTGCGATTGCGAAGGACCCCGTGAAGAGCCATCGCCTTGGGCCCCGCAAGGACTAGGGCCGCCACCGGACACCCTATATATGAGAGCTTCTAAAATACTGAGCTTGAGGGTCGATTCCGATTTGCAAATAAGCTTAGCTTCTTCGAACAAAAAATTACGATTATTTTTGCTACAGAATGGTGAAAAGCTTCCAATTAAGTGGAGACAATGTAAATATACAAAGTCATCGCTCTTACGTTTTTCTTTAATTAACACACAGCAACCGAAAAATTGTATTTCGACACCTGGGTGTTAAAAGAAAAAATAACAGAAAATGGTTAAGATCCGTGTTAATGGCGTAGGATATAAACTACAGCGTAAAAGCAAGCTTTCGCCATTCAAATAGGTGGCTTATTCAGGAAGCAAATCTATATGCAAACAGTAAATTAGAAATACAAACAGTTTCAGAAGTTTTCAAATTTTAAAAACTTCTAATTTTGAAAATTTCTGGAACTATTTTTATTTCCAATTTACTGTTTACATTTAGCTTTGCTTCCTGAAGAAGCCACCCATGAGCGGCGAAAGTTTGCTTTTACGCTGTAGCTTGTATCCTACACCATTAAAACGGATTTTAACCATTTACTGTTATTGATTTAGGCGTATTCTACCCGATTATAATTTATTTTAAAAGAAAAAAATTGTGTAAAAGAAAAAAAAGAAACAAAAATTATGTGCTATTTAAAGAAAAACGTTGAAAGAGCGATGACTTTGTCTATTTACATTCACGACAGAATATAATTATTTCATGACAGATTATTTTAGAAGCTTTTCATATATAACAAAATTCTTCACAACTTGCCGATAATATAGCATCCATTCTATTTCTATCAAGAGCGTTGACGCAACTCACAAGAATGTTAACGATGTCACGGCGATTTGAATATTTACGTGACACTCGTCCTGAGGAAGCTTGGCCAAAGCACAGCGAAACGGTAGTCCGCAAGTGTATAATTTAATTTGTGAACAAATGTTGATTTCTTCAGTCTTATGTACTTCATATGTCATGTTCTTAGGTTATAAGAATTTAAGGAGAAGATATCAGTTTACCTAGAATACCAGCATTATATGAATGTTGATTAACTATCGTACTTGATTCGTTTTAATTGAAACCCAGGCTAGATAAAAATTCAGGAATATACATATCCTAAATGAAGCACAGAAATCTCACTTCAAAAATATATCTAGATATTCAGTGAAGACAAATGTGCTTACAGCAACTTCAACGCTTATTCACTTCCTTAGGCACTTTAAAAAGTCAGCATATGTCATCATACTGTATTACTCGTAACATGTAACGCTCTCCAAGTATAACAACCTTGGTTAAAGCTGAAAATAGTATATACCACAGCTAGCTATAGAACGTTACACAGCTCATAAGAATGCGTACATGCATTGTTAACAACCTTCCTATACCTCTGCTTTTCACATACGTTGTTCAACCCCCGACCATAATTCACGTTGCCAAAAGACATTCAGTCGAGAGAGAAAATGTAGCGTTGAGTTAGAAACTGCTTAAGGAAAACGGACCAAAATTTACATAGATACATATATACATATCACTAAGCTTTTCTCTGAGATTCAGAGGTTAGCTCCACAAAGGAATACAAAATACCAGATAAATTTTTGACTGATTATTTACTTGCTGTTACCGTATCAAACTTCGCCATTTACAGCGATCTTGACACACAACTCGGGCTCCTGACATCCATCATACGACGTACACAAGACCTTCTATACTCACAATTTTTTTTTTTTTTTTTTTTTTTTTTGGTTTAAAAACAGGATGGCCAACGGGTAAGCGAGCATTATTTTTTTGGTTTGAAATCACGATGGGCAGCGGGTAGGCCAGCATTATTTTTGGTTTGAAATCAGGATGGGCAACGGGTGGGCGAGCATTATTTTTTGTTTGAAATCAGGATGTGCAACGGGTGGGCGAGAATTATTTTTGGTTTAAAATCAGAATGGGCAACGGGTGGGCGAGCATTTTTTTTGGTTTAAAATCAAGATGGGCAACAAGTAGGCTAGCATTATTTTTGGTTTGAAATCAAGATGGTCAACGAGTGGGCGAGCATTATTTTTTGTTTGAAATCAGGATGGGCAACGGGTGGGCGAGCATTATTTTTGGTTTAAAATCAGGATGGGCAACGGGTGGGCGAGCATTTTTTTTTTGGTTTAAAATCAAGATGGGCAACAAGTAGGCTAGCATTATTTTTGGTTTGAAATCAAGATGGTCAACGAGTGGGCGAGCATTATTTTTTGTTTGAAATCAGGATGGGCAACGGGTGGGCGAGCATTATTTTTGGTTTAAAATCAGGATGGGCAACGGGTGGGCGAGCATTTTTTTTTTGGTTTAAAATCAAGATGGGCAACAAGTAGGCTAGCATTATTTTTTGTTTGAAATCAAGATGGTCAACGAGTGGGCGAGCATTATTTTTGTTTTGAAATCAGGATGGGAAACGGGTAGTGGGCGAACATTATTTTTGTTTTGAAATCAGGATGGGCAACGGGTGGGCGAGCATTATTTTTGGTTTGAAATCAGGATGGTCAACGGGCGGGCGAGCATTATTTTTGTTTTGAAATCAGGATGGTCAACGGGTGGGCGAGCATTATTTTTGTTTTGAAATCAGGATGGGCAACGGGTGGGCGAGCATTATTTTTGGTTTGAAATCAGGATGGTCAACGGGCGGGCGAGCATTATTTTTGTTTTGAAATCAGGATGGGCAACGGGTGGGCGAGCATTATTTTTGGTTTGAAATCAGGATGGTCAACGGGCGGGCGAGCATTATTTTTGTTTTGAAATCAGGATGGGCAACGGGTGGGCGAGCATTATTTTTGGTTTGAAATCAGGATGGTCAACGGGTGGGCGAGTATTTTTTTTTATTTATTTATTTATTTATTTATTTTTTTTTTATTTTTTTATTTATTTTTTTTTTATTTTTTTATTTATTTTTTTTTTTTTTTGAAATCAGGATGGTCAACGGGTGGGCGAGCATTTTTTTTTTTTTGAAATCAGGATTGTCAACGGGTGGGCGAGCGTTATTTTTGTTTTGAAATCAGGATGGGCAACGGGTGGGCGTTATTTTTGGTGGAGCAAGCTTGATAGCATTTTTTTTTTTTACGAAACACTAAAAGAACTAATTTTTAACGCTTTTTACTACCCGCTACAAAAGAGTTCGTGCAATCCTCACCCCCTCGATCTGGACACACACACTTACACGGATCTGACTAGTTAAGCCACTGGTGTAAGGTACAGGTGTTACTAGAATGTCACCTTCAACTTTACGCTTGCTCTGAATGCATTATCTTAAATTTCTTTTCAAAATTTTGCATTTTTGCTTGAGAAAATAGTACTGTATTTGAACAGTTTAAAAGAAAATGTCCTTTTTGTTTATCTAAATCAAATTTTAACGTCGTGCCACGCAGACACAATACCTCCCCTCTCCTTAACTCCCTTCCTTCAAGCCAGAGACTTTGCCTTGCACTCCTCTCCTTCAAAGCAGTCTTCGGCCATTTCCTCCACTTTCACTGTACCGGGGCAGTCTTAAGAGCTCTGGTGTAGCTTCAGATCTCACTTTCCATGTTTAAATCCCGTATGTTGTAAAGAAAACAAACAGCAGAGCAATTAGTAGTGATCCCCTCAGTAAATTCCTATCCACCCTCCTCATTAGCCCCCTGGCCGTACAAACAAGGAAAAGAGGCTTAAACTAAGGAATTGGAAGAGTGGAGAACAACTGAATTTCCATGGCCCTTCGGATGCTATTTTGATAACCTTTCTACGAAGACGTAAACAACACACTTCCTAGGGAAATAAAACATAAGACTTATTACTTGGCAAAGTCCAGATTATATTTTAAAGTTAAATATATTGAAAAATGACACATTCTGAACTGGGTGGGCGGCAAAGTGGGCAAGACGAATTTCAGTGTGGGCCTCGCACCCCTTTGGCGACGTCCCTGGAGGAAACAGCTCCCAATCCCCAAAACAGGGAATTTATCTTTCACTCACTGACTTTTTAATTTAATTTAATTTAATTTTTATGTATTTATTGTTATGAGAAGCAAAATGAAAACAGGAGAAATCGTAATTTGGGGGGGGGGGGGGGGGCTTCAGTATCGCGATGCCCTGCGCCTCGTCTTCGTGAGCTTCTCTGTAAATCCGCCATTGGAGTGATCATTTGATTTAAAAGAAATAATGAAAATAATATTCCGAGTAATGGTTTGGAAATTTATTTCCTTTATTTCAACGAACAACTTATTTTGTGATTATTCTAAAATTACCGTAGAGGGCTCACCGCCCCACTTCTGGTTCAGCAGCACTGGTGATCACGTGAAACCTAAATTAGTTTTCTCTCACTTCATACAGCCGTAACTGATGACTACAAAGGACTACTGCTGCCATCTATTGGAAAGTTTGGACTTCAGACATTCAAAAGTGCTTTACTTTGCTGTTACGCGCCGGACTTAGATGATTGGCATCCTCGGCAAAGTAAATTCAGGCGCCCCTTTCCCTTAACTTCTCCTCTTATCAGTATCCAGCTGATAACTGCAACAAGTGTGCCCATTGGCCATCCCATGTGCTTTGTTTATTCTTATTATTTATAGACATTTTAGTTAGGCGTATAATAACTAAAAATAAAATGCCTTGTAAGTATGTGAAGAAGAATTTTTATTTACAAAGTAAGAGCAAAACTTACAGAAGTAAGTATTCACAGAAAAATTTAAATTAAAGATTTTTTTTTCTTTCTTTGGCCTGAGCAAATCTGTTGAAGACCTCAGAAACGTTTGTTTGTAGCGTTACATCCTTTTCAGAGCACCTTAACACTAGCACATTCAGTTCACTGTTCACAAGAACTGATCTTTTAGCGCTCTTCACTCTGCTTAGAAGAGAAAACCCTCTTTCCGCTGTGCAGTTAGTGACTGGCAAAGTAAAGTAAAGAAAGTCCTTAGCACAATTTCCAGGTTAGGAAAGTGTCATGTCTTTTATAACAGTACAGTTATGTTATCGTTGTCAATGTTTCTAGTTCAAAGTACATCTTGAAATGAGAGTCCAAATATCACGTTCCCGAAATCACTATTAATGTCTTCTGCATAACACTGTGCTAATTTCAGTGCAGCTTCCATAATGACTTGGTTTGCAGCCTTAGGTGATACTCATAGAAGAGGCAACACTTCAAAGCGTCAGTACCTCATAGGCTTTCCCCCTTCTTGCCAAGTTAGTTATTAATGAATCAATGATTTTGAGAAATACACTAGTTCTAAATTTTGTTCTTTCATCTCGATTGTTTTCAATACCTCGGTCTTCACCTACAAACACTTTACATTTTCTGCTCTCTGTGTACTTTGGTTTTTCACATCCACAAATGAAGCAGATTTTTCATGGTTTTAGAATTCATTCCTTCTTTCATTCAAAAAATCCCTCCAATATTTGAAGTTGCTTGGTGGCTACTGTAAGATTGAAGATTGAGAGTTTGTTTATGTAAATTGTTGCTACACTTACCAACCCTTTCCAAAGTATCATCCCAAAAGGCAGAAAGGAAAGCAATTTCAAAATTATGAAAATTGAGCTCAAGACCTTGGGCTTGCAAATGAGTTGCTCGTTTCATGGAAGAATCTACAGACAAGTAAAGCGTTTTGAATTTCTTAAAGCCTCGTACTAAAGTTTTTTTGTGCCATCTGCTCTGGCAGACCAATGAGTTTCAGATAAAGATATTACCAGAGCGGTATAGTTTTTTTTTTCAAGATACCGTTTTAAAATATCCCACATGTAGGTTGATGCTGAGAAAAAATTATAGAACTCCTGAACAAATCTGAAAAACACTACAACCTCAGACCTCAGTACAGCATTCAGAAAAATGTGTATAACGTAAAGGTCTTGTCGTACTGCTACGTTATTTTAAAACATCACCATACGATGAAAAAGTTCCTAAATTAAACCTTAACGGCCAGACGAAACATTTAAAAAGCCTAAATCAAACTTACGGAAAAGATGCTTTATTTCTCGATGTAGCCCTTCACATAACAAATCGGTATCAACATTAAACACACCAACAACGCTACGTTCCACATTAATCGCTCTCCAACACAACGCTCCCCAAGCAACAGTTTACTCGTAGTTTATATCTCTGGTTCTTATCATAATAAAAGGCATACGTCGCGTTCATTCAACCTCAATTATGTTGCCAACAGTATTCGTTTGAGAGAAAAGATATCACGTTAAGTGTGAAGTATAACTGAGAACAAACTCAAGATTTACATAAGGAAAGAAACTAAAAAGGAAAGTTAATTAAGAATATACGTTACATGCGTTTTATTTTTATTTTTTTTGTTTGATTGGAGGTTTAACGACCACCGTGAGCAACTCAATGGGCTATAAGCAGTCGCCCGTCCCTAATTCAGGGTCACTGGTTCCAGGGAAGGGAGAGAGCCAGTGCCGTAAGACAAACACAACATCCATGCCTGACCGGGATTCGAACCCGGACCCCTTACGGACGAATGATCAGTGGCCAGCGCCTTAGACCACTGCGCCACCGGGGCGGCGTTACATGCGTTTCATGTTCATTGGTTGGAACAGGCAACGAGGAACACAATAAACCTTTCCAGGTGGCTGAAATAACAGCAGCCAATCACTTATAAAATGTTCTCCTTTAGGGAGTGTACTTCTGAACATCTTTGCAGATTTACTGTTGATTTTATTGTGGAATTTTGACCCATTTTCTGTGTTAGAACAAGTTGTTTCATCACATTTTGCTGTCTCTTTTTGTCCCTATACAGTCGACGACGGTCCTGGGAACAGCAGTGGCATTTTTGTTGTCACTGCGTAGAGGCTTTCTTGTGGCTGTAAATGCTTTCCTAGTGTCTCAAACATATATAGCCGACGATGTACAATTGCGAACGACAGGATGAGTGGAAGCATGCTATCATCATGCTAACGTCTCTACAGGGACTTGAATGTCCGCCCTTTCCCATACCCAGAGAGATTTCCAGGTTATGCTTATCCACTGACGCCCAGTTCGTCGAACACCTGAAAAAAAAAAAAAAGTGAAAAACAGAAACGGAGCAGCTCGTTCTTGAAAATCGAAACCATAAGTGTTAAACACGACCTAATTACGTTTTTTACCTAAATGCAGAAAAAACATTCCTGCACATGAACCATTTGGATGAATACCGTCTTCACACGATTTTAATGATCTTAAAATATGAAATATATGTACAATTAAAATACTGTAAAACACACTTGCACTTTCAGAGTGACAGTCGTCCCATCATCAAGGTGTGATCGGATCTCCCAAACCGTTCGGTATAAATATCTGTAGCAGCAATCGACGTAACAGAATCTTGCGATATACGCGCCATATGTCCCGCTACTGGTGACTAAGAGTTTGTTCATTTCCGCTTTCAAAGGAAGTTGCTGTAATGATAATTGCCCTTGGGATCTACCTGATATTTGGAGACGCCTTTTGTCTACAAGTGTTGAACAATCATCAGAACTATCTTCATTTTTTAGACTTTAATACTTAATATTGCAGTTATAATCATGTTTTCGATTTGTGATGTGGTGTCGCTCTGATCGTGGTTTAACCGCCGGGACAGATGGCGCGTATGTCGCAAGATTCTGTTACGTCGATTGCTGTTATATGGCGCACTACAGATATTTATACTGAACGGTTTGGGAGATCCGATCATACCTGATGATGGGGCGACTGTCGCTCTGAAAGTGCTAGTGTGTTTTAGAGTATTTTAATTGTATATATATTTCATATTTTAAGATCATTAAAATCGTGTGAAGACGGTATTGATCCTAACATTTTTTTACCCTCTGCGTTTATTTTTCTCTCTGCTTGACTCTTTCTCAGCTTTTATGTATCTCTATTCCTGAATGGCCAAAGGCCAGACGGAATTGAAAACGAAACAGCGTCACATTTAATTATAAAAGAAAAACATCAGAAAAAAGCAAAAATCACGTAATTTAGTACGACGGGATTACACTGTGGTTTTATTTATCAAATCGATTGGCATTAATGGTTGTTTGCTAGGAGTTGCACACATGTTTTTCAGTCTGGCGTTCTACTGACATAACAGTAATGGGATGCCACACACTCCCATAAACTGGTGATTTTCTTTTACAAAATATTTACTGATTGTCACATGATTGTTTCGGTCTACGGTAAAGATTATTTCATTCCGAATGATTCGCTTAGGTCAGTCATAAAATATTTTCATGTAGCGTACGGTTAATTACCGTATCTTTTTAAGTATTAGGCGCTTGAAAAATTAATTCCCACTGTTGTCCAGTAGAGCGCAGCAGTGGTGCGCTGTGACCCGGGCCACACGTGACCTCCCTTGCTCACGCACGTACCGTTCGTAGTTTGGGCGAAGCAGTGTGTGACACGCGATCGGAGGGCACAGAACACGAGTTTGTGTCGCATTCACGATGTCGAGTTTCGTACCAAAAAAGGAGCATTTGCGGGAAGCATTGCTCTTCTTCTTTCATCTCAAGAAACCTGCAGCGGAAAGTCATCGTTTGCTAGTGCAGGCCTATGAGGTACATGTCTTATCGGAAACAACATGCAGAGGGTGGTTCTGGCGCTTCAAAGCCAATGAATATAACGTGAAGGACAAAGAGAGTGCCCTGGGCAGCCGAAAAAGTTCGAAGATGGCGCATTGAGGGCCTTATTGGAGGAGGATTCATGTCTGACACTCCTCGAGTTGTCTGAAACACTACGGGTCGATGAGTGAACGGTTAGCAAACGTTTAAAGGCAATGGGAATGATCCAGAAGCTCGGAAACTGGATCCCACATGACAAGGTTATTCTTCTCCACGACAACGCTGGACCTCATGTCGTCAAATCCGTGAAGGAACTCTTGGAGGCACTTGGCTGGGAGGTCTTACCCCCACCCGCCTTATTCCCCGGACATTGCTCCCCTGGACTTCCATTTGTTCCGGTAGCTACAACATGGCCTGTCAGATATCCAAAAATGGCTCGACGAATGGTTCGCCTCGAAAGAACCTGCATTTGTCTACCGCGGAATCCATTTCCTACCCCAACTGTGAGAAAGGGTCGTAGCTGCCAACGGACACTATTTTGAATAGACTATCCTGTACCGTTCTGTGGCAACACACAGGTGTTTGTGTGGCAAAAAAATAGCGAGAATTAATTCAAGCACCTAATATTATTCATGCAGATTAGCAATGACAGCTTTCTTAGACACCACGGACATCGCTCATAGCAGCTGTCAGCATTTTGTCCACCTTCTGGCGTTTTTCACCACACAATATGAAATGCAGTTATTTATTACTGATGTTGTATTTGTCTAAGTATGAATTCAATAAAAAGGTATGGATGACTTGAGAAATCTTTGAAAAGTGGTAATGAAAATGGTATAGCCAATTAACAGATTATAGACAACTACTCTGCACATCCACAAGACTGTGCTCCCAAATGAAAATTAATAACATAAAAATTATTTTTCTTCCTTCCAATACAAGTGCGATTCAGTCATTGGACCAAGGTACAATAAAAAATCTTAAATGCATTACCGAAACAATATCGTGCAAAAAGTTATTCTATCCATAAAGAGCAGCCAACGTATAGTTCATCTTTTAAATTTGAGAATCATCATATCGGAGATGACGGAAGCTTGGGAATGTGATGTGACTGCATCCACTGGGCACAACTGTTTCCTAAAAACCACATTCAAAAGTGATACTACAGAAGCTGAATCTGAATCCGATATGAGCCTGGCAGAATTCAAAGAAAAACAGCAGCAGCTGAAAGGCAAAGGAACTGTTGAAGAACATACAGAGCATCTCTGATTTTCCCAACGTTGATGAGAACGTTGTGATCGCTGAATATCGTGCACGGAACGACATCTTGGAAATTGCTATAAAACGTAGTGAAAAACTACAGTGAGTGATGAAGATAATGATGAAGATGCTATCAAAAAACCTTCATATGAAATAATACTAAAAGCGTTTGATACGATTCAAGGAGGATCATAGTTCCAAGAAAGTGTTGCCGACAAAATGTTCCGATGTTTACAAAAATGTGAAACTTTTGATGAACAAAACGCTTTTTATTGGAAATCTGTAATCAATCCCTGTTAGAATTAACCAAATAACGGGTGGCGGCGCCTCTTGCCTTGATAACAGCATGAATCCGGTGTGGTACAGACTCCACGAAGTTGTGGATGTATTGACCATCGATTTGCATCCACTCGTGCGTCAATTGGTCCCAAAGTTCCGCCAGAGTGCGTGGGTTTCTATTCCGGCGTTTCACCTTCTGTTCCAAATGATCCCACAGATTTTCGATAGGATTTAAATCTGGGGATTGGGCAGGCCAGTCGAGGTGAGGCGGTGTTGCTGATTGTTCGTCGTGCCACTCAGACACAGTTTTAGCCCTGTGCACACGGCAACTGTCGTCTTGGAAGACAGGAGTGGCAATGGGATGCTGCTCCTGGAGATATAAGGCAAAGGGCAACACTTTTTCATTCAGAATGCGGAAGTACGCATGCTGGTTCCTATTCATCGTCATTGCAACAAGAGGGCATATTTCGCGATACGAAAAACATCCCCAAACATCACAGAACCCCCACCAGATTGAACAACACCTTCGACACAATCAGGATTAAAGACTTCATTGGGTCTGCGATGCACTCGTCGCCTCCCATCATCGGAGTACAAACAAAAACGAGACTCACCAGACCAAATTACTCGTTTCCAATCCTCCACAGTAATGTTTTGGTGCCCTCTGAGCCCACTGATAACGTGCGACTTTGTGGCTTGCTCTTAAAAACGGTCTCTTTCGTGTTACTCTGCCCCAGATGTCCATCGCATGCAGTTCTCGTGGCAATGTCATTGGTTGGAGTAGACTTTCATTGACCGGTTGGAGCAACTGTTGCCTGGTTTGAAACCGATTTGCAGCTACTAGGCGTGAAACACGGCGGCGGTCCCTATTGGTAAGAATCGATTTCCGGCCAGGGTTACATCGCCGTTTTTCAGTTTACTGCGAACTACACCACTGTTTGTAGACCCACTGGACAATTCGCTTCGACACATAAAAAAATTGGGCGACTTCATTCACTTTGTGTCCGTGAGCACGGCCAAACACGATGGCCCCCTTTTGCAGCTTAGTAACGTCTGTCTTACGACTCATATTGCAAACGAAATTCAACACACACGTTTCTCTTCACCACTGCACATGATAGAAATGATCTTGTAAACAACTTCAGTGCTTTTTATCTCCCAATAATGCTATCACGGCGCCCTCTATGCAACCGGTAGCTTCCTACTGTAATTTCTATTAGGGGTGAATAATTTTTTGTCCGGTATGTTTAAGTGCACATGCTATTAGGATAATGAGGAAGAGAGGTAAGTTTTTAGTTTTCGTTTCCTTCTCTTCATTAGTTTGTTTATTCACACAGTGCATTCTGTTTCTGTGAATATATGTGTAAAACAGTTTTAAACTCATTTACGAAATATTTCTACTCAAAAATTCAATTTACTGTCCAAATTCAACTATATTTTACACTGTTTTTTTATTTTATTTGATTAAATCTTTACAATTTAAATTGATTTCTATTTAACAAATTTTCTTTATAAGGAAGTTTTTAAGTGGAACTATGCGACTTCGTTAAATAAAGTTTCAACTGTGTTCTGAAACTTTTTCACTTTGCCTAGGACCTTTTCATTCTGCTACGCCCTGCAGATTTACGTGATCAGTAGGCAGGACAGTGCCATCTGCATACGATCGTAACAGCAATAAAAAAATTAAAAAAAAAGCGTCTGATGGCTGAATGGAAGTTATTTTATTTGTGATTTTATGTCTACAATACGAAATTCATACAAAACTTGTTGTTGAGAAATTGGAGATTGATGAGCTTTAACGCAATTAAATTAAAGAAAAACCCAGCAAAGTGATGAAGTGCCAAACATACAACTGACAACATAGATTAGCAGAAGTGCGACCATATTAATTAAAAATTTCATTTAAGGAATCTGTGAATCCTCGTCGCTTGTTTGCTTTTAGAAGTCCGAAGCTCTAACGTTACGAAAAGTCCTTTAGAAATCTGGAAAGTGCATCCATGTTTAAGTGTGAAATAACAAGAAGATTGGAAAGGATTTTGGCACACTAATCACGAAACAATTCATCCTCGCCTCCTCGAGACATCACATGACTTGAGAACATTTTCTACTGGCTGCGCAAATTCGCGTGAAAACCACTCCATGCTCTCTGCTTAATGCACTGCCTAAATTGTATTGAGCCTCGGGTTCTAATCCCCGCAAAGTACGTAAGTGAGCCTTGAGACACCGATAAAGGAAAGCGTTGCTTGCAGACAGTCTGCGGAGTTGTGCTCAAGTGCCTTATGGTGTCTTCTTAATAAGGCTGATTACAAAATGGTGGGATTTCAGTGGTATTATATTGTGGATACATTTCAAATACCCTGAAATATTGAGTTGTGCAACTTTGTGTTCGAAATAGCGCTCTTTCCGTCCCATTCTTAATCTCCAAAAACAAACTTTAAGGCTTTGGGGCACTTTTTTTTTCTTACACTTTCCTTGAAATTACACTCTACTTGTCAGAAGTAGAAAATAGTGACGCCCGGTAAACATTCGAAACTAAACAAGAAAGATGACACCAAGTTGTTCCGGCTACCCTCAAGTTAGAATGGTTCGAAGCACTGGCTTCTGATCATCATGGGTTCGAATCCCGGGAGAGGTGTTACATTAAAAAACAATTGAGCACTATTTCAAAATGATGAATGGAAATAAATTGTATAAACCAACGATGTTGTCGATAATAAACTTTATACATGCATACATATCATTAAGCTGTTCTCTGATGTTCAGAGATTAGCTTCTTAAAGAAAGACCATATGCCAGGTAAACGTTTAACGGATTGAACTAAATTTTACTTACTGTTGGTGTATCAAACCTCTATTTACAGTGATTTCGGCACACAGCTCGAGCTTCACTGACATCCATCACACGCAGCACACAAGAACTTTTGTACTTCATATTCATAATCTTTCATGCAGACATTCCTGAATCTGGTCCTTCCATGATTTCTTTGGCCTTCCTCTACCTTTCTTTCCTACCGCTTGGGCTGAAAAAAATTATCGTAGTAAGCACCTCATCACTCAGTCTTTCAGCATGGCGAAACCACCTAAGAATATTAGTGCCCACCTTACTAACAACGTTTTGCTTCACATTACACAACTGCAACACAACATCATTCCTCACATGATGAGAGCGTATTTTACCGCAAACCCCTTCCATAAGTAACGCATCTCTCTAGCACAGAAACGACTCCTGTGGCTCTTCTGAAGTACCTATACATCAGAGTAGGAACAATTACACTTTCATATACAGCCATTTCTTGAAACCCCATGATTGCTATGAAATCCTCTTAAAGGAGCAATGATTTTCACAGAAGAATTAATTTGCCACCTAATTATTTTCTCTATCAAACATGATTCCTGAATATATAAACTCTTTTACGTGGGCAACATTCAGACTTATCTTTTTTTTTTTTTTTTTTTTTTTTTTGATTGGAGGTTTAACGACCACCGTGAGCAACTCAATGGGCTATAAGCAGTCGCCCGTCCCTAATTTAGGGTCACTGGTTCCAGGGAAGGGAGAGAGCCAGTGCCGTAAGACAAACACAACATCCATGCCTCACCGGGATTCGAACCCGGACCCCTTCGGACGAATGATCAGAGGCCAACGCCTTAGACCACTGCGCCACCGGGGCGGCAGACTTATCTTGCATCCAAATGACACAGAGATTGACCAGGTAAATGAATTTGTATACTTAGAAAACATGTTTAACATAGAGAACAAATCCGATTGAGAAATTAGTTGGCAAATGAATTCTATTTTTGAAAGTCATAGTTACTTTAGCAGGAAATAATAAACTAACGACCTGTACAAAAATTATTGATTATCGTTTATAAATAAATAATTTTTTTCATTTCATTTCATTTATTGATCTTGCTGTTACATATTAAAATTAATAATTCTAAATAGTTAATTATAAACATAAAAATAACAGCAGGGAAGATCAAGGAAAAGACCTCGAGGAGACCTGACCGGCTTCGATCTCCTAGGTTTAAGTGAAGACAGGAACATTGATATAACAGCAACAGAGTCAAAAAGGAAACAAATATCAAATTAAACTTCTAATCATAATATTGAATTAATATCATATCAAGAAGAAAATAATATTAAAGTAATGAAAAACATGAATTGCCCCCCTACCCAGTCCTCATCGTATAGATCCCCCGTCTCTTGGCCACTGAATCTTCACCTGCTAAGTCCCTCGCATTCCCCCCTCAGTCGAATAATCCCTGTCAATTAACCTCCCATCTTGTACTAATAAATGGATGTCAGTTGTTGAACAAATAGCGTCTTAATTTTTTTTAAACAAATTGAAGTTATTAATAGATATTAATTCTTCAGGCAAAGAGTTCCGAAACTCCGTACCAGAATAATCTAGGCTTTGTTTAGTAGTTTGTGTTCTAGGTGTAGTTAGTCTCAACAAAGCTTGGTGACGAATATTATAATGGTACGTAGCATATTAGTGCCCACCTTACTAAAATATTAGTGCCCACCTTATTAATTTCTATGAGCTCCTGTCCAAGGTTCAATTTAATTCGTTTGTACATAATTTTGCCTAAGTTAAAGTGAAAGAGTTGCAGAATTGTTAGAATATTATATTTGTTTGGGTTAGCTCTGGAATATCTGAACGTATTTTGTCCTAGTAAGTTGCCACCATTTAAAATATATTTAGAATCATTAATCGAATATATTTATTTTGAAGAATATGCAATTGATTAATATTAGTAAGTGTTGTTTGACCCCAGGATAGTAAGCAGTAATCGAAGTGTGGATGAATTCATGTATAATACAATAATTTTAATGTTTTAACAGATAGATTTGTTAGTATGTGACTAATTATTCCTATATTTCTGGATTTTTTTATAACATGTCTATATGCAGATTCCATTTTAAATCATTATGAAAAACAATACCCAGATAAGTAAGATTATTAGCTAACTCAATCTGATTATTTTGAATGGAAAAGTTAAAATTAATAGTTTGATTAGGTTTTTGTCTGGAAAAAAGTAAGGCTTTAGATTTATTGTAATTAATTACTAATTCATTGGAAGACAACCAGTCAGTGTACTTCGATAATTCAGTAGTGGATAAAAATATCATTTCACTAATAGTTGGTCCCGAAAGAGGAGTGTTGTATCATCGGCGTAAAGAATAAGGTTTGAATTAGATTATACAAGAAAGTGCGGCGTTGTGTTTCACTATTTCTCCGTTACTGGTTTTGGGAGATAAGATCGTTGTCTGTGTATTTTACCTAAAATGAGTTGTTTTTTAACTTCTGTATACCTTTACTTATATTTCTCGTAAAGAAAATACCTGGTATACCTGAAATTAGCATCATGACACATGTTTAACGAAAAACAACCTTCTTTAATAACAATTTTGGTAATAAAAGAACACTTACATACCAAACTGTGTGAGGGTTCAACTGTATATGTGAATCAGTAGCGGCGTCAGTAGTTCAGAACTGTGTGGCTATTAGGGAGGCTGAGTATCGTACGATGGGGCACAAATTATGAAATGCTTCGCAGGAATTCCGCCAGAAAATTCCGTTAACACAAATTTTAACCGACGCTGATGATGTAATCCTCAGTAAAAAAAAAAAAAAAAAAAAGATTATCAAGTATATGCTGTCTGTAGTATTTATTCAGAGTATGAAGTATGAAGGAGCCATAGTTAAGAAACTCCAAGTGGCTTCTGACCATTTATCTAAGGTGGGTCCGGGTTTGAATTCCGGTGAGGCATGGATGCTGTGTTTGTCTTACAGCACTGGCTCTCTTTCTTCCCCGGAATCATTTTCATCATTATCATCAATGACTCAACAGCCCTGCGTGGGCCCTGGCTTTCTTCAGAAACCTCTGCCATTGTTCCTTATTCAATGCCTATAACTCCTCCAATTTTTCACTCCTTAATATCTTGCATCACTCCATCTTACCATCTTAATTTAGGTTTTCCAATTTTTCTTTTTACCTTCCGGCTTAGCATTAAACATTTTCTTAACTATTCTATTACTATCCATGCGTATAATATGTCCAGCCCAACTTAATCTATTTATTTTTATGTATTTAATAATGTCTGGTTCATTAAATAATCTGTATAGTTCATGGTTGTATCTTTTCTTCCACACACCATTCTCTTGTGCTGCTTCAAAAATATATCTAAGAACTGTTCTTTCAAACAGACCCAACAATCTTTCATCTGCCATTGGTAACACTCAGTTTTAAGACGCATAAGTTAACCACTGGTCTTACAAGTACTTTGTGCATCATTATCTTTGTGTTTCTTAAGATCAGATGTGACTTTAAGTGTTTCCTAAGTCGACAGAAGCATCTATTTGCGGAAAAATACGTCTCTGAATCTCAGTACTAATATCATTTTTACAATTAACTTCTGATCCCAAGTATAAAAAACTATGTACAATTTAAAATTTATAGGCACTAATTTCAATTTGAGAAGGTTTATTATCACAAATCCTTCTAGTTATTGAAATATATTCCCTGGAATCAGTGGACCTAAATTAGGGACGGGTGCCTGCTTATAGCTCATTGAGTTGCTCATGGTGGTGTCCCCCCCCCCCAAATTGCATGGCCTTTTTCAAGTGTTACTATTTCTTCGCAATTTTAGCTTACTTGCGTGTGTTTTTTTCTTATCTCTTTTAATTTTTGCTGTCATAAGGCTGTTTACGAATTTTAGTCTGTTACCTGACAAATAATATCTCATCTTTTCAGACTATAATTGCAAAAATGATGTCTTTCTTCTGCTATCTTAAACATTTGCTCATAGAACACCCTCCATTTCACACAATAGTACAACACTAAATTTAACAAAAATTTCATTTTATATAGCTAAATTTCTGTGAATTCGAAACATTTGCAAATGTTTAGCAAAGTTTCCTAAAATCTTAGATGGTTGCATTCGCCACGTATTCTAACTGCTTAAAAGGGGGGGGGGGAGATAAAGGATGGACTTTAGCCCATCCTTATCCTTCTGTAACGTCGCGCCTGATGTGAATTGAGAGAACTTATCATCATCAATAAGAACGACAACAATTCAAGATGTAGAGAATGACATTTCAAGGAAACTATAGTTAAAAATGGAACGTTGAAAACTAGGGAGCTCTTTCTCTGGTTTCACACAATTTCACTGACAAACTCTTTCTCTGGAATGGCAGTATCCAGGAAAGGGATGTTAGCCCTCCCCTTCTCCTGCCCCTCCCGAATTCTTTTTTGAGCAAATTTTTTTTTGCTTGTTTATTATAAGTTATTAGATTAACAGGAGTCGCAATTGTCTTCTTCTCATTTTTTTTTACAAATTGTTTCTGTTATTTCCTTTGATAAATCTTACTTCAGAAGGACATTGTTTTCTCACTGTACCCACTGGTCAGCAGTTACAAATTTATAGAAGTACAGGAAACTCTGTGTCTGGCATTTTATTAATCAGAATTGATCTATTATCGGGTATTTTGGAGATCGCTTATTTATTTATTCATCGTGTTAAGAGAGAAGAAACACAATAGCAGTTGGAATAGCAGTTTATTGTTTCTTTATAACATCAAGATGGCAGACTGGGATGGGTTGTGTTTAGAAATGTAAGAGCGCAGTAAGTGATTGCATCCCGTAGGCATATTGACACTTGTTCGATCTGTGAAATATCCGTCTTTTCATCAGCCATCACAGTGAAATATTTTGCAGCATTTACTTTTTTTACTCTTGTATGCTGAATAATGTTTCCGCAAATATAGATAAGTTGGTTTTGAATTAAAGGACCGGTATATTGCGCGTTTGCTGCACCTAATTTGAGATGCTTTGCAAGCACAGAATCAATCCCCAGAAGAAACTCGGAACCTCAGAAGTGCACACAAATTACCGTCCTTGCTATGATAGTAACTATTAGACGGCCAATTCAACGTCAAAGTACCTTGGTTTGGTGGTTTCATCTAGCGTTATTGGAATTTTTAAAGTCCACTTCCCCTGACGGAGATTTCAAATTTTTTTATATAATTTTCATATCTCAGACTGTACTTGCTTTCATCCCGTCTCTTGTTGTTTTCATGTGATCTCTGTCTCATACTGTTCAGTTTGTTTTTCTACTAATACTTAGTAAGTTCATGTGTCCTTACTTGCTAACTAATGCTAATATACTGAAAACTGAAGAATTTATTTTATTTTATGTGATTAGATAGATAGATTTTTGCTGTGGAATAGTTTTAAAAAAAAACCCGAAACAAAAATTTAGTTACGGCACTGATAGATAGATGGATTACATTTTTTCTGTGGAATATTTTAAACTCCCTCATCCTTACGAAACTAAGGTCCTGTTCCTATTCAACTACGATTCTGTTCTCTGGTGATATTGGAGTTTGTAAACAACGTTCACATAATAAGTACGTAGGTTTAGCAATAATAGAACATCGTGGATTGTCATTTCAAGAACCTTACACCAGGAACACACCAGTGGCGGCTCGTGGTGTAAAATGCTGGTGAGGCGAACGGTCTTGATGTAAATGTAAAACAGTAAAACATATGTTATTGAAAAATATATAAATTCGTATAACGTTATACGAATATATATATATATATATATATATATATATATATATATCAGTGGCGTAGCAGGGGGGTCGTGGTTTGCACCCCCTTATTAGGCGAGACAGCTTTTTCTAAGTACGTTTTATAGATAATTTCCCTATTTAAATTCTTTGATTTTTATATAACTCGGAAAGCAATATAATTTCTTGATAATAGAAGAGAAAGTAAAGCAAAGCGGCCAAAGATGTTGCTTTATTAAATTTTTATTAAAACAACTATAATTTATTGCATTTTCTTCATTTTATTAAATTAGCTTCATTTTGTATTAATATTCAAGATGTGCGTACGTACCAATAGGAAAATATTTGTTGAAGCGCCCCCCCCCCAAATTGTTATATGCACTTATGCACAGTTATACAGCAGAAGCGCAGAACCCCCCTTCAAAAAGTTTCATGTCAAAGGCAGTATCCCCCATTAGATATCTTTGAAGTCCTGGGTTCGAGTCGGCTGAATCATTAAAATCCGCTGAGATTCGGAATTTAGCCCTTATATACAAATATTATTCAACAGTAATGGAATAAAATTATAGAAATATATGAAACACGGCGTGGGAGTCTTTCTTCACGAAAAAATCCAAAAATTTTAGAGAAAAAATGTACATATACCTCTCTATATATGTGTGTGTGTAATATACGCTACTTTTGCAACAATATTTTTATGAAGACAATTATTCGATAATTTTACAACAAAGAAAGAAATATTTCACCAGTATTCTTCTATGTAATACACTTGAGCGAAAATACGCAATTTGCGCGGTTTCTTTAGCTATTCAATGCGTCACTCACATCCCAACGCCAATCGGAGATCCACTTCTTAAAAAATTCAAAGTAAATCATTTGAATATAATTTTTTTCTCACGAAGTGTTTCTGAGCTTGAATAAAAGTCACAGTTCGATTGGCATATTAGTGAAGGTGCATTTAGCACGGGTCACAAACTGAAGTCCAGGCTCGTGATAACTATGTACAGGAGAAGTCAAGCTAAGGAAGTACATTTCTATATAAAAAAAAAGTATAAAATAATTTAAACCTGGAATTAAAAACAGAGGAATACGAAATTAATTTGCTTTGGGCTCGAACAGAATGCTTTCAGTTTATTTTTTATAAATAAGTTCAATTCTGCGATCCTTTTTGGCTGCAAATTTGTCTATGATCAGATCATAAAATGGTTGAGTAGACATTAGATGGTTCAGCAATTCTTTCTCGATTGAAATTTTAGCGAGTGAAGACAAACGATCTTGTGCCGTTGTATTACGGAGGTAAGTCTTAATTCTCTTCAAACAAGAAAAAATTCCTTTCAGCAGAAGAACTTGTTGACGCCAGTGTCAATACAAGAGAAAATCATTTGTAGGCTTCTGGTAACACATCTTTCAGCTCGTTTTCTTTCATTGTTTTCAAGGTTTTCTGAAAACTGAGTTCCCTGAAGTTGTGATCATTATATAAAAAATCTAATTCGTTTTTTAGTCGTTGTGTGTCTGTAAAAATGTTTGGATAAATTTTTTTGAGTGTTAAGGGCACTGGATGGAAATGACTCTGAATAACTATGGTATTTTGAGCTGTCAACTAGCTGCAGAAACTCGAGCTTTCCCATATCTTCAAATCTGGTATTTATTTGGACTTTTATATATTCATGAATACACTCCATTAAATCATTCTGTATCGTTTTAGATTGTCCAGAAAAGAAGCTTCGTATTTCTTCAAAATGTGCTTTTAATTCTCGGATGCTCCTACGAAGTAACATTTGGAACATTTCCTTGAAATTGCCTTTATTTAATGAGGAAATAGTTTCATCATGTCCTCGAAAAGGCAGTTCTTGCTTGCTTAGAACGACAACTAAATCGATTATATGTTCCATAAAAAGCCTATTTAGTCTGACCTTTTCATTAAACTTGACTTCACGAAGAGCAGCAATTTTCTTTGAGCATATCAGAAATAGTGTTTGTTTTTTTCCATTCATTTTAGACCTACGTGGTTAGTTCTATGCTCTTTAGAGCTTTCGTGCAATTTTGCACTACGAGAAAAGTTTTTTAGATCAAAATAACCCGTTGTATTCCACACATTTTTCTTATTGCTCAAAAGTAAACATGGCCAGCAAAAGAGAGTTTGCTTGTAATAGCACCAGAAAGCCAGGGAAAAATCTCGTACTATGATTTATTGAAAGACCTAAAAAACGATTTGCCGCACTTCTTATCTTTAGATATTGAACTTATTATAGGTGCTCGGTCTTCCAGATATGAGAACATCCTTGTTATCATAATCTTTCCAGTGTTTAAAAGGAATTTCTTCCAGAACACAAATCACGTCGTTTGTTGGGCCATTCATATTTTCCAACAAAAATCAAAATATGCTGTTTAGTAACAATAACAAAATAAAAAAAGAAAAACTCAACATTACTATGAACTAGCAAACACCCGCAGAAGAGAGGATTGAAAACACACTACAAAAAGTTAGATTCAAATACACTCTGACGAATAGTTAAAGCTACGTAGAAATCTTCGTACTCCAAAGCTTATAGAGGCGAACGGCGTCATCGCCTGTGAAACCACTTTTCACAAGGGTCATCTGCTCATTTTCCCGCGCCCATTGGATACACAATAATTGGGTTCTCCAATAACAGCGGAGATGCGATTCCAGTTTAAGCGAAATGGAGGGTCGCCTCAGAAATTTCCTTTCTCTTACTGGAAGTCCGGCACCTCTTTAGGTAGACCTCGGACCGTGGGGGTGGGGGGGGGGGTTCAGTCTGTAGGGCTCTTCTCTGATCCCCAGTTCCCAAAACCGACTTCTCATCGAGACGATTCAGCCGGTCGCCTCTCAGCGCTTAAAACATGCAGCTAGCTGCTTTGCAAAAATAATGATTCATTCCTCTTCTCGAAAGCCTTTCTTTAACCTAATTCATGAATCACAATGTGAATTTGTGTTTCATTTATCCTGCAAAGTTCTTATACCTTTGTTACGGACAGAAGGTTTTTTTTTTCTTTCACTTTGCGGAATTTCAGGTGAGGCGGCGCCTCACTTGCCTCATCTGACGGGCCGCCACTGGAACACACAGAACTATGAAAAAGAGTAACTCTTCCTCAGAAGACCAAGATCTCCAATTACACAATGGACTGGGCGAGAGTCTTGGAAAGCAAGACTGGGATGACGATTAGACGGTAATGTTTAAATCACACACAGCATAAACGTAGCTGCCCGATCACTGGCTCACCCAGGGGAGGAGGGCTTTAGGGCTTAAGCCCCCCCCCCCCAAAGCCCCGTACGTCAACTTTTTTATCTATGTATCTAATGTATATCTGTCTATCTTATGCACTATATATATATATATTGCATACATATCTATATATATATATATATTGTATGCATACATACATACATATCTATACATATTGTATGCATACATACATATCATCATCATCATCATCATCATTTTCAACCATTATCAATCCACTGCTGGACGAAGGTCTCTTCAAGTCTCTTCCACAACGGTCTGTCTTGTGCCAGTCTCTTCCATGTTACTCCCGCGTACTTTCGAATTTCATCCACCCACCTCCCATGTGGTCTTCTTCTGGGCCTTTTCCTGTCCCTTGGAATCCAATCTAAAATTTCGGCTGTCCATCGATGGTCTGTCCTTCTGGCAGTATGTCCAGCCCATTGCCATTTCAGGGATTTAACTCTGATCATGATATCTTCCACTCTTGTCATTTTTCGGATCCACGACTTCCTCTTCTTAACTCTCCTGGTTACACCAAGCATGCCCCTATTGGAAATAAAATTATTTAAAATAAATTTAGTCCAACATGCACGTGCATAGATAGCCCCAGGGGATAGCGGGAGGCAATCTCAAGCCTTGTGACGATACTTAGGCCCCAGGGGATATAGGGGGTCGGAAAAGTTGAAGGGTCAGTTCCCAAGAAGGGAGCGAAGTGACGTTCACCTGACGGATTAGATGAATCCCAGACTGGTCAAGTGACCTTGGCATCCGCGGACAAGGTGAAGCTCAGAAGGTCAGAGGTCTTCACTGGTCAAGGGGAGTGCAGTGCGAGTAGCGGCGAGGGACAGACGTGGGTAGTGAGTGCCGAGTAGGACCAGAGAGATGAAGTATGCCCAGTTGACAAACGGAGAGCCAAGTTCGGATAGCGCCAGTCAGATCAATTAGGTGGATATGCCCAGTGTTGAAAACCTGAAAGACATATGGAGATACCAGATAAGTTATTTTCCTTTTCCCTGTTATTGCATGTACTTGCTTAAATTAATTCATAACCCTATTTAGAGCACGTGGCGTGTGTAATGGTCATGATCAAACAATGAAAACCCAGGTAGCTAGTTAAAACCTTTAAGTAAAGCATAGGAGAAAATGAACTAAAAGTAAAATAAATCACTCAGCATTGCACTTATATATATATATATCAACATCATCATCATCATTGTCAACCATTATCAATCCACTGCTGGACGAAGGTCTCCCCAAGTTTCCTCCACAACGCTCTGTCTTGTGCCAGTCTCCTCCATGTCACTCCCGCATACTTTCGAATTTCATCCACCCATCTTCCATGTGGTCTTCTTCTGGGTCTTTTCCTGTCCCTTGGAATCCAATCTAAAATTTCGGCTGTCCATCGATGGTCTGTTCTTCTGGCAGTATGTCCAGCCCATTGCCATTTCAGGGATTTAACTCTGATCATGATGTCTTCCACTCTTGCCATTTTTCGGATCCACGTGTTCCTCTTCTTATCTCTCCTGGTTACACCAAGCATGCACCTCTCCATGCTGCTTTGAGTTGTCTGCAGCCTTTGTATGTCTCTTTTAGCTAAGGTCCACGTCTCTGCACCATACGTAAGCACTGGAAGGATGCATTGATCAAACACTTTTCTTTTAAGACATAATGGCATATTGCTCTTGAAAATTATGCTGTTTCTTCCAAAAGCTCTCCAGGCAAGTTTTATACGCCGATTAATTTCTTCATCAAAGTGACCCTCACTTGATATCTGTTGTCCAAGATAAACGTACGTATCTGTTATCTCCAGCTTTTCTCCATCAATCGATAAATCTTGATTTCTTGTAAAAGCATTGTACATCACTTTTGTCTTCTGAAAGTTCATTTTTAATCCCACTTCTTTACTCTTGTCAGCAAGTTCCTGGATCATATTCTGCAGCTCTGATGGGGTAGTTGCAAAAATGACTACGTCATCAGCAAAACGAAGGTGAATTAGATAATCTCCATTAATCTTTATATCTTTGTTTTCTCATTTCAGTGATTGAAAGACATTTTCCAATGTGGCATTAAAGAGCTCGGGAGATATGGTGTCACATTGTCTCACTCCCTTTCCAATTTTTATGTGTGTTGTATTTTCAAACAGCCGAATCTTTGCCCTTGCATTTTCATAGATGTTAGCAATACCGCAGGATATCAAAGCAATTGTAACTGCTGATGGTTTCACCGAATCAAAGGCCTTTTCATAATCGATAAAAGCCATGCACAATGGAAGTTCATATTCCCTCGCTCTTTCAATTAGTTCTCTCAGTACGTGGATATGATCTATTGCGCTGTAGCCACTCCTGAATCCAGCTTGTTCTCTCGGTTGAGCCATGTCCAGTGTTACCTTCAAGCGGTGTGAAAGAACTTTAGTGAAGATTTTATAAACCACTGATAGGAGGCTGATAGGCCTGTAGTTCCTGAGATCCTCAATGCCACCTTTTTTTATGTAGCAGGATCATTGTAGCGTTGTTCCAATCCTCAGGAATCTTCCCTTCATTAAGGCATCGAGTGAAAATTTGGGCGAGTACTGTTTCAATTTCTCCACTTGCTTTTTGTATGATGTCTACATTAATTCCATCTTCTCCTGGAGCTTTTGCCCGCTTCGTGTTCTTGATTGCATGTGCAACTTCTGCTAGGAGAACTTGAAGAACTCTGGTACTGGTACCTTTCATGATATCTGGAGTACATGTATCATCCCTTTCATATAATTTGGAGTAGAAATCTGTCACTCTTGTCAAAATTTCGCCTCTATTTTTTGTAACAGAACCATCTTTTTTCTCAGTGTAATAATCTGTTTTCTTCCCTTACTGAGATGTCCCTTTGCTATCTTTAGGCCTTGGTTGTTTTCATTTGATATACATATATACTATGTGTAAGGTCAGGGTGTGCGCATCATCACAGTCTCTCCTTGAAAAAGGTCAACCCCCCCTTTCTCGTGGTGCATCCTGTTCCCACTAAATGGGTCCTGACGACCGCCAGTAGGGGTAAGACTATACCATTGGGATTAGAGGAAATGCTATCCCACACTCACCAACCCGCTTGGCCAGCGTGGTGAGTTATGGCCAAACCCCTCCAAAATGACTCCACAACTTAAATCTTGGCCCTCAGTCTCCGGCAGCTGGAATGTACCTGGCCAAGGCAGCGGCCAGTGCGACATGAAGGCAGAGGGTGCTAAGAATCACCGGAGGACCGGACTAGGCTGCCATTTGATGCTGACCTTGGCTACTTACAATGGACGCTCCCTATCTTCTGATTCAAGGCTTCTTGAATTGGAAGAGGAACTACAAAGGGTCAAGTGGAACATCGTCGGGCTAAGTGAGATAAGGAGAATAGGAGAAGATCTCATTGAACTGAAAAGTGGACATCTCTTCTACTATCGTGGGACAGATACTAGCAGAACTAGTGGTGTTGCATTTATAATAAACAAGAAACTAAAGGATAAAGTTGTAGAAGTTGAAAGCTCCTCTGACAGAGCTGCACGACTCGTTACCCAACTCTCGAGAAGATACCAGGCTCAGATTTTTCAAACTTATGCACCCACCACAAGTCATCCTGAAGAAGAAATTGAAGAATTTTATGAGGAAATTCGGCACCTAAATAATAAAGGCAAGCAGCACTTGAAGATAATTGTAGGAGATTTCAGTGCAAAAATAGGACAACAGCAACAGAATGAAACTTCAGTAGGTAAATTCGGCCACGACAACAGAAACCAGCGTACAAATACTCTCGTAGAGTTCGCAGAGGCAGAAGGATTTTTCACCATGAACTCCTTTTTCAAGAAAAATCCGCAAAGGAAATGGACATGGAGCAATGCAAATGGATGGACAAGTGAAATTGATTTTATTATGTGTAACAAGAAATTTGTCATGGAAGACTGCAGTGTGCTGAACAAGTTCAACACAGGTAGTGACCATAGAATGGTAAGATGTAAGATGCACCTCAATGCTAAACTCGAGCGTGGCAACTCATAAAAAAAGCAAAGTGTATTGACATGACCAACCTTAAAAAGCATCTTAATACCTTCAAATTAGAACTGAGGAACAGATTCTCTATTCTAGAAGGTCTAACATCAGAAGAAGTGGATATCTCTGAAGTTAACAGAAAAGTAACCAAAGCTCTTACAGAAACAGTAACAAAATCAGCTGGGTCTAAGAACAAGTTGCATGTGAACAAATCATCAGGAAAAAACAAAATGTTGATGCAAAAAAAGAAGAACTAAAGAAGATGTGACTTCCAAAGTGGAATATATACAGGCAAGACAGTACGAAAACGTATCACTGAAGACGTAAGGAAATTCAACTGTGAACTATTGAGGAAAGCAATTGAAAACAACCAAAGCCTAAAGATAGCAAAGGAACATCTCAGTAAGGGAAGAAAACAGATTATGGCACTGAGAAAAGAAGATGGTTCTGTAACATGAAATAGAGGCGAAATTTTGACAAGAGTGATAGATTTCTACTCCAAATTATATGAAAGGGATGATACATGCACTCTAGGCATCATGAAAGGTACCATTACCAGAGTTCTTCCAGTCCTCCCAGTAGAAGTTGCACATGCAATCAAGAACATGAAGCGGGGGAAAGCCCCAGGAGAAGATTGAATTACTGTAGACATCATACAAGAAGCAAGTGGAGAAATTGAAACAGTACTCGCCCAAGTTTTTACTCGATGCCTTAATGAAGGGAAGATTCCTGAGGATTGGAACAACGCTACAATGATCCTGCTACATAAAAAAAGGTGGCATTGAGGATCTCAGGAACTACAGACCTATCAGCCTCCTATCAGTGGTTTATAAAATCTTCACTAAAGTTCTTTCACACCACTTGAAAGTAACACTGGACATAGCTCAACCAAGAGAACAAACTGGATTCAGGAGTGACTACAGCACTGTAGATCATATCCACGTACTGAGCGAACTAATTGAAAGAGCGAGGAAATATGAACTTCCATTGTGCATGGCTTTTATCGACTATGAAGAGGTCTTTGTTTCAGAGAAAGCATCAGCAGTTACATTGGCTTTGAAATCCTGCGATATTGAAGATGCATATATTAATATTATTAATAAGATCTATGGAAATGCAAGGGCAAAGATTCGGCTGTTTGAGAATACAACACACAAAAAAATTGGAAAGGGAGTGCAACAAGGTGACACCATATCTCCCAAGCTCTTTAATGCCACACTGAAAAATGTCTTTCAATCACTGAACTGGAAAAACAAAGGGATAAAGATTAATGGAGATTATCTAATTCACCTTCGCTTTGCTGATGACGTAGTCATTTTTGCAACTACCCCATCAGAGCTGCAGAGTATGATCCAGGAACTTGCTGACAAGAGTAAAGAAGTAGGGTTAAAAATAAACTTTCAGAAGTCAAAAGTGATGTACAAGAAATGAAGATTTATCGATTGATGAGAAATGAAGACTTATCGATTGATGGAGAAAAGCTGGAGATAACAGATCTGTGCGTTTATCTTGGACAGCAGATATCAAGTGAGGGTCACACTGATGAAGAAATTAATCGGCGTATAAAACTTGCATGGAGACCTTTTGGAAGAAACAGCATAATTTTCAAGAGCAATGTACCATTGTGTCTTAAAAGAAAAGTGTTTGATCAATGCATCCTTCCAGTGCTTACGTATGGTGCAGAGACGTGGACCTTAACTAAAAGAGACATACAAAGGCTGCAGACAACTCAAAGCAGCATGGAGAGGTGCATGCTTGGTGTAACCACGAGAGATAAGAAGAGGAACTCGTGGATCCGAAAAACGACAAGAGTGGAAGACATCATGATCAGAGTTAAATCCCTGAAATGGCAATGGACTGGACATACTGCCAGAAGGACAGACCATCGATCGACAGCCGAAATTTTAGATTGGATTCCAAGGGACAGGAAAAGACCCAGAAGAAGACCACATGGAAGATGGGTGGATGAAATTCGAAACTATGCGGGAGTAACATGGAGGAGACTGGCACAAGTCAGACCGTTGTGGAAGAGGTTTGGAGAGACCTTCGTCCAGCAGTGGATTGATAATGGTTGACAATGATAATAATGATGATATACTATGTGTGTGTATACACACATACCTAAATATACACACACACAACCTCCCCCAACAGAAATTCCTCGGTGTGCCACTGTGCCCGATGAATGTTTTTCGCTGTTGGAGTCTTTGAATTTTGATTACTTCCCAATAACACATTTTTTAAATCAACCGAACCTAAACTTCTCTCAGCTAAAACCGAGGTGAAAGTTTATTTTGGAGCTCCAATGAAATGAGATCTAGCTTTTTTTTTTCCATTAAAAAGCTTCGTACTTTGAAAACTATTTAAGAACGTTACCTTGCTTTAGAATTTATTCATGTCTGATTTAAACAAAGCGTAAATCTACTAGCCTTCCGAAGGCCTGATTTCTGCACGTGCACAGGGCCTCAGAATTTGGAGGGGCCTCCAAACTACCTTAATAATAATATAAATTTTCAGAACTAAAATATATTTTCCTTTATAGCACAAAATTATTATGCGGTTCGGTTTCAAAATTGAGCATGAGAATTTGGAAACCAAATTATTATGATATTATTTCGTATAATAAAGCTCAAGCGTTCCGCTGAGCTGTGATAGGCTACTGTAACATCTTAATCTCACCTTTATTTGTAAAAATCAAAATACAATGAGAACAGCCCATATTTGGAGCAATACAGTATATTATACATGAAAAGCATTTCAAGAAACATGTAGAATTTACTGAAAAATATTTTTATTATTAATATTAGTCTTGTGAGAAACACAAAAATTGTGAATCAATATATACAATTACATAAGGTTTATATTTACATAAATAAAAATACAAAACAGGTTCAATTGACACTACTTCATTTAAATTATGTTGTAATAATTTACATGAAGTGTTGCAATAATTTATCCCACAATGTGTGGGGTCATCTGTAAGACTTTGTAAGGATTACTTCTTACAGCTTTGGATCATTTTCATTAAATTTATGGTAAACCAGGTATTTAAATTATATCTCTGGAAGGATAGATATTTGTTTCCGTAAATGGTACTATAAAACAAAAAAAGAATTGCATGTGGGATGTGTTTTAACGCTTTTACTGCTAGAAAAACTGCCTGCAAAAAAAAAAAAAATATTTACCAGTAAATATTCTTTTTGACTGTTTGACTGTAACTCTAATCGAGTGGGCCATAGACATAGGATGTGCACAGGGCCTTGACTGACCTAAGTCGGGCCCTGAGCCTTCATAGTTTTGTTGTGCCATCACCTTTCCTGAAAGAATATTGTAGATTTTTATGCCTTCCAGCGCATGAAACAAAGTACCCATGTCGTGCTTATAACTCTCTGCAACGGATGGCCCTGAGTGAGAATGTACCAAAAAAAAAAAAAAAAAAATCAGTGCATTTATTAGTCGTATGATCTCCATTTAGTTTGCTGGAACATGAAACTCTCTTGCACTGTCGGAATGATATTAAATATAGTTCTGACTCCTCAGGTGGAGTTTAAATTTTATTCGAAAATTTTGCACAGAAAATTCTACTTCTCTCTGGTAAGTTAGGAAAAGGCTCTTTTGATCATATGCCTCGTGACAATGCTGCGGAAGGTACAACCATAATTTCTAAAAAATCCCAGAAAAATAACTATGTGGTTGAAATTTCTATATTTATCACCCTTGAGCAGAAAACATTCGGTGAGGGTATTTACTTCCTATCCATATTTTACGTTTTCATGAAAGTTAACATGGAAGTATTGATTCATGAATGTACTGAACTTCAGAGGAAATTTTTTCATCACGATGATTATCCAGCTTAAGTAATTTATGATGGACAACATAAGAGACTCTGTCGTTTGATGCTTCTTTTACCCTGGTCTCGAAAAGAAACTTATTTGTTTATTGCAGGGGCGTATTTTAGGGGCTTTGGCACCAGAAAATGTCCCATTTTTAGTTTTTTTGTGAGTGTGTTTTTTTCCAGTTTTTTTTTTTGTTTTATGTTAAAATGCGAATTACATTAGGAAAAAAAATGCTTCATTTTTTTTCTATTTTTCATTAACTTTATTTTGTCCAGGTGGATATCGAAACTTCCATTTTTCGTTGGACAGCGAGCTGGGAGTAATTCGAGGGAATTTCGAAAAAAATTCAACATACGTCCCTGGTTTATGTTTAAGCAGAAGAAGACGTCAGCAGAAACGATTTCATACACTTTTTAAACTGAAAAATATAACAGCTCTTGCATGTGGCGCCATCTGCTGGTGTTAATAAGAACCGTTTGCTAATATTATTAAATGGCCATTAATATGACACTGGCATATTCAGTTTTACTCTGTTATAGGAATTTATATACACACCCCCAATCCCCTCCACTCCGACACCTGAAATTTCCTCAGTTACCGCCATAAAAAAATTTCAATGTCCCACAATTTGAAAGGGTATGTAACACACACATATATGTATCATCATCATCATCATTGTCAACCACTATCAATCCACTGCTGGACGAAGGTCTCCCCAAGTTTCCTCCACAACGGTCTGTCTTGTGCCAGTCTCCTCCATGTCACTCCCGCATATTTACGAATTTCATCCACCCATCTCCCATGTGGTCTTTTTCTGGGTCTTTTCCTGTCCCTTGGAATCCAACCTAAAATTTCGGCTGTCCATCTATGGTCTGTCCTTCTGGCAGTATGTCCAGCCCATTGCCATTTCAGGGATTTAACCCTGATCATGATGTCTTCCACTCTCGTCATTTTTCGGATCCACGAGTTTCTCTTCTTATCTCTCCTGGTTATACCAAGCATGCACCTCTCCATGCTGCTTTGAGTTGTCTGCAGCCTTTGTATGTCTCTTTTAGTTAAGGTCCACGTCTCTGCACCATACGTAAGCACTGGAAGGATGCATTGATCAAACACTTTTCTTTTAAGACATAATGGCATATTGCTCTTGAAAATTATGCTGTTTCTTCCAAAAGCTCTCCAGGCAAGTTTTGTACGCCGATTAATTTCTTCATCAATGTGACCCTCACTTGATATCTGCTGTCCAAGATAAACATACGTATCTGTTATCTCCAGTTTTTCTCCATCAATCGATAAATCTTCATTTCTTGTAAAAGCATTGAACATCACTTTTGTCTTCTGAAAGTTCATTTTTAATCCCACTTCTTTACTCTTGTCAGCAAGTTCCTGGATCATACTCTGCAGCTCTGATGGGGTAGTTGCAAAAATGACTACGTCATCAGCAAAACGAAGGTGGGTTAGATAATCTCCATTAATCTTTATCCCTTTGTTTTCCCAGTTCAGTGATTGAAAGACATTTTCCAATGTGGCATTAAAGAGCTTCGGAGATATGGTGTCACCTTGTCTCACTCCCTTTCCAATTTTTATGTGTGTTGTATTTTCAAACAGCCGAATCTTTGCACTTGCATTTTCATAGATGTTATTAATAATATTAATGTATGCATCTTCAATACCGCAGGATTTCAGAGCCGTGGTAACTGCTGATGGTTTCACCGAATCAAAGGCTTTTTCATAATCGATAAAAGCCATGCACAATGGAAGTTCATATTCCCTCGCTCTTTCAATTAGTTCTCTCAGTACGTGGATATGATCTATTGTGCTGTAGCCACTCCTGAATCCAGCTTGTTCTCTCGGTTGAGCCATGTCCAGTGTTACCTTCAAGCGGTGTGAAAGAACTTTAGTGAAGATTTTATAAACCACTGATAGGAGGCTGATAGGTCTGTAGTTCCTGAGATCCTCAATGTCACCTTTTTTATGTAGCAGGATCATTGTAGCATTGTTCCAATCCTCAGGAATCTTCCCTTCATTAAGGCATCGAGTGAAAATTTGGGCGAGTACTGTTTCGATTTCTCCACTTGCTTCTTGTATGATGTCTATAGTAATTCCATCTTCTCCTGGAGCTTTCCCCCGCTTCATGTTCTTGATTGCATGAGCCACTTCTGCTGGGAGGACTGGAAGAACTCTGGTACCTTTCATGATGTCTATTCAAGGCTTCTTGAATTGGAAGAGGAACTACAAAGGATCAAGTGGGACATCGTCGGGCTAAGTGAGGTAAGGAGAAAAGGAGAAGATCTCATTGAACTGAAAAGTGGACATCTCTTCTATTATCGTGGGACAGATACTGGCAGAACTAGTGGTGTTGGATTTATAATAAACAAGAAACTGAAGGATAAAGTGGTAGAAGTTGAAAGTTCCTCTGACAGAGCTGCACGACTCGTTATCCAACTATCGAGAAGATACCAGGCTCAGATTATTCAAACTTATGCACCCACCACAAGTCATCCTGAAGAAGAAATTGAAGAATTTTATGAGGAAATTCGTCATCTAAATAATAAAGGTAAGCAGCACTTGAAGATAATTATGGGAGATTTCAATGCAAAAATAGGGCAACCGGCAACAGAATGAAACTTCAGTAGGTAAATTCGGTCACGGCAACAGAAACCAGCGTGGAAATACTCTCGTTGAGTTTGCAGAGGCAGAAGGATTTTTCATCTTGAACTCCTTTTTCAAGAAAAAGCCACACAGGAAATGGACATGGAGACATCCAATTGGGACGACAAGTGAAATTGATTTTATTATGTGTAACAAAAAATTCGTCATCGAAGACTGCAGTGTGCTGAACAAGTTCAACACAGGTAGTGACCATAGATTGGTGAGATGTAAGATGCACCTCAACACTAAACTGGAACGTGGCAAGCTCATAAGACAAACAAAATGTATTGACATAACCAACCTTAAAAAACACCATAATACTTTCAAGTTAGAACTGAAGAACAGATTTTCTGCTTTAGAAGGCCTAACATCGGAAGAAGTGGATATTTCTGAAGTTAACAGAAAAGTAACCAAAGCTCTTATGGAAACAGCAACAAAATTAGCTGGGTCTAAGAACAAGTTGCATGTGAACAAATTATCAGGAAAAACCAAAATGTTGATGCAAAAAAGAAGAGAGATGAGGACAACTAAAGAAGATGTGACTTCCAAAGTGGAATATATAGAGCTATGCAAGACAACACGAAAAAGTATCACTGAAGACGTAAGGAAATTCAACTGTGAGCTAGTGAGGAAAGCAATTGAAAACAACCAAAGCCTTAAGATAGCAAAGGGACATCTCAGTAAGGGAAGAAAACAGATTATGGCTCTGAGAAAAGAAGATGGTTCTATAACAAGAAATAGAGGCGAAATTTTGACAAGAGTGAAAGATTTCTACTCCAAATTATATGAAAGGGATGATACATATATGTATATATACTTTAAAGTAATATTTTTATTATCATGTAACACAGTTTTGAATGGCAGTTAGTGTTTACATGAAATCTCCAGCTTTACTTTGAAGTCATAGGCGCCGACTATAGGGGAGAAGGTGAATCTTTCCCCTCCAATAATTTTACGGGGGGCAGTGCCCACCCAATATTTTTCATCCTGTTTAATTAAATAATCGCTTTAGCATCATAAGGTGAACCAAGCTCCACCTTATGAGGCCAAAGCGATTTATTTCCAAAAAATTAATAAATGACAAAATTAATAAAAACTTCTTTCCCATATTCAGCATTGCTCATTTGATAAGAAACTGGATTGCCAGCTCCGTATTGTGTTTGACGTGTTCTCGTGATATGTGGTAAATGTCTAAAACTGTTATCAGAAATAAAATAAATAAAACTACAGAAACGTGTAATCTCTAGCGCATTTATTTATCTATTTATTTTTTGCGCTTCTTGTTCTTTGTTTGAACAACTCAGCTAATTTCTCATATTTTTTGACTAAACTTTAGAAATAAAATCTCTCTGGATATTTTTATGATATCACAGGCTGAATTTTATTTTTAGAAATATTAATATTCAGCAAAAGAATATTTCTCTTTTCTAGTTCATTTGCTGATGAGCAGTTATATGATTGGGTTTTAAATATACGTCGAATCTCATACTTTAACTTTTTGCTCGCTTTTATTTTTTTATTTTTCTCTTGGCAATGGAAGAGACGCCTTCCCAAGTCTGATCTCTTCACGCCTGCCGTCCCCCCTCCCCCCGTCACAAATAATTTAGAGAAGTCGACGCCCATGTTTGAAGTATCTTCTACCAAAGTGCAATCAAACTTCCTTCCTTCTTTTTTTTTTTTTTTTTTTGTGCATATAGCAGTCTAACGTTAATTTATTTTTTCTTGTTGTTTTTCTTTTTTAAGATGGATTCACCTAAAATCTTTGCCTTGTATTTCCAATGGCCAAACTTTTGTGGTCATTTTCTTCACAATTAATGCGTTCCCAAGGGTGGAAATTTGAACATCGATAAAAAAATAACTTCATATAGCTCATCATACTTAATATTTTCTAAAATTCAACCATAATTAAGCAATCCAGCATTTGTTTGTATACTGACGTAATCAATGAACAGGTGGCGCCATCTATTTTCTGGTTTCAACACTACCAAATGAAAAGTTATTGATTTTTAATAGAATTATGGTTAAGTTTTAGAAAATATTGAGTATACTAGGCTATAATATGATGTCATTTTTATCGATGTTCAAATTTTCATCCTTGGGAACGCCGTAATTGTGAAGAAAACGGCTAAAAAGTTTACCCATTGGAAATACAAGGTAAAGATTTTAGGTGGATCCACTTTAAGGTATATTTTTAAAATCAATAATTTCAATTACAAAAGCAATGCTCAAATAGAAATTTTGAAGTGCCGGTATGCTTATAGTTATCTAAAAATCATCCAAAAAAAAAATACCTTCGCCAGAAAACCTCCAAAACTGAAAAAGTAAAAAAAAAAATTCTTTGTTTGAAAATGTAATTGACAATTCCGTTGAATACTATTGCACCATATGCCAGAAACGATGGCGGTAGGTTTCAGTTGGTTGGTTTGTGGATCCAGCGGGCACTATTTATACAACACAGAGGACTGGGTTGTTTATAACGAGGAGTCTCCACCAATGGACCAACGGATTAACGAGATTTCCGAACAATGGTGGACTGGCAATCCACAAACGGCCCAGGAAGCTATTTTGTGCAACCTACTTTTGGAAAAAAAAATGTCAAAGTATCCCATCCCTATGAAAAAAACGTGGTATGTCAACACCATCGTTTAAACGTCTTTTCAACACAAGTCTACGAAGCAATACAGTTTTTTCATGTTGAGGCAATAATTAACGCTTCACACATTTTGCTGGACCACAGATCCACAGTAAAATTTAATGTAAGAACAAAATCATTAGTTGCTGAGAAGCAACAAACAATGCAATTCCCCTGAGAGAGACTGTCGAAAACTTTATTCCATTCTTATGAATTTTTTTGCGGTAACTGAATGAAGAATTTGCAATAGTTTTTTTTTGTTGTTGTTGTTTCGTTTGGGGCAGAAGCATAATATAGAAGTTGAGGGGGGACAAAAAATGGAAGTTTTTGAAATCCACCAGAACAAAAATTAAAGTTAATGAAAAATGGAAGAAAAAATTTAAACCATTAAGGCATTATTTTATAATGTAAGTCACATTTTAACCAAAAACTGAAACACTTTCGGCGTGCCAAGACAGGGACGTCGCTAAACTTCGAAATGAAATCAGGATGGGCGAGCTAGTATTCCATTTGCTGGGGCAAGTTTGATAGCTACTTTATGTACAAAACACTGAAAGGAAGAATTTGTTTTCCTTTTTCTATACGTTGCAAAGGTATTCGCAATTGCCCCCCCCCGTTTCCCCCAGGGACGCGTACGCGCCAAGTGGGGGGTTCAATGGGTGCGAAGTAGATTCCGGGGACGGCAGGACGCCCCAATCAAATTTTTCGGTTGACAAATTAAGAAGTCAAAAAAATGTTTTTACTGTGAGAAATCGTAATGCTGCGTGGCACTTTTATTTTTCTAGTAAAAATATTCATTATATAACTCAATAGAAAACGACTTGAAATCAGAGAATAATTTTTATTGTTTTGTTCAGTAACGCATACCGCGGGCGAAGGACTAACAATCTTTTTTCTAAATTTTTTTAAATCTTGACGATTTCAGTATCATGATATCCGTGGCCAGCGCCATGACAATGGGGCCAATATGAAGGAAAAACACATTGGACTTCAAAAGATTTTTCTATATAAAACTTTGATGCATTTTATGTACTTTGAGAGGCTCATAATTTGAATCTGGTTTCAGATAACGACGAAAAAGTTTCTCTAGAAATTTTCAGCATTATTCAAGAAATATAAGCTTTCTTATATTTCTTGAATAAAAATTTTAAAGAAAGAGCTCCCAGCGTTGACCGTAAAACCGTGTTCTGAAACGAGGTGGGAAATCGATGCAATAAGGGTATCGCGGATTCTGTTTTAGTAATTATTTCGAAATCTGTTTTTAGTTTTATAGAACTTGATTTTATTTGTAAAAATATTTTTTTAAATATGAAAACCAGTTATTTCGAATTCTGTTTTTAGTTTTAAACAACTTATTTGCATATGCACCCATATGAGAGATTTTTTGGTTAGTTGGTTAACATAGTTAAACAGACGCCCGTCGTGTTCAGTGTTATACGTGTATATATTATGAAAACTTTTACTTTACGGGAAATAGAAAATGATGTTGCTAAAGATATTTATTTCATGTAAAAATGAATAAAAATTGAAAATTATTCTCGTACAAGGAGCGGCAAATCTGGGCTTGCACCCGGGCGAGAAATGACCTTGCCTTGCCCCCCCCCCTCCCAATCCATCCAGGATACATACTCCTTAATTTTGGAACTGTGGAACTAACTGTCTTGAAGTTTTTGTACTTTTTGAAATACAAAAGAATTTAAAGTTTGGATAATAATAAAATTAGAAAAACCTAAAGATTCACTGTTTCAGAATGCTGATTGGTTTAAAGATAATTTTGTCAGAATCACTGAAATGCTTTGAAAATTTCAAATTTTGATTTAAAATTAAGGGGCGCCAAAGCCTGCTCCGTTTTACGTCAAACCGTATGCATTGACGTCACGACGCTGTTCTAAATCGTAAAACTGTTACGTATTTAAAATTACTTTTCTTTCACTTAATTAGTTTTCCCTTTCTTTAATTTTATGTTCAAAAAATGATTTTATAAATTCGCCGTTCAGAGAACGGGCATGATTGCTAGTTAATTTGAAAAAAAAAAAATTGAAGAAAAGAAAGCAGAACTCGTTGCAAAAGGCAAAGTTGAAAACCAGCTAATAAAGCGCATATGTTAAAGAGGAAATTACTTAACATTATAAGAAGAATGCAAATGAATTATGGGGAAACCGTATTGAAGGAAGCACATTATAACAACAAGGAAGCGTTTGTTGGCGCATTCATTTAGCATAAGCTCTTTTCTTCTCTAGAAAGACAATTTATGACAAATGAAATTACCCACGGATGAAAAGTGTATGAAGGAAGTCAGAACTATTTTAAAAAACTACTTCGGGAAGGATACATACTTTCAATGTAATCCAAGTAAATTACTTGCCAAGATAGAAAGCCGGTAGTTGAAGAATTTTAGAAAGCAAGTTTCCGACACACTGACGCAAAACTCAGAGGAGGAAAAGAATGAAATTTTTTGTATGTTTGCGAAAATCTCCTTCCCACCAAATCAGAGGAAACTGCATACCACATTGAAAGACCTAGTGAAATCGAAAGAGTACTCTGGTATTCTTTGTAGATAATTTATCCTACGCATCATTCGCATGCTAAGATCTTTGTTGCTGTGAAATAAAATGGGGGATTTGAAAGTGTACATTTACATATTTACGTACAACAAATTGCATGTATTCGCGTCGCTCACGACCACACCGAGCCGCAGTCTGGCTCATACTAAGTAGAATTAAATCATAACAACAAACAATAAGGTTTACTAATCCCTGGCATTGAATGGCACTTAGGTAGGTGGATTAATGAATGTTATTGTCGTAAAACTAATGAAAGAAGATATGTGAGTCAGAAAAGTAAATATTTACCAAACTATGGCGGGGCACTAGTAAGTATTTTGACTGTTAAGTTTTTTAAAAACAGTATTTAATATTATTTTATATTATTCAGATTTAGACAAAGGTAAGAAACGACCCTGACACCGATGAAATGTGATGTAGTTACAAAAGTTCATCTACGCATGCGCAAGCTAAAATCTACCGTCAAGGTAGAAAGAAAAGCCTAATCGTAAGTGTTTCAGTGAAGGGAATTAGTATCTTTTGGTCTACAATATCTGCAGCTTACACACCATCGCATTGCACAACATTTTAAACCTTTCGTCAATAGCAGGTAACAACCCCATCCCCCTTGCTTGGGTAGGTCGAGATGAAGCCAATTTTTGCTACGACACATACTTTACTGTCGGGAAAGATGCATAGCATCAAAATGCATTTTTGTAATGGCTTTTATCACTCAAAATTGTATATACTAATGATCCGAATTTCTTGGCGTAAAATAGAAATCAAAGTTTCCAAGCTTTCGCACATCAACCAGATGGCTTTTTCAAGGAGGTAGACAGCTAACTGCAAACTGGATAATAGAACATTTCAACAATTTGAATGCGGTGACTTGACTAGACAATAAACGAATAGGCACAAATGTGATCAGTTATTCGAAGAAATGAGGTCACGTTGGTTGGGCACGCGATACCGTGGTATAAAACGCAGCATTACTTGAAGAATTGAATAATTGATTCCAAATGCGAGGCAACTTTAGAGAGACGCTGCCATTGCAATCCTCGCTGCTGGTCAAGATTTCCAAGGTTTCGCGAATGGCAGTAGATTTTGGTATGGGGTATGAAGCTAATTTCCTTATATATTTTCTCCACATAGGATCAGTGGACTTCTCTTGATAGAGTAGTGGTTATTTTTCCATCTTTTGCATCCCTTTTATGTTCGCTTATTCTAATTCCAAACGAACGTTTAGTCATTCCGATGTAGTATCGCCTGGAGCCGTCCGGTTATTGTAGTGGGATGGCATAAACGCCTTCCTCATTGAGAAGAGAGGGCTTCTCACTATTTCTCTTAAGCATCGTATATAAAGATGCCTGAGACCTTATGACGACACCGAAGCTCATCCTACTAAGTGCGTTTTTTAGTTGATAGGAAACTTTTAGTATGTAGGGAACAGAGCCCAGGTAGCGAAGTTTCGGCATAGAAAGATTACCGCGGCTGATTCTGGCTTTTTCTATAAAGTTACGCATCTGACTTGACGTATATCCTGCCTCAATGGCCAATTCGACGATGTTTTTTTTATTTCGGATCGTCTAGAAACGGACATCGGAGGAGACGGCAAAGGCTCTTCTAATTCGAGAACGGAAGAAGGCCGTCTTGTAACCATAAGGGCAGAATGAACTGCGGAGCATCAGGTTATGAACGGAGGTGGGTTTATAATAGGCAGACTTTCGTACGAAGGCGGTTTTCATGCGATTTGCTCACTAAGACATCGAGATAAAGTGAGGTACCACTGTTTTCAAGTTCCATAGCGAAATTGATCGTAGGGTGTTAACACAGTCGAATTGACTTAATGGAGGGAAAATGGAAGAGTCTCCTTTTCGTGAGGCCATATGAAAAATACGTCGTCCGCATACCGCAGCCAGGTGGTGGGCCTTGGGGCGATGTTGGTCAATATACGATGCTCAATGGGACGAAGTATTACTACCGCGAGGACGGCTGAAAGCGAAGATCCCATCGGAGCGCTATTTACTTGCTTATATATATAAATGACTTATTTATTGTTATATTAACTGTTGTTGTGTCACTTCATGTGGACAGCATGTTGCACGATCTAATTTCAAAAATGGTTTTGGCAATGACACAGCGCTACTCATTTTCGTTACATCGACATTTTGTTACTTGGCATTCAATTTACTGCTATCAGGAAAGATGCATAACATCAAAATGAAAACTAAGATCGCGATGAAATTATTAACACAGTCGTGACGTATGCCTTCATAATTTAACTTTCATTTTGGGTTCTTACGTTCTTATGTAAATTTGTTTTCTTTTCTTTAAGCTTTTTCAGCCTTAACGCCACAGAGTTTCTCCCGATGAATCTAAAGTTATCAATCTTGACAGCTGACCAAAGGGCAAGAAAGCGATAAAGACTTCTGAGATAAAAGCTCGGGGTACAGATTGATTTGACTAGATGTCAATTGAGCGATTTATACATAAATATGCAATGTTGAGGCAAGCAGAGAGGGCGCTAATCGTGCAACAACATTTTGAATTGGGAGAGTAGATGATTTCAATGCGTAATATTGATATAAAGATTCTTGATATAATAAAACATCATTGATATATACAAGGGTTCAACAGAATAATGTGAACATCTAGGAGAAGAAATTTTTGCGTACCTAATAGGGTTTATTACCTAATATCGTTCAAAAGCGCCTGAATCCTCTTTGGAATGCACGCATACAAATCCTGGGTGGGGGTTAGTGGGATGTTACACCATTCTTCATGCAGAAACTGCTCCAGGTCCTTGAGAGATGCAGGAGGAGGATAATGGGATCTTACTCTGTTTTCCAACACAGAGCACAGTGGCTCGATGATGTTTAAGTCTAGTGATTGGGGAGGCCAAGAAAGGTGTGAAAGTTCGTCCTCATGTTCCTCAAACCATGATTGGACATTCCGAGCTGTGTGAATTGGGGCGTTATCATCTTGATAGATGGCATTGCCAGCAGGAAACAATGTCAGAGCTATTTGATGGACTTGGTAGGCCAAAATGGTTTCATACCGCATGCTAGTCATCCGTTCTTTCAAGGTGAACAGGGGACCTGCTGAAAAACATGATATAACCGCCCCAAAGCCCGACAGAACCACCGCCATCATGCTGCACTGTTGAGAGCAGACTGTCTGGGTTGTACGCTTCTGACGGTGTTCTCCACTCGTAAACACGTTCTGCGGTGGGAAATAGTGTGAATGTGGATTCATCTGACCACATTACACGCTTCCATGCATCGACAGTCCTCGTTGTATGCTCCTGGCACTCCTGCCGTCGCTGTTGTGCATTCATCCGGGTCACCAGAGGTTTTGCAATAGCAGCTCTGCCATGAATATCTTGTTTGCCATGAATATCTTGTTTATGCAGTTCTCCACACACTGATTTCGTTAATACTGGGATTTGGAGATGCAGACTGAGCTGCACACTAATTTTTGGCGCCGTGATCTTATTATTACGGGTAACATTCCTTTTTAATGCTCTTCTGTATCTATCAGTCATGGTAGCTTTCCAGCCACTCTTGTATTTTGCAGACGAGGTTTTGCCACGAGCACGGTATGCTGCCATGAGGCTGGAGTCTAAATTCTCCTGGCCTTTTTTGTCCTCTACCACGCATGCGCAAGAAAAACGCGTTTCCCCGGTCAGCACGTGAAATCCCTCAGCTCAGGAATGTCGTCGAATACCCGCAGGCGGTTACAACCTTGCACGTATACAAAATCGGTATGACAACTTGTTTAACACAAGCACTCGAGCAGCCGACTCTTCAAGGTCAGGTGCCCCAGGTGTTCATGCACCACTCCCTTAATCTTCACATAGGATTAAAATTGTACCACGTGGGTGTTGAAGAATGTCAGTTCTTAGTTGAAACAACAAAATGGCGGAATGAAGCGTCCATCAGCACGTGTTTATCACAACATTAAAATTAAATAAATTCATAATTGACAGTTTGATTGAGGGCGACCCTTACAACCGCTATAAAACACTCCCTACAAAGCCGATCCCTTGATGATGACGCCAACGTTTTCTCCTCTTACGCTATGCGACGCGCAAGCGGGTCCCCAACGCTACTTAACTACCCAAGGGGAGGAGAGAAAGAAAAAAAAGGAATCACCCGAAAGGGGGGCTAATGGCGAAATAAAACAAAAAGTATAAATAAGACGTACACTTTCCACTCAAAATTCCTTACCCGAATTAAAAATAAATAAATAAGTAAATGAGTGAATGAATGAATGAATTCGGAAATTGGTTTACCACCTCGATGTGCAGATTCGCGGCCGCGAGCGCTGTCACAGCCATCAGTCTCACATGGCTGTCAAGTTAAACATACTTTAAATATTTCGTTAATTAGCTATAGTACTAATGTAATTTATTAATTAAATCTTTCAAGTATATCCAACTGCTATGAGTATTAATAATATAAACACCCCGATCCGTCTCTCTGGAACGCTTGACGTCACACCAACGCCTGCATTGTTGCCTCATCACGTATCGATCAATTCGTGTGTGCTCTCGCAATGTCAAAATGATTGCCTGCTATATAAAATAGCACGAGATCACTTTCAGATGTCAAGGTGATCACGTGCTAATTTAAAAACATCGGATTATTAATGACTCCAGTTCTGTTTTTCCGATCGACAAAATTCGAATTGAATTCTTAATATCACAGCAAGTTGAGTTTGCACGCGATCACATTGAGATGTCAAGGTGATCGCCTGCTAATTTAAAAACATTGGATTAGCAATGACTGGAGTTCTATTTATCCTATCTACAAAATTCGAATTAATATCTTAATATCGCGGAAAGTTGCGTTTGTATAATAATTTAATTTAGCGCAATTTGAATATTAATTTGTACGCTTTAATTATTTTCTACTTTTTAATTTAGCTAATTTTCCGAGTTTAGTGCTGATTATATTATACATTTTGCAAGACATCGATCTATCTAAACGCTCTAAACTACAATAAAAACTGAAATCTTACGATGTCGAAGTGAACAAGATGGCATCTAAAAGCTGATGTCGCCCCAATAGCACATTGTCGAGAATTTACATAGTTCCGATTTGTAATATCAGGTACCACATTATTTTGTAGGAAAAGCTTCGGTATGAAGCTTCAAACTAAACTTTGGGTATAGGACAGTCTAAAACAAGCCGTGAGCGGAATACCATGTGTGCCGGAGAAAAAGAAATTTAACGCGAAAAATCAAAGCCAAAGTTATTGAGGTAAGTTTACACGAAAACAACTGGACTACAAGGAAAATTATTCAACAACAGCAAATATTTCACGCAAAATATTTATTGCGAGGTCTTTTGAAAAACGGAAATAGCATATGATTTTCAGTTCTAACATGAATGAGTTCTTACTATATAAGATTTTACCATAATTCCTTACAAAAAAGCCGGCGTTCATTTGATTTGTTTTCAATCTGCTTCAATTAAAAATTTCCCCGTCTCAGGACGGGCAACATCCCCTATATATTAATATTTATTTAAAACTTAAAAACAACCGTCTTAGGACGGGCTATAGGCTAATACACTGAAGAGCAATTGAATTAGAGATACCTGTCCAGTAACGTGTAGCACCACCTTTCCCCCTGATGACGGCAGCGATTCGTCTCGGCATGGACTCGACAAGACACCGCAAGCGTTGGGAAACCATACGGATCCACGACCCCCGAACAAGCTCCCACAGTTCACGAAGATTTGTTGAACGGGGTCAGAGGCTCGAACATCTCTCTCGTTAGCATCCCATATGTGCTCGATGGGATTGAGGTCAGGCAACCTAGCTGGCCAAGGAAGCAAGGTCACGTCGGTGGAGTGTTCATCCAACCATTCGGATACATTTCGGGAGCGATGGCACGGTGCATTGTCTTGTTGCAGGATGAGGTCCCCAGTGGGATGTTGAAGACGCACAAATGGGAGCAAATGGTCGTCCAGGATATCCCGGTAACGTTGACCCATGAGGGATGATGTCACACTTACCAGGGGTCCCATTTCAGTCCACGTAAAAAGTCCCCAGACGAGAATGCCACCCCCACCAGCTTGAAGAGTACCCTGCTGGCAAGAAGGATCCATCGCTTAATGTAGTTTGCGCCGGACTCGTATCCTGCCATCCGCATGTACCAACGTGAATCTCGACTCATCAGTCCAGGCAACATTTTTCCACATGTCTAGTGTCTAGTGGCGATGTTCCAGCGCCCGTGCTAATCTTTGCACCCTGTGATGTGCGGTCAGCAGCAGTGCCCTCGTGGGACGATGGCTTCTGTACCCCATAGCGAGGAGATGGTTCTGGATGGTGTGGCTGCTTACACGTTTTTGTGCACCAGCGTTAAATTGCCGAGTGATTTCTTGCCCCGTGGCCCGTCTATCCGCTGTTACAGTGCGAGCTAGCCGACGATGACCCCGCTCATCCACACGCTGTTGTCCACGGCAGTTGGCCCTTGCAGGGATGGCTTTACCGGATTCGATGTACTCACGGTGCACCCGTGACACAGTGGCTCGTGAAAATCATAGTGCCTGCACGACTTCCGAGATGGAGTGACCCATTCGTCGGGCCCCGACAATTTGCCCACGATCAAATGCGCTTTGATCCTTCGTTTTACCCATATTGCGTCCGATTCTTACTGATTCCCGTCGCATCACTCCTTATATTGTCGGACCGCTACATACGTCATCTCGTTTCCGTTTACGGGGCCGCCCACAGCGCCACATTTGCATAACGCCAGCTGTATCTACACTGGCGGAAAGTGAAAAAAGAACATCAAGAAGGAGACGTCTGATACCAACGAAATTTATACAGCATAATAACGGAATACAGAGGATAACGTGATCAAAACATTATGGCAAAATACAGCTGTATTTACTGGTAAACTGAAAAATAACATTTCCATGTAACATGGTTAGTTCGAGGTTGAACCGCCATGAACTGCGTCACACTGTGCAATTCTGGCATGGAGTCTGTCGTACAGATGTTGGATGTAAGTTTGGGGTATTGAGTTCCAAGCATCCTCAACCTGGACGCGTAAATCGGGGATGGTCGTGGCTGGCCGTGGAGACCGGATAAGTCGTTGTTCCAAAAAATCCCACACGTGCTCAATGGGGGACAAATCCGGTGAACGTGCAGGCCATGGAATTTGTCTCACACCCTGAAGTGCATGTTGCGCTGCACGTGCCGTGTGTGGGCGTGCGTTATCTTGCTGGAAAACACCACGATGGACCGACCTTACAAATGGCACAATGGCGGGCTGAATGATGTTGTTGATGTAGGAGGTGCTGTTTAACGTACCCGGTACAAACACTAGTTGTGTACGGGAGTGATCGCTGGTCGCTCCCCACACCAGAAGACCAGGTGTAGGCCCTGTGTGTCTCTGGCGGATGCAAGAAGGGTGGAGACGTTTCCCTGTGCGTCTGCGAACACGCATACGGCCATCGGGGGCTCCCAAGCAGAATCTGCTTTCATCGCTGAACACGACAGATCGCCATTGCGTTCTCTAGTGCAGACGTTGGCGACACCACTGCAGCCGTTCCTGACGGTGGGCTGGAGTCAGAGGTACACATGCCAGAGGCACACGTGCACGTAGTCCTGCATCCAGTAGACGGTTGCGGATTGTTCGCACAGTCACCTCACGTGCAACGGAAGCTCGGATTTGTGTCGCAGTGGATGTTCTGCTTGACAACGCCGCTCTTCTATGCGTCGATCGGTCCACTCATCAGTCCGTCTATGACTCCCGGTTCCACGTCTTCTCGTGTGTGAATGTTCCTCGGACCATCTACGCCACCATCGTACCACCACCGATACTTCCCGTCCAATTCGCTCCGCAATATGACGATACGACCACCCGGCCTCGCGGAGTCCGACTAGACGACCTCGCTCAAAGTCCGATAACTGCTGAAATCGTACACGTCTTCCTTGTCCAGGCATTGCAGCTTCTTCAGGGTCTTCGCACGTGTCCGTACACCGACGACTGATTACATTCACTTCGCCGTACTCCTTAAATACCACCGACGATAATTTGCATGTTATGCCATGCTGTGGCGTAAGCGCTCACCGGTTGGTCCCGAAATTAACATCACACCTACGTCAACTCGACCCCATTAACATATGTAAATTTCATGATCGTCCGCCAATTCCTTCTTGGTGTTCTTTTTTCACTTTCCGCCAGTGTAATTCAATTGCTCTTCAGTGTATAATATAAACGTAAACGTATATTGTCTCGTATGAATATTTTTACATGGTGGCAATTTTTGCCCAAAAACGTATTTAGTGAGCTCCCGTATTGAACGAGGTCTTCCATCAGTCCCGATCTCCTCGTTTCAAGTGGGTTATACTGTATGCATGACAAATTAAGATTTTTAGCAACACACGAAAAACTGCGACTTATCCGGGAGAGTGACGTTTAAAATCCCCAAGCTTCAAGTTTAAAGCTCAGCTTTGAATTACGCATTTTGAAGCGAAGTTAGAAATTAACGTGGAAGTACAATTCAACAAACTTGGATAATAACTTTAATTTCATAGAGTAAAAAAATATTTTATCTCATGAAAGCGCTAAAAAATAGGCAGAAGGCAGCTTGCGTGTTTGTATTACTTCTTTGCCGTTTTCCAGAAACCAGTAAAATAGCGGAAGCATGAGGTAGAGGAATCATCTGCCTCCGAGCTCCCGGAAACGCAGATGTCCCTTGTCTTTCAACGAGGTCCTTATTACGTAATAGGTTTATAGCATTCTAATTTTTTAACCTCGATTCCACGACTTTATAAAAAAAGCAAAGGGTAACTTGTGTGTTTTTAGAGCGTCAATACTACAAAAACAAGTTAGTAAAATCATGCAATGCATTGATTATGATACGTTTTCCAACATACCAGAAATCATTACTCAGGTTATTACTCAAGTTATGAGGATAATGGCTGTGGAATAAATCTCGTTCCCATGTCCTTACCTTTGACCCCATTTTGATGGCATTAAGCAGAATTGGTTCAGTACACCTCCGGAACAACATACTAAAGTTTTGTAGCAATAGAAGCATTTTTAGTCAAGTTATGAGAATAATGGCTGTTGAATAAATCTCACTCCTGTGCCCGACCTTTGACCTTTTTTCGATGATATTCAACAGAACTGGTTCAGTATACGTCTAGAACAACATGAAAACGTTTTGTCGCAATCGAAGCATTTTTATGTAAGTTATGACGCATAAAAGTGATGGAATGGATACTGCTCCTATGTCCTGACCTTTGACCCCATTTTGCCCATTTTCAATAGGGTTCGTCCCCAGGTTGTCCTTTATCACATACTAAATTTTCTTCGAAATTCAACTATTTTTACGCGAGTTATCGTGAGGACAGACAGACAGACAAAACTGGAGTATATACGCTTCTTCAACCTAAGGTTGGAAAGCGAAAAAAGAAAAAGCTTGAAACACTACCAGCCGAACACCCCCCCCCCCCCCATTCTGCACGCACATACACACTTCATTTTAGTATTCAGAGATCTATAGAAAACTAACGGAGAAAGTACAATTTTCGAAAACAATTTATCATCATTTGTTTAAAAAAAGTGTTTAATCAAAATGTATGCTTCCAGTTCACACTTTTGGATCAGCGATAAGGTCCTTAACTGAAGAAGTTACTAAAATCATGCAATGCATTGATTATAATACGCTTACCAGAAATCATTACTCAAGTTATTACAAAAGTTATGAGGATAATGGCTGTGGAATAAATCTCGCTCCTGTGCCCTGACCTTTGACCCCATTTCGATTATAATAAACATAATTGGTTCAGTATACCTCCAGAACAACACGATAAAGTTTTGTCGCAATCGAAGCATTTTTAGTGAAGTTATGAGGATAATGGCTGTGGAATAAATATCTTTCCTGTGCCCTGACCTTTGACCCCATTTCGATTATATTCAACAGAACTTGTTCAGTATACCTCCGAAACAACATGATAAAGTTTTGTCGCAATCGAAGCGTTTTTACGTAAGTTATGTCGCGTAAGGGCGATTGAATGGATCCCGCTCCTATGTCCTGACCTTTGAACCCATTTCGCCCATTTTCAATAGGATTCGTCACCAGGTTGTCCCCTACCACATACTAAAATTTCACCGAAATTGAGCCATTTTTACGCGAATTATCGTGCGGGCAGACAGACGTACAAAGCTGGAGCATATACGCTTCTTCAACCTACGGTTGGAAAGCTTAAAAAAGACATACAAAGTCTGCAGACAACTGAAGGAAGCATGGAGAGATTCATGCTTGGTGAACCAAGGAAAACAAGAAGAGGAACTCGTGTATCAGGGAAACGACAATAGTAGATGATATCATGATCAAATTACAGAGGATGTTCACACGGAGGCGGATTTAGAGCTTTGCCGCCCCTACTACCCTTTAAAATAAATAATTTGATGGCTACAATTTCAGGTAACTCATTGGGATCTGATACAGGAGCGGAATGGCCGTCCCAGTATCGCAGTGGGCTGAGATACTGTGTTCGAATCCCGTGAGACATGGATATTGTGTTTGTTTTATGGCACCGGCTCCCTTCCCTGGGACCAGTGGCTCTAAATTAGGGACGGGCGACTGCTTATAGACCATCGAGTTGCTCACGGTGGTCGTTAAACAAGCAAAAGAAAATGTTAGGGACAGATGGAGGGAGGAAGGTAGTCTATCCAAATTACAAATAAAAATAATTTAAAGCTTCAATTTGGTGAAACCATCAACAAGAATTTTTCTTTTAACAATTAATAACAAAATTTTGTCTATCGTTGACAAAAATTACTTAGTTTTGACTTTCGCCATCAATTGCTATAAATAGATTAAATATATTTAATCAGTTGTTTTCGTAGAAGTTGGTCTTCTCCCTTTTCTTTCTTTCCTATTTTTTTAATGCTTTTGATACGTGGCAGCACCAAAGCCTTTCAGGCAGCACAATAGGACGTATGCATCGCCATATTCTCCGCTCGTCAGCTAAGAACATCTGTTGGCTGAAAACTAATTGACGCTTTATCTCTTGAACACTGATTTTGTTTGCAATTTTAATACATACAATTCGTTTTGTCACGATTTTTTCTGTAATGCAGTGAAGTAATAAATTTTAGAATTTTAAATAAATGCGAATTTTAGAATTCCTGCACAAGTGCTACATTAATTAAAATTTTAACAGTACCGAAATAGTTATAATTGCCAGCTTTTAATAAAATTATGAAAAGATAAACATATGTTTGTCTACGGTTTGTCAAGTCGAAGAGTATGGGGATTATGGGAATTCGGAAATAAAATCTTGTATACAGCAGTTTTTCGGACTAAATGTTAGTTTCTATTTTTATTTTTATTTTTTCTTTCACTATTTTTATGGGCTTTTAACAAATTATTAATTTTTACTACTACTAAAATTTGCCGTCTCTAAAAACTGTCACCCTCGGCCCGGGCCTAGTCGGCCTATTGGGAAATCCGTCTCTTTGTTCACACATTTTTAGAACGATTTTCCAGCAATATAATTAATGTTTAAAAGAAAATTATTTCTTTCTTAAATGTTCTATCTGATACCCTCTGTAGATATGAACCTAAATCTAGAATTCCAAGATAACAAGGCATTTCTTAAAATTGGTAGTAGTATTTATTCCACTATTTTTTCACAGCTTTTCATACTCTTATCATTGTTTTAGGTCAGCTTTTAAAAAACGCTCTTTTTAGCAGACCGAAAGCACAATAGTTCATTAGTGACACATCAGGGCACTTTGAAGGTATATGAGAAAAAGGTATACATTTGATACCCGTCTCTTTTTTAGGTCTGAGCGCTCTTTTTAGCGGTCCGAAGGCACAATAGTCCATTGGTTACACATCAGGGGACTTTGAAGGAATATGAGCAAAAAGTATACACCAGATACCCGTCTCTTTTTTAGGTCTGAGCGATCTTTTTAGCAGTCCGGCAGCACAATAGTCCATTGGTGACACATCAGGGGACTTTGAAGGAATATGAGCAAAAGGTATACACTTGATACCCGTCTCTTTCTTAGGTCTGAGCGGTCTTTTTAGCTGTCCGAAGGCACAGTAGTCCATTGGTTACACATCAGGGGACTTTGAAGAAATATGAGCAAAAGGTATACACCGTCTTTTTTAGGTCTGAGCGCACTTTTTAGCTGTCCTAAGGCACAATAGTCCATTGGTGACACATCAGGGGACTTTGAAGGAATATGAGCAAAAGGTATACACTTGATACCCGTCTCTTTCTTAGGTCTGAGCGGTCTTTTTAGCTGTCCGAAGGCACAATAGTCCATTGGTTACACATCAGGGGACTTTGAAGGAATATGAGCAAAAAGTATACACTAGATACCCGTCCCTTTTTAGGTCTGAGCGCTCTTTTTAGCAGTCCGGAAGCACAATAGTCCATTGGTGACACATCAGGGGACTTTGAAGGAATATGAGTAAAAAGTATAGACTTGATACCTGTCTCTTTTTTTCATTTTTTCAAGAAACACAGTGGTAGATTCCAACGTGTAATTGGTTGCCCTATCCTCTTTAAATATAGGAGTTAAAACATTTTTTAGGTAACATGTAAAATTGATTTTAACATTCCTTCCAACTTTATTTAACTCTCATTTCTCATTGTACGGGAAACCAGCAATAATCATGAATCAAAGGATTCATTCTTTGGACTCTTGGAAACAATTTTATAAAAGTCTTTTTCTGCTCTTTTGCGATAGTAAATGGACTTTTTTTTTTTGTTAACAGTCCTTTAATTAGATCCATGCTTCATCAATAGTCATAATAAATTTCCATCTGTGTCCAGCCAAGTGATTTTCTCAAAGAAGTCTACATAGTATACTGCGCTCAGCAAAGTGCCAAGGCAAAAAGCGGAAAAAGAACCGAAAAAAAAGTTTTTTTTTGTTCATTTTTTTTCAGATTCAAATCTTTGTTTATTGCCTTGTTAATAGTTCATACAGAGATTTTTAACGACTTAGCGATTGCTCTTTGGATCGGTGGATTTTCTATTAAAACCAGAGACTTTACATTTGAAATAGTCGTGAAAGTATGTACCTTCTTTCAATATTCGTTTGGTGTTCTTTTTCCTGTTAAAAGCAATACTTGACGGTTTTTCTCTCTATTATTAAAAGCATTGCTTCTTTTGCATTTAGAAATGCTAATTCCATGGTTTTCACAGCGTTTTTTACGCTTTCCAACCGTAGGTTGAAGAAGCGTATATGCTCCAGCTTTGTTCGTCTGTCTGTCCGCACGATAATTCGCGTAAAAATGGTTTGATTTCAATGAAATTTTAGTATGTGGTAGGGGACAAACCCTATTAAAAATGGACGAATGGGTTCAAAGGTCAGGACATATGAGCGGGATCCATTCCATCGCCGTTATGCGTCATAACGTAAGTAAAAATGCTTCGATTGCGACAAAACTTTACCATGTTGTTTCGGGGGTATACTGAACCGGTTCTGTTGAATATCATCGAAATGGGGTCAAAGGTCAGGGCACAGGAGCCAGATTTATTTCATAGCCATTATCCTCATAACTTGATTGAAAATGCTTCTATTGCGACAAAACTTTAGTATGTTGTTCGGGAGGTATGCTGAACCAATTTTGTTTAATATCATCGAAATGGGGTCAAAGGTCAGGGCAGAGGAGTGAGATTTATTCCACAGCCATTACCCTCATAACTTGAGTAATGATTTCTGGTACGTTGGAAAGCGTGTTATTATCAATGCATTGCATGATTTTACTAACTTATTTAAATAAAAATATTTTTCTTCGTAAAGAGCAAAAACATAGCCTTCATCCATTTAGCTTGTCTACGTGGGCCGTTTTCTTAGCAGACGATGTTTAACTGCAGCAGATGCTTCTTTCGTGTTCATCTAACACGCTGCTGCAAGTTCCAATTTTTGAACTTCTTTTGTTTTGTGTAATTTCTGATCAATAACGTTCTAAAAATGTGTAAAGATCCTTTGTATTTATATACATAACTTCTGCAACAATGGGATCATTGTTTTGTTTGTATTCCGTGGGGTAACGGCGCCTTGCCGTATCTAAAATCATTTTATAAAAATTTTCTTATTTTCAATCCCTTTCATCTACGATTTTTTTCAACAAACCGTACGTACCAGTTATTCCAGAGTACTTAACAGTTTGTTACCAAGTCTGCATGTTTTAACTTTCCCGTCTTTTAAAATGTTGGGTAATAATATCAAAATTACCCCACTGAGCGGAAGTCTTTCACTTCCGAATTCTAATGAACACGTAGTCATCCAGAAAATCATAAGCTTATTTCCCTTCTACAAACGATAGGAAAATTTTTGGCAAAAAGTTATTTCAATTGTAATCATGCAGTTTCGATCTCTCTGTTGTGGACCACTAAAAAAATATTTCCCTTGTTACATTGGAACAAATTGCATCTAATAAACTGATATAACCTGTAAGTGTTTTTATTAGCTGAACGTTGCTTTAAGGTGAACTTAATTAGTGCCTATAATTAAACTTGATGATGAATGAATAAAATAATGTCCTTAATTGATTCGTCGAATACATATTAGATAATTTATGCTATGCGTCTTTCGCATGCCAAGGTCTTTGTGTTTGTGAAATAAAACCAGTGATTGGAGAGTATACATTTCTTTATGTACAACACCTTGCATTCTTATCAAGTAAAGAAGATACAATAGGCTTATGGTAACTAACGAAAGATACGGGTACGTAAACTTTTGATTCTAGACTACCCAAGTATCACTGGAAACCAGCATTGATTGTAGTATTATCCTTTGTCGTAGAAACATTGAAATCCAGAGTGGTTGTCAGACCGAACTCTTCATTTAGAAAATCGACAAATTGATAAGATTCTGGCTTAACAAAGTTAATATTGAACAAAGGATTAAATTAATCTTTATTTAGAAAATCGACAAAGTTAATATTGAACTAACAATATAAACTTTGTCGATTTTCTAAATACTTAACAAGTTAATATTGAACAAAGGATTAATTAATCTTCATTTAGAAAATCGACAAAGGGATTAGATTCTGTCCTAACAAAGTTAAATTGACAAAGGATTAGATTCTGGCTTAACAAAGTTAATAATATAATCGGTATCAAGTGATAATTTTTCGAGCTTTTCATAATAGCAGATTCCTTGTATGTGTAAGGAAGTAGTACAAATTGAACGAAATGTATAATGTCGTCGATCTTATTACTCGGAGATATGTATAACACAATCTACAGGGAAGTTTGGTCATTAAGCATCTTACATTCAGCAGGAACTATTTCACCTATGGGTCTTAGAGAAACTCCGAACTCTGAAATTACGAAAGGCAATGCCCATATGAGCAGTGACAACATGGCCGCGTTTCTGATTAATAGCTACACCACCAGTAGTTGGGTCTATTTGCGTAAGTATCTGGCAATTTGTGATAAGAAGATGCCACTTTGTAAACTTTTACTTTATGTCCATACAATTCATTTAGATAACGACCCCCCCCCCCCCCAAATCGCTTGGAATTCAATATGGCGGCCATTTTTCAAAATGGCGGACTTTATCTTAAAAATGGCGTACATAAGCAGTTAAGGTGTCTTTTAAAATGTTTTTTTGGTTAAAAAATTCAATGGAACTATTTAAAAGTATGTATCGTAATAAATTTTCTTTAAAAATGAAAAATTAAATAAAAAAAATAAATGCAGTTTTTTTATTTTAAAATGTCTTCAGTAAACTTACATTTAACAGCACCATCAAATGTTTAAAATTAGTGAATTTTTTTACAGTCAACTCCCGATTATCCGCGATAGTGAGCGGTACGAGTTTCGCAGATAATTCAAATTTTTGCAGGAAAAATAAATTAATCTACAAATTACACACATAACATAGTGTTATGTTTTATTCAGACTATTAGTTATTATTGCAAGCATAATACATACTGAAAAGTTGCCTGTTTAAATCTGCTTAAAATAATCAATTACTTGCTTCTGTTTTTTTTACGGCAAAACATTTTGTTTGATTCTGGACTGCTGTCGGCCCAAAACTAGCTTATCAGCTAATAACGCATCGTTTTGTACTTCAAGGTACGCGAGCAGGCCGTCGACATGCTGCAATGCTGATTCATGATTCACCCGTAGCTGTGAAATCTCCTCCTCATCTTCTTCACTTCCTTCCTTTTCATCTGCTATTCATCTAACTTTATTAATTATCCGTTCGTCAGTTAAATATTCAAATCCAGAGTCAAATATGTTGCAGTCCAGCCATTTGGCGATATTCGTTTTATCAACGTTTTCCCATCCGGGAACCGATTTCACTAATTTGGTTAGTTCTATGATGTTAGCACATGTATTTTCTTCAGAAGCGCAATTTCCATCAGAGAAAATATTTTTTGTTTATTACGTACCGCAATACAAAAATATTTCCGCGACTAAAAAAATTACCTATATTTCAGCGACTAAAATAATTATTACCGAAAAGTCGCGTCGCGGTTAATCGGGAGTTGATTGCATTTATATATGGGGAAAACAACGGGAAAAATAAAAAATATGAACTAGTAACTTTTATTTCGGTATTCCTAATTTCTGAATTTAATGTGTAGCATTGATATACTGAATATTGAAAAACGTTGATATACTGTATATTGAAAAACGTTGATATATTGTATATTGAAAAACGTTGATATACTGTATATGGAAAAACGTTGATACATTGTATAACTACATTTAAGAAATAATTGCATGAAATCATTGTCTTTGATGTTCAGGTACTTAAATATTACAATACAACATCAGTGTTCTCAAATGATTCTTTTTCTACTAGTGGGTCAGTAGACTTGAAGCACTTTGCCTTACAGTTCTAACACAGCAGTGTACATGGGATGCCAGCATTTCTGCAACATCAGCGTGATTGGCGTCCTGTTTTGCAGTTACAGCGGACCAACTATCTGCAACTCTCCCATATTGCTGGAATAGATGAGACTGAGGACTTTGTCAGTACTGTCATAGGTCAGAATAAGTAACTCATAGAGACTGCAGTTACCTGGTGCACTGTTCTAGCCTTTTCTATGTGCGTTACTTTCATACACGCAAGTGCAGATGTTTCTGACATCATCCCCGAGTTGGTAGCGATGTAGGACCAGCCCAAGGAGGTTACATTAGTAGAGACACCACTCCTATCCACGCAGCATTGACCGCCATAAGTCACCGTCCGTGCCTAAATGACGTCATGTGCAGGCACGACGCAGCCGCAGAAAAGAAGCTGCTTTGAAACCAATGGAACAAAAGCTTCTAAGCGTATAAACAGATAAAATGAGTAATTCAATAATCTTTATCAATGATACACAAGCTTACTGTTTGATCAACGGTATAATTTAGTTCGTTTTTGACTGCTTGTGTCGTCACACCACAGATTAGCTGTGACCTATGGCGGCAGAGCCAATGGTGTCTCCAGTAATATAACCTCCTTGGACCAGCCCGATCCTTCCAAGTAATGTCCAGTAAGTTCGAGTAGTGTCTGCTCAATGTGTAATTGCCCAAAAAGAATAATAAGGGTGTTTTCTCCATGCAAATCTGGCCAGTTCCACTCTAGCAATTTAACCAAATAGTAGAGTGGCACGTCCGGTGTAATCACAGGGACTTGACTTGGATTAACATGTCTAATGATGTTTATAGTTATGTTAATGCCATGTATAAGCATTTATACAGAACTAGGGCTCTCATCAAATAATGGGAGAAGACTTGAATTGCAGGAGTAACAGTTTGACTTGAGGCTTTGGTGGCATGGAACCCAGACCAAGATAGAATCAGAGGAACAACACCACTTTCTAGTAACTTGAAATTTGTGACGTTTCGTTTTCTCTCAGCCACTGTTGTGTTACACCTTCAACAGCTAGTTACTTATCCGATGCTTCCAAAGTAGGACTGATAATTTGAGGCGTTTTACTAGGAAGCAGAGCAGTTTTTACGAGGCAGAACTTTGGCAGATCAGAAAATGCATGTCCAACTTTTGGGATACCCGAAAGATTCATTTTGTATGGTCGAACAGCACCTGCATTAGTGAGAGTTGGTAGCTGGTACATTGAAATGCTAGTGCCGTGGAATGTGGTTTCAGATGTAGAAGACGACAAGTTGTGGTCAGTGTTATCGTACGCACTCACTGTGGATAACCCTTCGTTGAAATTTGCAGGAAATAAGACTCAATTCTTCTTGCAACGTTCTATTACATATTGACAAAGTCCTGTGGTGATTTCAGTCAGACGGTTGTGTGAAATAGACAATCCTAAATTGTGATCTTTGTTAATGAAACTTTTATTACAGGTTCTGACGTACGCAGACAAAGCCTTATAAATACAAAGGGGTGGTTCATACGCTTTCTTATGTCGGACTTGATTTCCACTTGCACCTTTTTTTGTGTGTGTGATTAAGTATTAGCTGAGGGATGGTTAAAGCTGGTTGTGTACACTTGCAGTCTTTCATTTCAGTACTTCCATAAAGCAATAAATTTAATGTTGCAAGCAAACCGCAGAGAACTGATGATTTCTAGCAGTCAAAGCTTCCATTGAAATTAGTAGTAGACTGGAACATCTCCTTTCTCAACCTCATAATAAATCTTTGGAATGCTATTGCATCAGCATCAATGTCTTCAGGTGCTACATCTTGGAAAAATATTTGCATTATCTCGAACTGGAACATATTATTTGCTTGTTTTCTCCGCCCAAAGTTGAGAGAAATGGTAAAGAACTCTCTCTCTCTCTCTAAATGTGGTTGTATAAACTTCTGGTTGTGCATCCAGTTGTGAGCTCCACCAGTTTTGTCCTGTACATTTTAAAAATAATCCCCATAGGGAATATGTACTCTGAATCTTCAGAAACAAGTGTATCATTTATAAATGATGCAACGTGTGCAAAAGCCATGGACTGACAGACAGCGTGCTCTTCGTCATCTTGCTGTTGATTTTCCATTTCTACAGTTCTTGATTTTTTGCGAAGGTTCTGTCATGCATCTGACGTGGTACTAAGCGACCAAAGCAATTAAATCTGTACTTTCCATTACAGCATGAAGATCAGTGTCATCAATGAGTGACTGTTTCTCACGAACATATTTATCAACTGACATAGTTGCAACACTGGTAAGCGGCTGATTCCAAAGTGGTCCTTTACTGCATAAAAAACAAATATTGTCAGTAAGCCTTGCAGCTGGTGTGGATTCTCGACGTGTCTGGCGTGTCTGTGTTGGTGATTCCCCACACGACTGTGGTCAGAATGTGATATTGTTACGAACAAATATCACTTTCTGATTACAGGACTGTGAACGTTGAACTGCATGGTTAAGATTTTTTGTTGTCGTGCACATTATTTATGCCAACGTGCCTCATGTCTTTCAAAGGTATGCTGTATTCTTTCTCCGTCAAAGTATTCAATTTTGACGTCATTTGGTAACCTTTCAAGTCCTTTAAATTTCACTAATGTTTTTGACAGTGTCTTGTACCCTGCATTCCGTTGTTTTGAATCACGATGTTCAGCTGGACAGATGAGGTCACCTTGTAGATGGCACAAACAGCATTTATTCCAGTCCAACCCAGAAGGAACTACTTGTGGAGAGGAGAGTTTATATTTTTTCCACATAACCATCACATCAGTTCACCTGCAGAAACAGTAAAAAGACTTGTTACTTGTGAAATGTTAAGCTATCTTAAGCAGCGGCAGGTGACTGAAATGTTTGATTAGTGAAGAGTTTTTAAAGAACAAAATTAATAAAAAAATGTTCTTTTTTATAATATATATATATATTTTTAAATACATATTATTAAATAGTTCCATTAAATATTTTAAAAGATACCTGAACTGCTATGTACGCCATTTTTAAGATTTAGTCCGCCATATTGAATATTTACTGATACTTTTTGGTGTTCCTATCTTAAATGACTTATACAGGCCTAAAGTAAACTTGAGCAGAGTGGCACCTTCTTATTGCAAATTTCCAGATCTTAGTGCCTTTTTATATAAACAGCCACCACTATAGCACTAACGTCGTCTCTTCGATATTTAGTGCTACATTCGAGGCACGGAATGTCAATGATCGTTGTTAGCGAACCAAGCCTCGGAGAGAAATATGTTGCATTTCTGAACGACGGCATCGGTCAAATCAACAGCGTGCATTTTGAAACTCTGAAAACTGAATGTATACAGAGAGAGCTTTTCCCGTTCTTGTATGAAATCCAGCATGCTATCTGGAACGGTACATAACTTATATTCGTTTAATCTTGAGAACTCGTTTCTCAATGCAACCGTGGAGAGCGCGTTTCTCATGCGAAGAAGTGATCGTCCAACGGTGAAATAATGAAAACACCCTTCAGTGAGTTAATTCGAGAAAGAGCTTCCTAAACCAGAGCTCATTCGTGGTCTCTCTCGTGTTCATAAACAACTTGATCGAACGTTCCTCCTCGAGATTCATGTACAGTCATTGCACACGCCGATATAATTGGGAAATTATTTCCCTTCACCGATATAGTTTGATATCGGTTGTTGAAGATCAACATTGTTACGTCTACTTTCGGTGACCATTTTCGTTACATCGAAATTATTTACTTAGAATTTACTTTACTACTGTCAGGAAAGATGCATAGCATCAAAAGGTTGAGGGCGAAAGCTCGGGGAACTGTATATATTGTATTAAGCCACAAAATAAACGGATTAAACCTCGCTATAAGCGTATTGAACTTGCATGGTTTGGTTACTGATAACCCATTCGGTCTCTACCGCAATGGAGATAACCGTTATCATCTTTTATTAAAATTGAGCCCGATAGGATTTGGGGTTAAGTATTGAATTCGAGTCAGGGCCATAGCTAGCAGCAAGTTAGAGGAGGCTCAGTTCCCCTGCAGGTCAAGCAAGCCCCCTTCCTGGAAAATGGACAATGCAGAATCACTGAATTTTTATTTTCACTGACTTATGAAAATTTCTTTTGTATTTCATTATAAGCATAAATACTTTACCTTATTTGTTCTTGTATTCTTCTTCTTCTTCTTGGTTACTCAGTCCAAGGGCTAGTTGTTCAGTAGATGTACTCTGTCTCTCCATTCCTCTCTGTTCTCTGCCATTCTCTTCGAGTCATAGTATGTCATGCGTGGTGGAGGGTCCATAGAGCGAACAACATGATCGAGGTGGTCAAGCAGATGCTTAATTAGATATAAGTCTGGGAAATTAGGGGGCCAGGGAAGTACTTTGAAGTATTCATCGTGCTCTTCCAACCACTCTCGGACATTTCTAGTTGTGTGACACGTCGCACTATCGTGCTGGAAGATCCCATCCGCCGCAGGGAAGACAATCAGCATGTATGGGTGTACGTGGTGTGCAAGGATGGATTCATAACGAATTCGGTCCATATTGCTTTATACAGATATCAGTGGACCCAGATAATGCCACGAAAACATTCCGCAGACGATAACGCTGTCCCCACCAGCTCGCGTTCTTCCAGCAATGGTTGAAAAGTGTTTGTTCTCCGACGTTTATCGCCTTATACGCCAATGTCCATCCGTTCGATGAAGCAGAAAACATGACTCATCGGAGAAGGCAATTCTTTGCCAATCAGCGGAGGTCCAATTCCGATACCACCGCGCAAATGTAAGACTTTTCTGCCGATGCACCTTCGTTACTATAGGTGCAGTGACCATCCGTCTGCATCGGAGCCCCATACGCAGCAGGGTTCGCTGAACTGTCGCTTTAGACACACTTCCGATAGCCCCCTGGTTCATTCGGCCAATGAGTTGTTCCAATGTAGCGTGTAGATCGGCCCTCACGCACCTTCGAAGATGACGTTCACCTCTCACATCAATGGCGCGTGCTGCTCAGCAGTTTCCACGTCGCTTATTCACAATAGTACCATTTCTCCAATCACGGTAAACTTTAACCACAGCAGCACGCGAACAGTTCGCAAACTGAGCTGTTTCAGAGATACTGCCACCCTTGGCCCAAAAGCCGATAATCATCCCTTTTTTGCATATATGATAAATCGCTCCTTTTATCCACGACAGCAACGAGTGATATGTTTTCAGAATGCCTACAGCACACCTTATATACCCTCTAATTCAGCTCACGACACGCGCCTTATTTCATTGGCTACGCACTGTTGACGTCAAAAGTAGGAGGTGGTCACAATAATGTGACTTTACTATGTATAGCGGAACGACAAAGCGATCCTTGGACACTAGATGCAAAGAACACGTGCGAAGAGTAAACCAGGACATGCGGAATGCAGCCCTCGCCAGATAAGTAACGTATTGCTCGGCTGTACAGAATAGATTTAGGAGAATTGCCCTTTACGCGAATTTTAAAGACACTGCCATCAGGGAAGCAGTCGAAATCCTATCCAGCAAACTGGCATGTAATGAAATGGTCTCTACTGAACTGCCAATGATTCGGCATGCATTATTAAAAGATTGGAACAGATCGCTGCGCACCGTATAATTGCGTGATAGAAATTCATGTGATATGCTCGCGATGACACCCACATTATTTTCAAAAACCATCTTCGTTCCTTACGTGTTCCAATTCATTGCATTTTCATGTCTACTATTGCCTTGAAAAAGCCTCCCAGTGGAGTGCGAAAGCTTGGCGAGTCGTTGTGCTTACAACATAACAAAAATAAACGGATTTAATACGCTACATGCATTTAATGAGAGTTCAATTTTCCTCCTCCCTCCTTTGTTTTTCCTATTTTGATTTTTTTTTCGTTTTTACTTTTCAGTATAAAGAAATTCAAGAGTGGCTACAGCACAATAGATCATATCCACGTACTGAGAGAACTAATTGAATGAGCGAGGGAATGTGAACTTCCATTGTGCATGGCTTTTATCGATTATGAAAACGCCTTTGATTCGGTGAAACCATCAGCAGTTACAATAGCTCTAAAATCCTGCGGTATTGAAGATGCATACATTAATATTATTAATAACATCTATGAAAATGCAAGTGCAAAGATTTGGCTGTTTGAAAATACAACACACATAAAAATTGGAAAGGGAGTCAGACAAGGTGACACCATATCTCCGAAGCTCTTTAATGCCACATTGGAAAATGTCTTTTAATCACTGAACTGGGAAAGCAAAGGGATAAAGATTAATGGAGATTATCTAACCCACCTTCGTTTTGCTGATGACGTAGTCATTTTTGCAACTACCCCATCAGAGCTGCAGAGTATGATCCAGGAACTTGCTGATAAGAGTAAAGAAGTGGGATTAAAAATGAACTTTCAGAAGACAAAAGTGATGTTCAATGCTTTTACAAGAAATGAAGATTTATCGATTGATGGAGAAAAGCTGGAGATAACAGACACGTACTTTTATCTTGGACAGCAGATATCAAGTGAGGGTCACATTGATGAAGAAATTAATCGGCGTACAAAACTTGCCTGGAGAGCTTTTGGAAGAAACAGCATAATTTTCAAGAGCAATATGCCATTATGTCTTAAAAGAAAAGTGTTTGATCAATGCATCCTTCCAGTGCTTACGTATGGTGCAGAGACCAGCACCTTAACTAAAAGACACATACAAAAGCATGGAAAGGTGCACGCTTGGCGTAACCAGGAGAGATAAGAAGATGAACTCGTGGATCCGAAAAATGACAAGAGTGGAAGACATCATGATCAGAGTTAAATCCCTGAAATGGCAATGGGCTGGACATACTGCCAGAAGGACAGACCATCGATGGACAGCCGAAATTTTAGATTGGATTCCAAGGGACAGGAAAAGACCCAGAAAAAGACCACATGGGAGATGGGTGGATGAAATTCGAAAGTATGCGGGAGTGACATGGAGGAGACTGGCACAAGACAGACCGTTGTGGAGGAAACTTGGGGAGACCTTCGTCCAGCAGTGGATTGATAATGGTTGGCAATTTATGATGATAAAGAAATTGTTAACTGGTGAAGTAAATTAACAAAAGGAGTGAAAATAAAAAAAAAAAAGCTGTATTCGTGGATGATTGTTTGTCGTTGAACACAGCGCCCTCCTCCAGGTGAGACTTCGCCCCCCCCCCCCTATTACGGCCCTGATTCGAGTTCCTTAATTTGACGGATTGTGACAGTTTTATCTCTCCTCACCCCCTTTAGTTATTCCAACCCATATTCGACCACAGTCCCGTAGACTAAACAATCTAATCTCAATGTGAAAACTAAAAGCCGAGATACTGTGTTTAAAGTCACGCGAAATAATAAAAAGCGCACTCCATATTTGAAAATGTGTGTCAAGAGAAGAAAATTGTGCTTTGAACTTAAGAGAGAAATTTTTGATAATTTTCGACCTGAAACAAAGAAGATGCGTCTCTTGAATCTTCTCTCTCTCTCTCTTTCACTTCTTTTTTATTGTTTATTTTTTTCTTTTTACAATGTAATCAGCAGCGAACTTGTTCCGTCTGCTGTCCACATGCGGAATGGTGGCAAGTGAGGTGACCTCGTTCTTCCATCTGCGTTTAAGTGAGGAGTTAAACTGAGTTGAAATTATCTGCTTCCTTCGGTGCTCTTACTGTTGCCTCCCTTATTATCGTCATTCTTCTGGTATTACCGTCTGTAAACTTGCATCGTCGCCCAGTGAGTCCGTTCAATGACATCATTTTGGCAAGCTTTCTTCTATGTCTGCACCAAGTTCTAAGCCACTGTAACCGGAGGTCAAAAGATGCCACTCCGCAGACTTTCGCAACATTATTTATTAGCCATTCGTCATTTCTGAAACAACTCTGTTGTCAACACTCTCTACGAAGTTTTGCGTAAGAAAATTAGCCAAATTTTCCCGAAAATAAATTGGTTCTAGTAAAAATATTAAGAATTTTCCTATTTAACACTTATTTCTTCGCAAAATTTGATAAAATGTTTTCAGAATTCATTCAATCAAAATTATATTTTAAATCGTGATCATATATTAAAAGTAAATTCAACCTCAATAATTGGAGTCATACTTTGCCTAAAGAAACTAAAAATTGTAGCAGCCTTGCACACCTGAGCTTGTGCTGAACTAATTTTTGAAACAGTAGCTGTCTAGTTTCACTTTATTCTCTAATTTGTAAGTGATGTCTTTGTTATATCATCTCACTCATGCATGATGTATTACATGAAAATGTTTTTAGGTTACCTCTTCTTTCACTCAACCATATGTTTCATGGTGAAAATACTCCAAATACGTGGCGACAGTTAAAAAATAAATACATCGCTCTTTCCGTGTTCCAGAAACACACAGCATGATGTCAGAAGCTGACTTAAAAATACACATAGCACCGTGGATTGTTGGCCACCGTGGCGTATATGTAACGCGCTCGGCTAGATATCGTCAGTTCTGTTGGTTCAATTCCACAGCGGCGGCTGAAAAACAATTTTTCGGATGCTGTGTGTTTCTGGAACGTGGAAAGAGCGATGTACTTATTTATTAACTGTCGCCATGTATTTGGAGTATTTTCACCTTGGATCTCGCCCTTTGGATTTAACTGCTATAATATATATATATATATAGCTAGTGCCGTTCATGCCCACCAGATGGAGATGTCTCAGTAGCTGAGCCCATCTTACGGATTTATGATGTCAGAAGCTGACTTAAAAATACACATAGCACCGTGGATTGTTGGCCACCGTGGCGTATATGTAACGCGGTCGGCTAGATATCGAGAGTTCTGTTGGTTCAATTCCACAGCGGCGGCTGAAAAACAATTTTTCGGATGCTGTGTGTTTCTGGAACGTGGAAAGAGCGATGTATTTATTTATTACATATGTTTCATGTAAATTATCTCCGCTTCTAAGAGTTGCATTATAATACATACTTTTGTATGTCTAATAGAAAAAGATTATAAATATTATCCGTTCTATTTCCATCCTCTTTTGGCACAACATCTCAGCTTCTGTAAGTTAAGCTGAAAAATTATTTTTATATTTGTCTTCGAAACCACATTCAAAATTGTCCACACATTTCCTTAAACGCACGAATAACTTTCTATGGACACAATGTCTCCATTTCTTGAAGTACAATTGCGCTTATGTAGGATAGATGCAGGGAAACAAGGTTTTCATATAAGCACACCGGACCAAAAATTTACTCACCCGTGGCAGAACTTACCTAATAACGGGTTATAATGAATTAGCTTTATTTACCTTCCGCTAAGCTAATTATTATGAATGATTCTCTTCTTACCAGCTAGCTAATGATATACTTGCACTAAGCTTCAAAATAATGAATTCCCAAAAGGGTGTTGTTACTAGTTAATTACGAACTTAAACAAAGTCTCAACACTGGTTATTTATAGTAAGTAATAAAAGTTATAAACCTAACAGCCAGACAGAGGTCTGACAAAAACTATGAATTGAGAAAGACTGACTTACTGAGAAACTTCTTTATTTCCAAGACTCTTGGTCAACTAAGGCACACACAACACACCACTACATAACAACACACTGCAACGCAACAACCACGCGACACCTCATAACAACACACAACGCTCACCTCATAACAACACACCACGCTCCTAAGTCTCGATGAACGCGCCTTATACTAGCTACCACCACGTCATGACTTACACTCATTGCCAGATCACATTCAGCGGGTGAAATAATATTTCGTTCAGTAAGAAGATAATTTACATAGTAAAATAAAATAACCAGAGATAGTAAAATCAAAAGGAAAGTGAATATAGAGTATACGTTACAGGGTGACAGTGCCTCTTGCCTTGATAACAGCATGAATCTGGTGTGGTAGAGACTTCACGAGGTTGTGGATGTATTGAACATCAATTTGCAGCCACTCGTGCGTCAATTGGTCCCGAAGTTCCGCCAGAGAACGTGGATGTCTACTCCGGTGTTTCACTTTCTGTTCCAAATAATCCAACATATTTTCAATAGGATTTAAATCTGGGGATTTGGCGGGCCAGTCGAGGTGACACACAGTGTTGCTGATTGTTCGTCGTGCCACTCAGACACAGTTTTAGCCATGTGCACACGGCAGATGTCGTTTTGGAAGACAGGAATGTGATGCTGCTTCGGCAACTGTCGTCTTGGAAGACAGGAATGTGATGCTGCTTCGGCAACTGTCGTCTTGGAAGACAGGAATGTGATGCTGCTTCGGCAACTGTCGTCTTGGAAGACAGGAATGTGATGCTGCTTCAGGAATGTGATGCTGCTTCGGCAACTGTCGTCTTGGAAGACAGGAATGTGATGCTGCTTCGGCAACTGTCGTCTTGGAAGACAAGAATGTGATGCTGCTTCGGCAACTGTCGTCTTGGAAGACAGGAATGTGATGCTGCTTCGGCAACTGTCGTCCTAGAAGACAGGAATGTGATGCTGCTTCGGCAACTGTCGTCTTGGAAGACAGGAATGTGATGCTGCTTCGGCAACTGTTGTCTTGGAAGACAGGAATGTGATGCTGCTTCTGGAGATGTAAGGAAAAGGGCAACACTTGGTCATTCAAAATGCTGAGGTACGCAGTTTGGCTCAAATTCATTGTCACTGCAGCGAGAAGGCCCATTTCGTAGTACGAAAAACATCCCCGAAACATCACAGAATCCCCTCCAGCTTGAACAACACCTTCGACACAATCAGGAATAAGACTTCATTACCTGCGATGGACTCGTCGCTCAAAATCGAGACACATCAGGCCAAATTACTCGTTTCCAATCCTCCACAATAACTTTTGGTGCCTCTGAGCCCATTAATAACGTGCGACATTGTGATCTGCTATTAAAAGAGCTCCAGATGTCCATCGCACGCAGTTCACGTTGCAATGTCCTTTCGGAAATTGGTTGGTGTATACTTTCGTTGACGGTTTGGAGCATTTGTTGACTGGTTTGAAACCCATTCGCAGTTACCAGGGATGAAAAATGGCGGTGGTCCATGCTGGTGAGAATCGTTTTCCGGCCACAGTTACGTCGCCTATTTTCAGTACACTGCGAACTACACCACTGTTTGTAGACCCGCTGGACAGCACACTTCGACACTCCAACAAAATGGGTGACTTCATTCAGTTTATGCCCATGGGCACGGCCAAACACGATGCTCCTTTTTGCCACTCAGTAACGTCTGTCTTACGACACATATTGCAGACTAAATTCAACACTCACGTTGCTCTTTCCCACTGCACCAGACAGAAATGATACTGTAGACCACGTCAGTGCTATTTATCTCTCCCCAATGCTGTTGCGGCGCCCTCTGTGCAACCGGTAACTTCCTATTTTCATGTCTGTTAGGGGTGACTCATTTTTTGTACGGTATGCTTGTGTACTCAGAATTATTTCTTTGAACAGAATTGTTTTAACTGTACGGCATGGATCCCAAATGATGTTTGTGTCTTTGTCATGATTTCTTTGCTTTCCGCTTTCCCACAGCGAACTGGGAAAATTCTTTACGGATCTAATAGATGTAAACATAGATGGCACAACTGGTTGTTCGTACGGCAAAGTATAATAGTTTCACAAATGCAGTCTGCGTACGATAAATAAAATCATTAAAAAATTGCAGAATAAAACAAAATTTATTTACAAATTAAATTATTTTACATTACACTAAAGAGCTTACACCGTCTTTGCACGATATATTTAATTTAAAAAAACGGCAGATATTTACATATTTAAAAGATTAAAAACCCATTAGTACTTTCGGGTCGACAATCGACCCGCCTTCAGATGGAGGAGAGCCGCTGCTGCACGTGTGCTCCCAGATATATATGTCCGAGTATAATGGCAATGGGCTGGACATACTGCCAGAAGGACAGATCATCGATGGACAGCCGAAATTTTAGATTGGATTCCAAGGGACAGGAAAAGACCCAGAAGAAGACCACATGGGAGATGGGTGGATGAAATTCGAAAGTATGCAGGGGTGATATGGAGGAGACTGGCACAAGACAGACCGTTGTGGAGGAAACTTGGGGAGACCTTCGTCCAGCAGTGGATTGATAATGGTTGACAATGATGATGATGATGATACCTTGTACTGGAGTCAGAGCGCTAACGTTGATCAATGCATCCTTCCAGTGCTTACGTATGGTGCAGAGACGTGGACCTTAGCTAAAAGAGACATACAAAGGCTGCAGACAACTCAAAAAAGCATGGAGAGGTGCATGCTTGGTGTAACCAGGAGAGATAAGAAGAGGAACACGTGGATCCGAAAAATGACCAGAGTGGAAGACATCATGATCAGAGTTAAATCCCTGAAATGGCAATGGGCTGGACATACTGCCAGAAGAACAGACCATCGATGGACAGCCGAAATTTTAGATTGGATTCCAAGGGACAGGAAAAGACCCAGAAGAAGACCACATGGAAGATGGGTGGATGAAATTCGAAAGTATGCGGGAGTGACATGGAAGAGACTGGCACAAGACAGACCGTTGTGGAGGAAACTTGGGGAGACCTTTGTCCAGCAGTGGATTGATAATGGTTGACAATGATGATGATGATGATGATGATACCTTGTACGTCATCATACTCGAACATATATATGGGAGCACACGTGCAGCAGCGGCTCTCCTCCATGTGAAGACGGGTCGATTGTCGACCCGAAAGTACTAATGGGTTTTTAATCTTTTAAATATGTAAATATCTGTCGTTTTTTTAAATTAAATACATTGTGCAAAGACGGTGTAAGCTCTTTAATGTACTGTATATGCACGACATCTTCATTAAATTATTTTAATTTGTAAATAAATTTGGTTTTATTCCGTAAATTTTAAATGATTTTACTTATCGTACACAGACAGCATTTGTGAAACTATTATAGAGGTAAGCATGTTAGATATTCTCTCTCTCTCCCTCTCCTATCTATCTATCTGTCTATCTACCAACCTATCTTTTCAGGAGAATTAATGAACATTTCTTTACAAATGCAGTGCTAGATGACTAGATGACAGTTGTATATACACATACCGGCTACTGAATTAGAAACTGCCGCCCCGGTGGCGCAGTGGTCTAAGGCGCTGGCCTCTGAGCATTCGTCCGTAAGGGGTCCGGGTTCGAATCCCGGTCAGGCATGGATGTTGTGTTTGTCTTACGGTGCTGGCTCTCTCCCTTCCCTGGAACCAGTGACCCTAAATTAGGGACGGGCGACTGCTTATAGCCCACTGAGTTGCTCACGGTGGTCGTTAAACCTCCAATCAAAAAAAAAATTAGAAACTTTCATTCAATACTGGGTCGGACCACCTTTAGCACGAATTACGCGCGTATGCATTTTGGCATAGATTCCACAAGGCATTGAAATGCATCTATGTCTACAGCACACAAGGCGTTCATCAGACAATCCTTTAACTGGCTCAGATTATGGCGGAAGAGGGCTTCGCTCCAGTATTTGTTTTTCTAACATGCCCTATACATTCTCAATAGGGTTCATATCCGGGCTTTGTGGTGGCCAGAGAAGATGGTGGAAGTCCTTGACTTGCTCGTTGAACTACTGCTGAACAGATCTTGTGCGATGGACAGTAGCATTGTCGTCCGTGAAACAGCCGTCACCTGCTAGATAAAGAGTCAATATTGAAGAATAAACTTGATCTGGAACAATGTTCACATAATCCTTGTAGGATACGAGACCTTCTAGTAATATCAGGTGACCAACAGAACGTGTCCCACACCACGACACGACCTCCAGAACCTTGAGTTCCGTTTAAAAGGCGAGTTGGGTCCGTCGCTTCATGGGCCTGCCAAACTCTCTGCCTACCGTCGGTACAGAACAAGGTACACCGAGACTTGTCGGACCACATGAATTTTTTTTTCCAGTTTTCCAGTGTCCAATTACCACTTGTAGAAGAACTTTCCGGTTTTTTACAGAATCAGTGGTTTCCGTACAGGCATGCCACTACCAAAACAGATCCCCTTCAACGCCTTACTCATAGTTTGCTGAGATATGGGTTGGAAACAGCCTTATTTGAATGCTTCGGGCAAGTTATGCACACCGGAAGTCCTTTTTCTCCGTACAAGCATTCTCAGACGAATGCGATCTCGTTCCTGACAGGTTGTCGTCACACCACAGTTATGCCTCTTAGACAAGCAATGTGGGTTATTTTTTCACTCATTAAAGACCCTGGATATCGCACATTTTGAGAAACCAGTCAGTCAGATCCCATTTAAGAGTGGGGCTAGAGGGGCTGCAGCCCCGAGCCCTGCATTTTCAAGGGGCCCCAGAAACTGTCTTACGAAAAACATTTCTATTTCTTTCCGCTTATTTATGGGTCCGAAAAAAGTGTTGTAGCCCCCAGTCCATTCTCAAATCTTTTGAAAGCATTACAAATGTTTTTTTGCGCTTTCCAACCGTAGGTTGAAGAATCGTATATGCTCCAGCTTTGTCCGTCCGTCCGTCTGTCTGTCTGTCCGTCCTTCCGAACGATAACTCGAATAAAAATGACTCGATTTCGATCAAATTTTAGTATGTGGTAGGGAATCATGTGGGGACGAACACTATTGAAAATGGGCAAAATGGGGTCAAAGCTCAGGACATAGGAGCAGGATCCTTTCCATTGCCCTTATGTGTCATAACTTACGTAAAAATGCTTCGATTACCACAAAAGTTTAGTATGTTGTTCCGCATATATACTGAAACGATTCTGTTGAATATCATTAAAATGGGGTCAAAGGTCAGGAGACAGGACCGAAATTTATCCCACAGCCATTATCCTCATAACATGACTACAAATGCTTCTATTGCGACAAAACTTCAGTATGTTGTTCCGGAGGCATGCTGAACCAATTCTGTTTAATATCCTCGAAATGGGGTCAAATGTCACAGCAGCGAGATTTATTCTACAGCAATTATCCTCATAACTTTAGTAATGATTTCTGGTATGTTGGAAAGGCTATCATAATCAATGCATTGCATGATTTTACTAATTTATTGGGGTTTTTTTTACACATCTGTAATTGGGGTAAATTTTCATACATTAAGAATTCATTTGAATCATGATATTTGGATCATATTATTTTGCCCACTACTTTGTATAATTTCAACAAGCTGAACCCTGGGGAGGGAAAGGGGGTGTTAAAGCAGAACTGAACTGGCATCCATTTTTAAACTATGCATTTTTACATTTTCTTGTTCACACTGATTCGTCGATGAATCATGGTATACACACTTCAATATGGCGGGGATATTTTTATGGCTTCCTCATCATAGTTTCGGAATGTTTTTTCCTGGATATTTTTATTCATCCACCACAGTGAAATCCTAGATGTTCACTAATACTGGGGCCCCAAAATACACTGGCGTACAAAAATTAAGGACGAGACGGTTTTTCGAATGTAACGTCGTGCAGAAGTGCTCCACATCGGCTCAAATCATACCATAAGATCCCCAAGATGTAAGAATATGGGACAAGTGAGCAAAACCGTCCAAACAAGGAATCCAAAGATACAAAGGCACTTTATTGAAAAGGTAGCTTCGAGCACAACTGGACAGAAGACAGAAACGTCCATGTGACAGGCGGCTGCCAAGAAACATACAGTCTTTAGTAGGGCATATGATCACCCCTGACTGCGTTGCAGGATTTACAACATCTGTCCATGCTGATGACGTGGCTGTCAAGGAGCTGTTGAGGCATCGCGGCCCATTCCTTTTGTAGCGCCAATCGCAGCTGCGGAATCGTTGCTGGCGGTTGATGACGTGCTGCCAAGCGTCTCCCGAGGAGGTCCCACACGTTTCGATTGGATTTAGGTCAGAGGACCTTACGGGCCAATCCATGCGTTGAATATCTTCACTCTCCAACAGCTCTGCGACAGCCACTGTACGATGAGGTGTAGCGTTGTGGTCCATGAAGAGGAACTCAGGACCCACAGCACCTCCAAACAGAAGCACGTGAGGCAGGAGAACCTCGGTACAATAGCGGACACCAGTGACTAAACCTCCTTGGAAGATGTGGAGGTCAGTACGGCTACCAAGCATGATACCGCCCCAAACGAGAACTCCGCCACCTCCAAACCGGTCACTTTCCATGATGTTGGAGGTGTGATTGCGTGTTCCCTGCTCTCTCCATATATGTATACGTCCAGAATCGCTCGTCAGACTAAATCGGCTCTCATCCGTAAAGAGAACTTGACCCCATTGCTGATGTGTCCAGTTCTTGTGTTCCTGGCACCACAGAAACCGCCGTCTCCGATATGCAGGCGTTAATGGCACACACCGTACTGGACGTCGTGCAAATATAGACCACCTTTGTGCAGCCTCTTGGCCACGGTAAAACGCGATAACTGACGTCCAGTTGTCTGCTGCATGTGCCTTACGATTTCTCCCGCTGTCTGCCGTCTGTCTTTTCTCGCCTGTAGGACAATATACCGGTCGTCCGCCGCCGTGGTTGCTCGTGGACGACCACTGCTAAACTCTCGGACAGCTGTTCCTGTCGTTTGAAATGCTCTGCAAGCTCGTGAAACGATGCTGTGAGCGATCCCGAACTCCTCGGCCACACTAGTCACACTTCGACTTTCTTCCAACTTCCCAATGGCGCGACCTCGGGTTGAGTCATCCAGATGTCGTCTACTGGATTGCCTGTTGGCCATATCACACGGTGGCAGCAACTCGACGTCGTTCAAACCGATGTACACCGTGTAATAGCTTTCACCGAATTGCTGAGCGTACACCGCCCGTGATCTTTATACCCTTCCGACACTTCCCTCCCCCTGCGTCATGCTGCATATATGTGAATTCCTTACCGTACCGGACCCTAGTCTATCTCCTGATTGGTCTTTCGGTCCGTTCTGCCTGCTCGTTCCGCTGTTATGCAAATTTCTCCTCTTCGTCTTTAGTTTTTGCACACCAGTGTATTTTACCGAACGCCATCTGCTCCGATGAAGATGTGCTACATGCGCAGCGAATGGTAGCATGTAGTTCAACTTTATGAGAACGTATAAAGGGTGTTTTATGTTAAACGTCGAATTTCACTGCTCGACATAGAAAATGCCACAGAAGGAATTGCTAGTCAGAGCGCCATGCAAATTGGTGGGTACGTCCGGGCAAGTACACTCACGGACAATGAAATTTTCGCACCAAGAAGGAAGCATCGGATTCAACTGAAATTTCATGGACGTAATAATACAGATGAATGTTACACATGATGGCAAAAATAAAGCTGCAGGACAATTACAGAGGGATCTGTGGCACGCAGTCTGGTCATCTTCAATAGCGAGTCGCACCGCCTCGTACGGCGATACATGCTGCAATACGGTCCGCCATGGAGGCGAACAAACGCCTGATGTTGTCCTGCGGCAGACTGGCCCACACGTGTTGGACGGTGTGCTCCAAATCCCGGATAGTGAGGCACGGCGGCAACCGGCGTTTCAGTTGGTCCCACACATGCTCGATAGGAGACATGTCCGGGGAGCGGGCTGGCCATGGAAGTGTCTGGACATGACGTACGCAGTCCTGGGCAACCCAAGCCGTGTGCGGACGGGAATTATCCTGCTGGTACAGCGCACCTGAAATCCCAGCCGGGAATGGGAGCACATAGGGCCGTAGGATCTCATCCACATACAACTGGCCCGTCGATGATCCACGTACCACTACTAGAGCTGATCGGCTATCGTAGGCAATGGCTCCTCAGACCATAATGCCTGCCTGCAGGGGAGGATGAGGCGAGGCGCTCGATAACTTGGTTGGGATTGTGCCGTTGGCCCGGGGACCTCCACACCAACACACGATGATCATCTGTACCCAAAACGAAGCGGCACTCATCTCTAAACACCACACGTCGTCAGTCTGTGGCGTTATACGTCGCTCGTTGCGTAAATCGACGTCTCCGGCGTCTACCCGACATTCTTGTCACTCTGTACTCTTGCTTGCGTTGGCCGGTGCTTTTTGCTTTCATGGGGTATCGACTACACGCCGGTTTATAAGGCTGCCGGTTCGTGCTTGCAGTGCAATCCCATGGTGTGTGGTTATGCGCAATCGCACCAAACGTGAATCATTTGCATACCAGCACGCACTCTAGCTATTTGCAAAGTTTCGGGGTTGTAGCATGTTTTATTTTAGGTGCGCAAATTTTATTGTCCGTGAGTGTATATTATGTAAATTGTTACAGTTGCGAACCAATCACGTGATATGTTAGGGAGCTAAAAAGGGTAAAACGTCTCTGAGTAGCTATGTTTGGTCATCCTCGTCTGGGCTTGTAAACCACCACATTGGAGTGATTTCGGTAGTGAAAGCACGTGTAATGAGTGAGAACACATGGGCGACGTCATCGGAAATCCTACTATCGCATGGACGCCTTTACCAGATGCTTGACCATACGGATACATACGGCTGGTTGCTCCCTGCGTCGCATCGTGGCAGAAACACATCGGGATTTAACAACTGTCAGCTGAATGTGGCAACACTGGTTGGAGGAAAGTAAGTGCGTCTCCGTAGGGGATCCCTGTCGCTTTGTCCGTGTTCACTTGGCCACGTTCACTTGGTCCAGCTCAATTTGTTCATGGTTCACTTGGTCCAGCTCATTTCGTTCACCGTTCACTTTATCCGTTGTTCATTTAGTCCACTGTTCATTTTCCCTCTGTTCCCTTTATTTACATTCATTTCGTCCTCAGAATACATGGAATACCGTGAAAATTTTCTGTTTTGATGGAATTTTTGTTACTAGGCAGAAAAAATTGGGCAGCAGACATGCGATTATTTTTCCTCTTAAAATTTTTCTAATGAAATGTAATGACTTTATATGTTATTTAAAGTAAAACGAGGAACTGAACTTTGAAGAGCTTTTTAACTCTTTTGTGTGGTGCGATGTCTATCACTATGACATTAATCTAAGTTTATTCCAATGGCCATAAATGTGTTGGATTGAAGAGGAAAATTTTAGACCCCTTTCTTCTTTATATAAAAAGTCCCTTTTTTTACGCTTTCCAACCGTAGGTTGAAGAAGCGTATATGCTCCAGCTTTTTCCGTCCGCTTGTCCGTCCGTCCGTCTGTCTGTCTGTCGGCACGATAACTCACGTAAAAATGGTTCGATTTCGATGAAATTTTAGAATGCGGTAAGGGACCACCAGGGGACGAACCCTATTGAAAATGGGTGAAGTGGGGTCAAAGGTCACGCCATAAGAGCAGGATTCATTCCATTGCCCTTATGCGTCATAACTTGCGTAAAAATGGTTCGATTTCGATGAAATTTTGGTGTGTGGTAAGGAACCACCTGGGAACGAAACCTATAGAAAATGGGTGCAATGGGGTCAAAGGTCAGAACATAAAAGCGGAATTCATTTCATTGCTTTTATGCGTCATAACATGCGTAAATATGGTTCGATTTCGATGAAATTTTAGTATTTGGTAAGGAACCACTTGGGGACGAACCCTATTGAAAATGGGTGAAATGGGGACAAAGGTCAGGGCATAAAGGTGGAATCCATTCCATTGCCTTTATGCGTCATAACATGCGTAAATATGGTTCGATTTTGATGAAATTTTAGTATGTGGTAGGGAACCACCTGGGCACGAACCCTATTGAAAATGGGCGAAATGGGGTCAAAGGTCAGGCAGGACATAAGAGCGGGATTTATTCCATTGCCCTTATGCGTCATAACTTGCGTAAAAATGGTTCGATTTCGATGAAATTTTGGTGTGTGGTAAGGAACCACCTGGGAACGAAACCTATTGAAAATGGGTGGAATGGGGTCAAAGGTCAGGACATAAAAGCGGAATTCATTTCATTGCTTTTATGCGTCATAACGTGCGTAAAAATGGTTCGATTTCGATGAAATTTTAGTATGTGGTAGGGGACCACCAGGGGACGAACCCTATTGAAAATGGGTGAAGTGGGGTCAAAGGTGACGCCATAAGAGCGGGATCCATTTCATTGCCTTTATGCGTCATAACATGCGTAAATATGGTTCGATTTCGATGAAATTTCAGTATGTGGTAGAAAACTACCTGGGCACGAACCCAATTGAAAATTGGAAAATTGTGGTCTAAGGTCAGGCAGGGCATAAGAGCGGGATTTATTCCATTGCCCTTATGCGTCATAACTTGCGTAAAAATGGTTCGATGTCGATGAAATTTTGGTGTGTGGTAAGGAACCACCTGGGAACGAAACCTATAGAAAATGGGTGCAATGGGGTCAAAGGTCAGAACATAAAAGCGGAATTCATTTCATTGCTTTTATGCGTCATAACATGCGTAAATATGGTTCGATTTCGATGAAATTTTAGTATTTGGTAAGGAACCACTTGGGGACGAACCCTATTGAAAATGGGCGAAATGGGGACAAAGGTCAGGGCATAAAGGTGGAATCCATTCCATTGCCTTTATGCGTCATAACATGCGTAAATATGGTTCGATTTTGATGAAATTTTAGTATGTGGTAGGGAACCACCTGGGCACGAACCCTATTGAAAATGGGCGAAATGGGGTCAAAGGTCAGGCAGGACATAAGAGCGGGATTTATTCCATTGCCCTTATGCGTCATAACTTGCGTAAAAATGGTTCGATTTCGATGAAATTTTGGTGTGTGGTAAGGAACCACCTGGGAACGAAACCTATTGAAAATGGGTGGAATGGGGTCAAAGGTCAGGACATAAAAGCGGAATTCATTTCATTGCTTTTATGCGTCATAACGTGCGTAAAAATGGTTCGATTTCGATGAAATTTTAGTATGTGGTAGGGGACCACCAGGGGACGAACCCTATTGAAAATGGGTGAAGTGGGGTCAAAGGTGACGCCATAAGAGCGGGATCCATTTCATTGCCTTTATGCGTCATAACATGCGTAAATATGGTTCGATTTCGATGAAATTTCAGTATGTGGTAGAAAACTACCTGGGCACGAACCCTATTGAAAATTGGAAAATTGTGGTCTAAGGTCAGGCAGGGCATAAGAGCGGGATTTATTCCATTGCCCTTATGCGTCATAACTTGCGTAAAAATGGTTCGATGTCGATGAAATTTTGGTGTGTGGTAAGGAACCACCTGGGAACGAAACCTATAGAAAATGGGTGCAATGGGGTCAAAGGTCAGAACATAAAAGCGGAATTCATTTCATTGCTTTTATGCGTCATAACATGCGTAAATATGGTTCGATTTCGATGAAATTTTAGTATTTGGTAAGGAACCACTTGGGGACGAACCCTATTGAAAATGGGCGAAATGGGGACAAAGGTCAGGGCATAAAGGTGGAATCCATTCCATTGCCTTTATGCGTCATAACATGCGTAAATATGGTTCGATTTTGATGAAATTTTAGTATGTGGTAGGGAACCACCTGGGCACGAACCCTATTGAAAATGGGCGAAATGGGGTCAAAGGTCAGGCAGGACATAAGAGCGGGATTTGTTCCATTGCCCTTATGCGTCATAACTTGCGTAAAAATGGTTCGATTTCGATGAAATTTTAGTATGTGGTAGGGAGCCACTGGGGACGAACCCTATTGAAAATAGGCGAAATGGGGTCAAAGGTCAGGACACTGGAGTGGGATCCATTCCATTGCCCTTGTGCATCATAACTTACCAAAAAATGTTTCGATTGCGACAAAACGTTATCATGTTGTTCCGGAGGTATAGTGAACCGGTTCTGTTGAATATCAACGAAATGGGGTCAAAGGTCATTGCACAAAAGCAAGATTTATTCCACAGCCATTATTCTCATAACTTGCGTACAACTGGTTCTATTGCGACAAAACTTTAGTATGTTATTCTTGAGGTGTACTGAACCGGTTCTGTTGAATATCATCGAAATGGCGTTAACACAGGAGCGAGATTTATTCCACAGCCATTATCCTCATAACTTGAGTATTAATTTCTGGTATGTTGGAAAGCGTATCATAATCAATGCATTGCATGATTTTACTAACTTGTTTTTCTTTCTCTCACACCGTAAATTCACAGTAAACATCAATCTAAACTTTGTTTCATCATCATGCTTTTACTGATTTTTTCTCACTTTAAATAGCTATGACACATACAGAGAGCATTATAGTTCATTCGTAGGAAAATTAATAATAAAGAAATTATTAGCAATTAATAATCAAAATAAAAAATAAATATACTCAAAAGCTAAGAACTATGTGAAAACACGACGCATTTCAAAACATTAATTTTTTTTTTGTAAAACTTTGATTTATACACAATCGAGTCACATTATTGTGACCACCTTCTACTTTTGGCGTCAACAGCGCCAATGAAAGAAGGCACGTGTCGTGAGCTGGCTTGGAGGGTATATAAGGTATGCTGTGGGCATTCTGAAAGCATATCACTCGTTGCTGTCATGGATAAAATTGGCGATTTATCAGATTTGCAAAAAGGGATGATTATCGACTTTCGGTCCAAGGGTGACAGTATTTCTGTAACAGCTCAATTTGTGAACTGTTCGCGGGCTGCTGTGGTTAACGTGTATTGTGATTGGAGAAATGGCAGCATTGCGAATAAGCGATGTGGAAAATGCGGAGCACCACGTCCCATTGATGTAAGAGGTGAACGTCGGCTTCGAAAGTGCGTGAGGGCCGATTGGCACGCTACAGTGGAGCAACTGATTGCCCAAATGAACCATGGGGCTACCGGAAGTGTGTCTAAAACGACAGTTCAGCAAACCCTGTTGGGTATGGATCTCCGTTGCAGACGGATGGTCACTGTACCTATGCTACCGAATGTGCATCAGCAGAAAAGGCATACAAGTGCACGGCAGTATCGGAATTGGACCTCCGCTGATTGGCAAAGGATTGCCTTTTCCAATGAATCACGTTTTCTGCATCATCGAACGGATGCACATTGGCGTATAAGGCCAGTGTGCATCCGTTCGATGATGCAAAACAGAAAATTTCCACGGCATTCTATCCTTTCTGGGGATGAAATGAGTGTGCACAAAGTGAACGGCGCACGAAGTGAACAGTAGACTAAATGAACTACGCACAAAGTGAACTGTGGATGATATCAATTGGATCAAGTGAACGTGGACGAAATGAACACGGGAAAAAGTGATTCGTCACTTCCGTAGGGGGACTGGTGCATGTAGGTTGATATCAGAATCGTCACATTCGACGGCAATTCATTGCAGCTCTACAAACCATAGCGGACGACATTCGATGAGGTGTACAGGCAACTATGGACATCTCCGAATCGACACGGACTGTGAATCGCAGAATGGCTGAGGCAGGTTTGCGCTCTCGGCAGAAATGGCGACGAATTCCACTCACCGCAGCCCATCCCCGATTAAGGTTGCAGTGGTGCAGTATCACACATGCGTGGCAGGACGAATGGAAATGTACTATATTCAGGAACGAGTCTCGCTTCTGTCTGAGCTCAGACGATCCCCGATTGAGAGCCTGGAGACGAGGCTATCACTGGGTTGAACATGTTGCCATCCATGATCGTTGGACATCTCGTCATCATGGTGTCATGGTTTGGGGAAGTCTCAGTTTCAACTGCCCCTCACCGCTCTTGCGCATAGCGACGATACATCGATGAGATGCTGCAGCCAGTTTTGTTGCCGTACCTCCTTGGTATCTCTGATGCACAGTTTCAGTAAGATAACACCAGTCTGCACGATGCCAACATTATCAGACAGTGTCTATGATGTATCCAGATGCTGCCCTGGCCAGTGTGATCCCGAGTCTTCTCCTCAGTAGAGAACTCTGTGACGATATTGGAAGACGAGTTAACGCCTCTGCATGACACCTCGCAATGTCGATGAACGGTGACACAGGTCAACGACACACACTCAACGATAACTTAGGATACCATTCGGGGACGTTTCCACTCGATTCCACGTCGTGTGGCCAAATGTATAGCCCAATATGGTCATCATCATTGTCAACCATTATCAATCTACTACTGGATGAAGATCTCCACAAGTTTCTTCCGCAACGGTCAGTCTTGAGCCAGACACCTCCATGTCACTCCAGCATGCTTTCGAATTTCATCGGCTCTTCTCCCATGTGGTCTTCTTCGGGGTCTTTTCCTGTCCCTTGGAATCCAGTCTAAAATTTCGGCTGTCCATCCATGGTCTCTCCTTCTGGCAATCTGTCCGGTCCATTGCAATTTCACGGATTTTACTCTGATCATGATGTCTTCCACTCTTATCATTATCTTTATCCACGAGTTCCTCTTCTTATCTTTCCTGGGTATACTGTGAAAACACAAGTTTGTCCGTGTCCCCTCACTTCGGAGTAAGTCGCTTTCCGAACTGAGCTACGCGGACAGAATGTCTCTCTGCAGATTTGTCTTCTTTATACATGTTTTTACCTCTCTAGTACGTCACAACACCAAGCATACATCTCTACATGCTCATCAACGTGACCCTCGCTTGATATCTGCTGCCCAAGATAAATGTAGGAATCGGTTCGTCGTCGTCTCCTTCTTCCGCTCAGGAGGGGTTAAGTTTTTCAAAGACGAATTTTTCCATTTATGAGAATGTTGACAAATCAATGCAGTTGGCTCGCCACTCCTTGGTTGCATATCGGGAAAAAGGACAAAGTGCGTCTGGGGCCGACTTCGCAGGGAACCATGTACGCATTCGCGTTTCCAAACACAGGGAGTCTGCGGAAAACCCCGGAAAAACCGCAAACCAGATGGCCGACAGGAACTGGTGGATTCGAACACCCGATAGAAAGCCAAGCCCCCCCCCCTTCACACACACACAGTGCACAGCGACTTAACCAACTGCGCTATGTCGGTGGTTAGGAATCGGTTATCTCCAGCCATCAATTGATAAATCTTCATTTCTTGTAAAGGCATTGCACATTCATGGAGGTCATACAATCTACTAACCGAGGTCTCATTATACTGACTCCTCGTCCATCGCATTCATGTACAGAAATTAAATCACTTTTTTCGCATCTCCTTGTCTACATGTGTGGTAAGTTTCACTTTATTTCATGCTTTCCTGTATTATGGGGCATTTTCTGTGTCAAGTAGTGTATGCACTATAAGATCAGTAAAAAAACTAAAAGTATGACCTCCAGACTAACCTAGTTTCCATTTTTTTTTTTTTTTTTTTTTTTTTTTGAGGCAAGTCTCATGTCCTTCCCGGAACGGAATTACTCGCACCAGGAAATTATTACGAAGGGACAATTCCTGTAATAAATTTTGAAAAACTGAGTTCTCAGAATTTTAAATAGCCCCACCCAATGCAAGCGAAATCTTATCGCTGCTAGTACGGTCGTTTATTGTGTTTCTCTTGAAAGCGTCTGGAATCCCGATGTAAAAGAACTTAAGGTATCCCACTACGTCGGGGGCATTTTTTTTTTTAAATGCAAGAATGGGTAATTTTTTTTAAGGAAGGCTAACGCACAAAAGCACATAAACGTTGTAAAAAAATGATATCACTATAAATTTTCAAGAAACTGGGATGTAAGGAAATATGTCATTTACGGTAAACGCTCTAAATAAAAACGCTACAGTTATATGATGGCATTTTTTTCATCAGTATATGCTATAACGAAGTAAATTTCTCCGTCATTTTTATCCGCGCCAGGATTCGAACCCGGGTCTCCTCATTCCGGAATAAGTTGCTCTACCAATTGAGCTACGCGGACGTTTTATTCTGATTCCTATCTGCCTTTATGTCGTGTGCGTCCTTCTGGCAGGTACGTCACATCTCCTGGTACGTTACATCATCTCCCCCTTATTTTATTTTATTTTTTTTTTTTCGAAGTGCTGGAGAAGGGATTCTCTTATTTTTCCTATCTCGCGGTGTGGAAATAACATCACACCAATGCGAGATTTTGAACGGTCGGGTCATCCGGATAGTTCGGGCGCCATTATAACGAAGTAAATTTCTCCGCCATTTTTGGTCTACGCCGGGAATCGAACCCGAGTCCGCTTATTCCGGAACAAGTTGCTCTACCAACTGAGCTACGCAGACGTTTGTATTCTGATTCCTATCTGCCTTTATGTCGTGTGCGTCCTTCTGGCAGGTACGTCACATCTCCTGGTACGTTACAATGCGGATGACTATTATCTATGCAGTGAACTAAAAGGTAAGTGATGTTCCTAAACACTGCTGAGATTCACTCATTCCTACATGAATTAGTATGAATTTTCGACAAATTTCTCCACTATGTTGCATGTAAATAGCTGTAACCTAACTTTGAACTGACAAACAGCAAAACTTTTAGTTCATTGCATGCACAACATTGTATGAAAAATGCATACCAAGTTTCATCAATATATTTACATACCTTTTGCAGTTATCAGGTATTCCGTAAAGAGTTCGGGACGAAAATCTCATCCTGCAAAAAATGCGTTTCAAGTGTGACTTCTCGTTCGTTTGACACCTGGGTTTATATATTCCGATTACTATAACTCTGTATCTATTCATCGTAGACAAGAAACAAAGGCAGTTTTGGAATCCCCTAAGGAATGGGGCTTTAAAATGAAGGCATTTTTACAAAATGTGGAATTTGGCCCAAAACGACCTTTTCAACGTAGTACGTAGTGATATACCTTAATCAAAACTATGCCCCGAAAGTTATCAAAATTAGAAATAACAAATTAATGTTGAAATCCATGTGCTTTGGAAAATATGTTATCGAATCTTGCATTTAATGTAAATGCGAATAATTCCTAAAATTAGGAGCTGTTTCAGGAGAAGAAAAAAAATAAACAATAATATAAGGCATGAATTTTAGCTTAATTTCTGTATAAGGGCGCAATTCTATTTCACAGAATCTTTATTGAAAACTAGAGAGAAACACGATCATTAATCAATACATGATGTAAGGTAATAAAGGTGGGCAAAATCGCATACTGTTCTTGGATGGCTTCCCTCCACTTTTCTTTTTATATCCTTCCTTTTTAGAACAGACGTGAAAAATTACTGGCAGACCGCTATCTTTCCTGTGCGACCATTATTATTTTTTAAGCAGTCGGCTAAACGTTATGGTATAAGGCTGCTACTAACTAGTCGATCTAAGTGCTCTGTTCTGAAGCAGGGTCTCCTGTGTTGGAACTCAGCCATAACTGTTTTCCAGGAATGAAATTCCGACGTATGCGTTAGTCGAGTAAAGCAATTACCGCAGTGTTTTGGGATGCAAGTGAAGATAAAATCATTGATTTTTTTGCTTTAAGGACACTCAACTTTTCATGTTTCCAAGGGTACTGAATGAATTCATGAGTGTCGTGCATCAGTTTTTCTGCTTGAGTGAATACATCGTTCTGATGACAAGTCATGCCTAGCCGTACACAATTCATGTGGTCGAGAGATGAATTTTTCGCATCTGATAATGATTTGCAATTAGTAGAAGTAGAAATCGTAATAAGAAAGGACTGCCCTACGTACCTCCCATGAAAATCTCTGCGACTTGCTGGCAGAATTAACGCGAAAATGAGACATAATCTAATTTAAGTAGTTCGGGGGTACTATAATTTCGTGTCACTGGCATTCATATATACGGAAGAGAGAACTTGCCTCCTCTAAAAACTTTGATTGTGCAATCACAATTCTTCAGAAAAGAACGTTATATATACAGTGCAATTGGGAAACGAATTTCCCCGAAGAAATAATTCTTCACATGGCAGGCATTATAATGCTATATTATTGGCATATTTTCACTGTATTCAGGTAAGAAGATTGATAATGCTGTCAAAGCACGGCAACATTTTTTGGATCCAAAGAACACACACCACATCCCTAAATTCTCTTTTTAAAAACGTATGATTTAAAAACGTCTTCATTTACAATTTAAAAACAAGGTTGATAAAAGCTCTGGCAAGCACTTTCGCGAAACACTATGGTCGCATCATCAGGACGATGAGTGAAATCTGATTAGAACGGCACAAGGTTAAATAGTGACAGATAGGAGCACAAATGATATACATACACAGTGTGGCAAATAATTTTTAAGACTGGGTCTGTAAAATGAAGTAGAAACAAGAAATTATAATTTGTTTTGGTTTGTTATTCAAAATAAGTCCCTCCGGCTTAAATACACTTGTTACAGCGATTTAATAATGATTCTAATGCCTGTTCTAGTTCACTTGGCGGAATTGCCTCCAAAGCACGCGTCGAAGCTGTTTGTATGGTCGAAATATCATCAAAATAACACCCTTTTAACGTCAGTTTAAGTTTTGGGAATTAAAAAAAGTCGCAGGGTGTTAAACCAGGCAAATACGGTGGATGATTCAACACACAGACGTTATTTTTCGCCAAAAATCTACGAACAAGAAGTGAGGTGTGACTGGGTGCATTATCGTGGAACAAACACCAACTGTTTTCATCTCGATATTCTGGACGAATGCGACGAATTCTGCCCATCAAACGCCTCAAAACATTTAAATAAAATTCACCAGTAATTGTTTGTCCACTTGGAACAAATTCTTTGTGGATAATACCCTTACTATCGAAAAATGTAATGAGCATTGTTTTGATTTTCGATGGAACTTTTCTTATTTTTTTTGGCTTGTGGTGAGTTTTTTACTTCCATTCCACACTTTGTCGCTTTGTTTTAGGATCATATTGAAACACAATGTTTCATCACCTGTGACAATCGATTTTAAGAAGTTTGGATCATTTTCAGCGGCTGAAATGATGTCTCTGCAATGTGCACTTCTCCTTGATTTTTGTTCGTTGGTTAACGTGTGTGGAACAAATTTAGCACAGACTCTTCCATCATTCTTAGTGACGCACATCGATTGTTTTCCACGAAATCACGCACTTTTTCAATAATCTCAGGTGTCCTAGATGAACTTGGTCTTCCGGTATGCTTATCATCTTCTAGCGTATCTCTTCCGTCCAAAAAACATCTGTGCCACAGGAAAACATTTGATCTACTTAAACAAAACTCACCGTAAACTTGTTTCATCATTTGGTACGTTTCCAAGGCACTTTTACCAAGTTTTGCGTTAAATTTAATAACAGCCCTTTGTTCCAACTTAATAATTCAACATGAAACAAATTTTACTTCTCTAATGAACGCCCGTTTCGTTTGAGTTACTTTAACAACTGCGCAGTACTTTTGGCAGAAAGCAAGCAGATTGTCATGGTTTATAACGCATTCGCGATTACACTGGTGGTGCCACCGTAGGCTGAAATCTAGCTCCAGTCTTAAAAATTCTTTGACGCACTGGTATGTAAATCAAACACAAAGTCATTGCCATTCACTACAAATTGTTTAAAGTCTTTGTAATTATTAAGATTCTTCCCCCTTGAGTACTGTAGAACCAAACTTTCTCCAGACATTGGGAATGTGTACAGGCAAGTCCTCATTACAGCATTTTGGTCCCAGTTTTATGATAAATAGACTTTCAGTGAAGAGCATAGAGCGTTTATTAAAAGCTGTCGATAGTAAGTTCGCATTGTCCTAGTCAGGTCTTAAGTCCTTTTCAATAACAGTTTTTGACAATGTCGAGGTAGCAGATTTCTTACGAATGGCATATCGATGTTCAGCCCAGCGAATACCTAGGCTTCGGAAGGTCAAGCCCACATAATAAAAATCTGCTGGTAGTCTATTTTTGTCCATTAGAGGGATATTATACACTCCAAAGCGGGAAATAGTTGGAACTATGTCTCTATCCCGTCTAATTACTGAAAAGAGGTTTTGGGTTTTTACACCGAATCCAATAGAGTATTTGTTACATGTGTTTTTTAATAAACAGACCACAGATTTTTGGTAGTCCATGCTCCCCACATATTTAATCGTGGGTACATTTCTAGTTGGGGTTGTAGGGAGTTTTACTTTCATACTCTTGAGCAAGTCTTTGAACACAACCCGCCGGGTATCCACGCATATCAGCAATCTCGGTTATTTTTCTCAGTTCCAAATCTCGGCTATCAGAAGTTGAAGAGTGTGAAAAGGCTCTGTGTACACAGAATCTGAGAGCCGAAAATTTGTAGGGGGTTGGAGTAGTTGGAAAATTTGTAAGGGGTTTCTCTGTAATCCATGTAACCACTTCGTTCAGAAAACTTGAAAATTACACTGTCCTGGAGCGGGAATCGAACCCACACCTCTCGATTTCCGGTCGAGCATGATAGTCATTACACTACCCAAGACAAGGAAATTCCAAGCAACTGAACGTAGATATCTGAGAACCTTCAGATTTGTGTTAGTCGGAGCAATTTCTGCCCCATCGTAGCGTCTCACGACCTTTTCTCACATCCAGGGTCAGATGTTGGTCACAAATTCCAGTGATGATAGTACGTCGTATATACACTTGGGAAACGAATTTCGCCGAAGAAATAATTCTTCATAAATGGTCGAGCAATGAAAATTTTCAAGTTTTTTGAAGGAAGTGGTTAAATACAGTGAAAATATGCCACTAATACATGTGCCTACCATGTATTTATGAAGAATTATTTCTTCGGGAAAATTCGTTTCCTAATTGTATATGACGTACTTTCATTAATGGAATCTGTGACCTACATCCGACAATTGATGAGAGAAGAGGTCGTGAGACGCTACTATGGGGCAGGAATGGCTTCGACTAGCACAAATCTGAAGGTTTTCAGATATCTACGTTGAGTTGCTTGGAATTCCCTCATCCTGGGTAGTGTAATGACTAGCACGCTCAACGGGAAACCGGGAGGTGCGGGTTCGATTCACGCTCCACGACGATGAAAATTTTCAAGATTTCTGAAGGAAGTGGTTACATGGAATACAGTGAAAATATGCCACTAATAGCATTACAATTCAGAAAAGAATTAAAGTCGCTGGAAAATTCATGCATGATCAGCGAGTATTCGTTTTGATTTTACTTTGATTCCTCAACAACTGGAAGAATTAATGATGCAGCAGTACAGCATGTTGCTCCAGATTGAACGAAATGTGTGTGGAATTGAAACTGAATATTAATAAAGGAAATATCAGAATCGTAGTTTGGGGGCAGGAACTGTTAGAGGTGAGTAAGTTTGTACATTTAAGAAGCATGTTTCACAGAGAAATTAGATGCTGAAACAACTGCTAAGGGTTTGAATTTGGCTCTAATAGTCACAGCTGCTTTAGGAGGATTTCACACTACTGATGGATTGTCTATGTACATATAGAATTAATTCAGACCAAATGCCAGGAAAGAACAGTAGATGGAGTGTAGCGTTACGTAGAATTTCCTCTACTTATTCACTCACCTTATGTGAAACGAAGTCACTCCAATAAAATTCAAGAATGATTTACTTACAGTTCGGCTTTATTTCACCCAAGCAGAGCTCCAATTACACAATAGGCACTAAGTCGAAATAACTTGAATTAGTAAACACTGTAATAGTTTAAAAAAACTAACATGAAATATATAAAAAGGCCGTTCCGTAAAAACTGAGAGTAATTTTTTTCGAGTTGGCAACAGTGCGAATGGGGAAAATGACCACGCAGACGACTAACTGAATTAAGGAAGTATCTATGGCAACAGTTATTAGCCGTAGCAGAAGTTTCTGGTTTTGTTATTGCGCAGTTTTTTAAGGTACTTCTGCACTTCGCCATACAGCTATGGAAGTGAGTGATTCAGAGTTAAGAAGTGAAATGCGTTGTGCCGCCCCAGTGGCGCAGTGGTCTAAGCGATGGCCTCTGATCATTCGTCCGAAAGGGGTCCGGGTTCGAATCCCGGTGAGGCATGGATTTTGTCTTTGTATTACGGCACTGGCTCTCTCCTTTCCCTGGAACCAGTGACCCTAAATTAGGACGGGCGACTGCTTATAGCCCATTGAGTTGCTCACGGTGGTCGTTAAATCTCCAATAAAAAAAAATGCGTTATGCGGTAAAGTTTTGCTATCGTTTGGGTAAAACGGCTTCAGAAACAGTTGATTTAATGAAAAAAGCTTACAAAGATAAATGTTTGGGTGAGTCAATGATTTTTAAATGGCACCATGATTCCAAAAAAGGGCGTCTGTCGGTAGAACTCTCTCTTAGGTCTGGTTGACCTGAAAGTGTTGTTACGGAGCGTATTGTTAACACTGTTTGGGCAATCCTGCAAGAAGATCGACGAATGACGTGTGAAGACATAGCGGCGTCAACGAGTATTTCAAAAATGTCGGCATTTCACATTCTACGCGATAAATTACTACAGCATCGTGTGTGTTCCAGATGGGCACCTCATCACCTGACGAGAGAGCAATTGTTAGCCATAGTTCAGGTGTGTCATGAGTGGAAACAAGTGATTGCATAGGTTCCAAATTTTCTAAACGCAGTAATAACTGCCGATGAAACTATTTCGACTCGCTCACGAAGCGCGCAACGAGGGTCTGGAAACACACAGGCTCGCCTCCTCCGAAAAAATGTCCGCCAAACCAAATCAACTGGGAAGGTGATGGTGATATTTTTCTTTGATCATAAAGGTGTAGTCTATCAGCATGACGTTGCGCACAAATTCCTGTCAATGCTGAGTATTACATTTCAGTCTTGAAGCGTCTGTGACGACACGTATCGATTAAGCGACTTGCACTGCTGGGCGAGTGGATACTGCACCATGATAACGCCCCTCCCACACGTGGCTGCTTACGTTCAACAGTTTCTTGCGAAATGCAGTATTGAAATCATGCACCAGCCTGATCTCTCCCCGTGCGACTTCTGGTTTTTCCAACAATGGAGGAGAAGTTCCGTGGAGCAACATTCAACACAGATGCTGACGTTATTCAAGCTGTACAGTGGTCGCTAAAGCAGCTTCCACAAAATGCCTTCGCCACATGCTTTGAAAAGTGGGCTCAGCGATTCTTTCTCAGAGTATCATCCGAGGGAAGATACTCTGAGAAAGAATAACATATATTTTGCCGTTCCTACATTTCTTCATTTTCTGTGATTTTACTCTCAGTTTTTATGGAACGGCCGTTGTATATCAGCACAGATCAACAGACGTTATCTGCATGGAAGAATACAGCTTACAGATTCGTATAGCCTCCACGACTACCAGTAACGCACCACACTTTTTGGATACTTGCTTCAACATTATATATCTTTCGTTCTTATCTGTATACATGCATACGTTACCGTCTTTGACCTCAAGATTGTTGCCAACATCATTCAGCGAGTGAGAAGATATAACTTTAAAGATGAATACGCTGAAACAGAATGAACTGGAATTTATATAGAGAAAGAAACTAAAAATGAAAGATAAATTAGAGTATACGTCATAGAAGGTCAAGGAAAGAATAGTAGATGAAGACCATCATGGAAGGATCATATTCAGGAATGCTTGAAAGAGAAAAGGATTATTAGTAAAACACAAAAGGGGTTATGTGAGACCTGTGATACATTCTACGAAGCTCGAATTGTGTCCCCAGATCACTGTTATTTGAAAGGTTTGATATATCAGCAGTGTGTAAAAGTTAACAACGTCAGCTATTTTAATTTTGCAGACTATCGTCTGAATTTCAGAAAACAACTCAGTGATATACACTCTTTGCAAAAAAAAAAAAAAAGCGGAGCACACCGATAAAGTCGTTTGATCTTGATGAAACTCTGCATGCAAGTACCTTAGGGCCGAATATGCAAATGATTAAAAAATAACCATAATGATGAAATAGTGGCCTGCAACAGCGCATAAGAGTTGCGCATAGAGGAGGACATACCAAGAGCAAAGCTCGCACGCAGGGACAGTTGTGACAGCGGATTGCGGTAGCATTAACCTCCATGGACTGTCAGGATGCCTCGACGTCGGATCCGTGCACAATATGTGCAGTTGAGCAAATTTGAGATAAAACGTATAATTGAGCTGAAAGAAGACTGGTTGGTCAATTCGCCATACCGCTAGGCATTTAGGTCGGAGCGACGCGGCAATCGGGTCGAGGAGGGAACAACTCAGCGGCACGAAAACAGTGGACTGCCGAGAGCAACGACAGAACACGAAGAATCGAGTGATTGCGAGAACTCCACGAACAGAACCAAATTAGTCGCTCTCAATCATCCGTGGCAGTGTTGCGTCGTCTACAGGTACGGAAGTGACCATCCGGACCGTTGTTAGACGACTTGCGGCATGTGACTGCATTCGAGGAGGCCACTCCGCCGCCTACCACTGACCAGCAAGCATTGCTGACACCTCTTACAGTAGTGTCAGGCCCGATCAACCTGGAATAGTGTCCAGCGGCCTCGTGGTGTCTTCAGTGATTAGTCACAGTTTGCATTTAGCGCCGATGACAGCGCATTCGTGTTTGGAGACGAGCCGGTTTTTACCGTGGAACAGCTTACGGCTCGTACTCTGAGAGTAACTCTCTGGGAAGCCATTTCCTACGATAGCCGGACACCCTTGGTCGTCTTCCGCACCACCTTCACGGATCAACGGTACGTAAACGACATTCTAGGACCTTGTTGTGTTGCCATTCCTGTCGCAGCGTCACCAAGCAATTTTTCTACAACATAACGCCCAGCCACACACGGCACGGCTCTCCTGGGCCTGCCTCCGTAATATCGACACCCTTCTGTGGCCAGCCCGATCTCCCGATCTCTCATGGATCGGACATGTTTGGGACGCCCCTACGCCCATCCCGGAACGTCGGCGAACTCGAGACATGCTACGCCTCAGAACAGTATCCGTGAACTGTATGCGTCTATGTCACGCATTGTAAGCGCTTGTGATAACAGGTAACCGTCTCAAGGTGAAATGATAGTAGAGGAAGTTTTAGATTTAAAGCAAAGGCACGCATTACAAGGAATCATTTTTATGAAGAAAACAGAAATGCAACAAGAACTTAAAGTTGTTCTTAGAAACGACATAATTTCGTGTTTGACAGAAACATCACGCCTGAAGTCTTGGGATCTGTCTGAAGTTCGATGGGAAGATGAGTATTTCTGCATGGCTGTTTTAGCTACAGATTTCATTAAAGCAGTTGAAAAATTCGTAGAATGTTTAGAGAGAAGAGATTTTATGAAACTTGCAAAGGAAATCTTCCTCAATTCCATAAAACTGCAGAATATTTTAAATATGGTCGAAAGGAAAATACACTATCTGCCAACAAGTAATTGGACACCTGTGATAGCAAAGGAAAACGAAGTTTATTCACCTTCAATAGTTGGTATAGCCACCATGAGCGGCGATTACAGCTGCGACCCTCTGGGGCATACTCTCAACCAGGCGTTGTACGACGGCTAGCGGCGTTTTCTTCCACTCGGCTTGGAGAAGACAGGTCAGTTCCTTCACCGATTTCGGACGGTGGGGGCACCCCTTACGTCAACGCTCCAACTAGTCCCAGAGGTGCTCGATAGGGTTAATGTCCGGGCTCTGCGCAGGCCAGTCATTTCGATTAACCCCATTGTCACCATACCAAGCCATGGTGGACCTCGCAACATGACAGGTGGCATTGTCATCCTGAAAGTAACATGGGTCCACCCCGTAAAACTGCCACAACGTAGGAAGCGCATGGTCTTCCAAAATGGTGCAGTAGGTCTCGGCGTTGAGTCTACCAGGAATTGTGACCAAGGGTCCCGTGTCATAGGAGAAACATCCCCATAGCATAATTCCACAGCCGCCGAACTTCACAGTTGGCACAATACATTCCGGCAGGAGGCGTTCTCCAGGCAGACGCCAAACCCTGGTTGCGTTGTTGTTTCCCACACGATATTTAACGGCGGCGGCAGCGACGTGTATCAGGACCGCAGATATCTTCGATTGCAGGGGTGTCCAATTACTTGTTGGTAGATAGTGCAGAATGAAACGATATGGACAGAATAAAGCAAAGAAGAGAAATCAGAAAAAACGGTCATTTTCATGGTTTATGAAGATTTGGGAGAAAGGTCCTTTTTAGGACTATCATAATCTACAGTATCAGAAAGGAATTTACTAAAGCAATTGTTTTTTTTTTTTTTTTTTTTTGTGGTGTGTGTATGAGAGAGAGAGAGAGAGTACGCGTGCTTGCGGAAAGATAATCTTTCGTACATTTATTTACATGAAAAGGTCCAAGTAATGGAAATAAAATAACCTGTTCATAATTTTCTGATCACTGAAATGGACTTGGAATAGAATTTTGTAGCTGTTTGCAAAATTCTATTCCAAGTCCATTTCGTGATGCGCCAGCCTTTGCAAGTCCCATACTTGTGTCCTTTTCTTTCTTTGACCAAGTGGCAGGAAAGAAAGGTAGGGAAAGGCCAAGGAAATCATGGGAGGACCAGATTCAAGTATATCCGCATGAGAAAAAGAAAATGAGTATGAAGTACAAAAAAGTTCTTGTGGGAAACGTGAGATGGATGTCAGTGAAGCTCGAGTTGTGCGCCGAAATAGCTGTAAATGGAAACGTTTGATACATAAACAGCACGGGTGGCGGAACGTACTAATTTCACAGGGAGTCCAACTTCTTCGAGAGCTAAAACAATAAAAAAAGAAAAAAGAAAGATGAGTGAGCGAGAGGGTAAAACTCCGTACGATATATATGTATATATACAATTCTGGTACATATCATCCAGGACATTTAGAGGAGGAGAGCAAAGGGGCCTTGCCTCCCAAGTGTTACATTTTTTGTTAAAATGCGACTTACATTGGGGGAAAATGCTTTAGTTTAATGAAAAGGCATCAACTTACGTTAGAAAATAACGCTTTAATTATTCTTCTATTTTTCATTAACTTTTATTTAATTTTATGCTGATGGATTTCAAAAACTTCCATTTTTTTTTTCGCCATCCGAAAATATTTCCTATATACGCCCCTAAATTTTCATCAATCATTATCAATCCACAGCTGAGTGTTCTCTTCAAGTGCCTTCCACAATTTTCTCTCTTGAGCTTGTCACTCCAGCATTCCGAATTACATCCACATTTTCTCCACGTGGTCTTCTTCCGGATCTTTTCCTGCCCCTTGATATCCAATCTAAAATATCCGTTGCTCAACAGTTGGTCAGTTCTTTTAGTAATATGTTCAACTTTTTGCCATTTGAAGGTCTCGCAGCAAAAGCACACATATACATTCGTCCAGATTCGTTTATCTTCTATGTCACAAAACTCCAAGAAAGACCTGTGTACAGAAAGCAACAGTACACTTACCACTTAATTTCAGTTCGAATTATTTTTTGTTCAGTTATTTATTTGGCAGATGTATTGTGTTTTTTTTATCTCGAGTCGGACACATTCGGATTTGGAAAAAAAGAAGAAAAGAAAAGAAACTCGGCCTGGTTATTGCTTTTAAATAATTTAAAGACTTCTTTGATTATCTTTTTTAAAGAGAAAACCACAACGCTGAGTTTACTGTTCACTTTTATAGTGCAATATCAATTTTTTTTATTGCACTTGAAGCGTTTTCCAGAAAACTGCATAGCTTGGTGGCGGTCTCCAGGAAATTATCCTGAAAAAATGATAAATCATAATATGTGAACCAGAAATCTTTCCTAGAAAGCGTCCTAGTGAGGGGGCCATGGAATTCCGACACCTTGACAAATGCGGATAGAACTGAAAAATGTGACAATTGCAGACAACTTTTCATTGCATGCGACATTTGCGGACAAACACTACAAGGGCAGGAACCGTCTTTCTGAAATAGTAAACTGATACCCAAAACAATATATAAAAATAAAATATTTGTTTTCGCTGTATTTTGTTGGCGTGTTTTTGGAACTTGTTGGGCGGTTGCGAAGCTGACTGTTAGGCAAGGTTAATAAACAGTAAAGTTAGCTCATCCAGCATTCCTCGCAGACGAATATTCGTGACGTCAGTTTAATGTTCTTGCATTTTCCTACTTGGCTCAAAATCCTGTAACAGGCGTAACTAGTCGATGCTAAACCTTCTCTGTGGGTGTAAACCCTACAAGATGATTATTGAGGGCTGGTGGTGGTTTCAATGCAGATTTAAAAAACGGCTCTTTTCAGGGTAGGTTTGTCAGTTCTTTGCTATGCCTTTTTTTTTTTTTTTTTTTTGCCACTTTTCAGATTTTGCCGTATCATTTGTGTCATTGTCCTTTTCTTTCTGTTTGCACGTCCGTTGAGCGTGAGTCTCCAGAGGTTGTCGGGGTATGATGGCAGCACTTTTTGCATTTTATGGCAGCTTAAAACTTCGTTATTTAACGGGCAACAATATGCTTTTAAAACCATAATTTTTTGGCACATTTCTTTTATTCTTATAATTAATATACTCCTACATCTTTGATTTTCTGCACTTTCCTTTCTCTTACAATTGCAATTAGTATATTCTTGCAATTCTAATGTAGTATATTTCAACAACTCTGGTTTTACTGCATCTTTGTTTTATTCTTTCCTATTTTTTTTATTGGAGGTTTAACGACCACCGCCGTGAGCAACTCCTATAAGCAGTCGCCCGTCCTTAATTTAGGGTCACTGGTTCCAGGGAAGGAAGAGATCCAATGCCGAAAGACAAACACAGCATCCATACATCACCGGGATTCGAACCCGGACTGCTTTCGGACGAATGATCAGAGGCCATAGCTTAGACCACTGCGCCACCGGGTCGGCTATTTTTTCCTGTCAAGGCACTCGTTTCCCACTTCTAACTCTTTTTTTCTATTTTTTTCCACCTCACAAGAGACTTATTGGGCCAATGATGTAGTTCTAAGAAATAAAAAGTGCCTTAGTGTTGAGCCGGTTAGGTAAAACCAACCCGGCCGTCAAAATTTTTAAAGCAATTTCCAGGTTGATTTGTTTTCGTTTCTTTTATGTTTCAGCATTTTGTTAATTTTTATTACTAACTTTTTTATCAGTTTTCATCAGTGTTGTGAAATTTGAACTTTTAAATAGGAGAAAGAGTGTTACGTGGGAATCAGATGATAAGAATATTGAGTTTTGTCTTTTAAATATTGTTCCGCCATTTCACCCGATTCCAAACATTCCACGTGAATAATACGAACGAGTTACATGTGACAAAAACAGCATTTTTGCTATGATTACGGGACAGAAAATACCTTTTGTGCAATTTTTTATTTGTTAAGGGGCATTTTAGCGACCACCTCGAACATGATTTGCGTCCACTTGTTTCCGGAAAGGGAAAATGAGCTCCGTGAGAGGAGGGCGTACCCCATACCTGATCCGGGGCTCGGCTCGAGCGATTAGCCAAAAGCCATAGCCCTTGACAACCCGACAACTAAAGCATCCTTTTGTGCTGCACATAAGGAATCGGGGAATGGGCTCAAGCGATTACTTTGGTTTGAGCTGGTGGCGAGTTTAGTAGAATTGTCCTTCGTAACCATGAAATCCTTGTTACTCAGCCATCCATGCTTATTTAATCCTTTAACGACCATAACGCCTGAAACGCCCTTACATGCAAACTACCAGAACTGCCCCAAAAGCGCCCGTCTAGAGTGAGTAGGATTTTCTACCTCTACCTTCTCTTTGAATTTACACGGCCATTACGGGATTACCGAAAATCACCCTCAGTAGTCGTTGTTATCGCTAAACAAATAAATAAAGTAGGCGTTGGTATCTTCCAGGGCGATATGGTTTACTCTCATCATGACACATGCCTTCTCCGTGGAAGAATACAGTGATCGCCGGGAAACGTCTAAAGGTCAGTGCACAGAGAGACTATAGATCGGAAGTTACGTGTAGTGACGCGAGCACTAATCCTTCTTTTGTTAACTTGTAAAGGGGGGTGAAATTCTGAAAGGAGCGACAGACAATTTTTGGCGTTATGGAATTCTGAGAGCACAAGATTTCAGGGCCCTGGTCGTTAAAAGGGTAATTTTTCTGTGTAGGTTTCGTTTCGAATGCTGCAGCATAGGAGAAGCCACTTACTATTGTTCATCTTTCAGGACTGCCGACTTAACAAAGGAATTTTCATCTCTTTATTAATATATTAGAATTACGATCAGTGAAACGCAGTTCTGTCCGACTGTTTTGTTTCTTCCTTACAATTCTAATATTCAGTTAAGATATGAGTGCACCCTGATAAAAAGCATAGTACTCCTTATTATTGCCTACATGATCATCTGAAAAAACTCCTTTGTCCTGTTTTTCTTTCACTAATCACCGTAAGTACCATAGGACAGCTAAGCCTTAAAAAAAGTACTTTAGCGCCACTAAGGCACTGCATTGGGTTATAGATATATAGAGACTATGCCTTGTTAGGAATCCTCGACTCGACTCTGAAAAGGTGTTCAGAGCAATTCACTGGACAACATTGAAAAGTTTTCTGTCTTTGTGTGACATTAATTGCATTCTGTTTTCCGGAGCTTGTATTTTATTGATTATAAATCATTTTAACGTTAATGCTTACAGAAATACAAAAAGGCTGCCAAGAGCAAGTACCAGAAGATGAAATTAAACTAGGAGGAGAAAGTAAAAAAAAATAGTTGATCACCAGCAACTCCAACCAGCTAGGTAGCACCAGAATTTCATATAGCATGGTACTGTGAAAATTGACGAAGATCTTTCTAGCATGGAGGAGAGAAATTCTCCTGAAGAATGCACGGACTCTCCGAAATCCACATACGAAATTTTGGATTTAAGTGAAAATGAGAACAACAAATCCCATACGACAACTTCTACTGGATGATCAAGATGATCATTGTGTGAAACTGGCTTATTTACTCGTTCAATTTCGAACGATTCAGTCTTCTGCTTTTTTTTTTTTTTTTTTTTTTTGTCGAACTTTTGAAACATATTCCGCTGCCTTGTCGGCTTCCTGTGACTCTAATGATCTAGGAGCATTTTTATCTTGAATATTAGATAGTACGGAAAAAACAAAAGTTATAATGTCAGTGGGTGGGTTAATTTGAATGAATTATTACAGTCTAGAACTACAGTAAACCTGAATGAACTTCAACTGCTAGAACAAGCCGTCTATAAATGAACTTCGACTGGTAGAGCAAGCCGTCTATACACTAGAGAGATGAGTTCACTCCATTTGTGACTACAGTAAACCTGAATGAACTTCGACTGCTAGAACAAGCCGTCTATACACTAGAGAGATGAGTTCACTCCATTTGTGACGTCACTCTCATGTTATACGGACAGATACGTAGGTGTGGTGCTTGGCGTTTCACACGCCAGCGTTAGAAATCAATCGGCAGAAGTCTTGGTTTTCGTGTGACGTCACTAAAAGGGGGAACTTATTTCTCTAATGCCATGGCCTTGTATTTTCTAGACGAATCTGGCTAGATGTGGCAAAGAAGCATTTGTATGAAAATGATTATATCAAATTCCAATTGCGAAAAGACTTGTTTTTAGAGGTACTAACGAAAAGCTGAATCACTCTAACAATGGAAATTTTCCTAAAGCAATTGAAATGTTTGCGGGCTTTGATTCAATTATTCATGAACGTGCTCAGCGAGTTCAATGACAGTGAGAAATCTATCAATCATTATATCGGAAATATCAAGATGAACTAATTAGCTTAATTGAGTCCAACATTAAAGCTTCCTAGTGTTTCAGTTACTTTGAAGATTGCCTTATGTTTTTAACAAAAACAAACACTTGCTGATCATCTAAGTAACTAACTGAAATAGCGGCCAGGGTCATAGAAATGATCAGCTTCTATAATAATTTCAATTATTTATTTTACCAATGTCGTAACAGTCACGCTGTTATAGAGCTTGAAATGGCATTAATAGTTTGCAGCAGCAATCACACTTTCATAGTAAAAAAGTAGCAATCAATAAATCATTTAACGATAATATCAACATATTGTTCAAACTCTACGGTCTCACAACAATCTCTACACCACTTCACCCCGTACAGTTTTTGTTTTATTCTCTATGACGGTTTATTTACATTGACTCACTGTCACCATTGCCAAAACTAACTGGATCGTCAGGAAAGTAATGTGCCGTTAAGAAGGAAAATCTGAAGAAGTAACAAAATTTTCACAGGAAGTAGAAACTCAAAAGATATGTTTTTATTATTATTGGGGCTTTGACGACCACCGTGCGCAACTCGATGGGCTATAAGCAGTCACCTATCCCTAATTTAGGGCCAATGGTTCCGGGAAAGGGATAGAACAATTGTGGTAAGACAAACACAATATCCATGTCTCATTGAGATTTGAAACCGGACCCATCTCGGACGAATTGTCAGAAGCCAGCTCTTAGACCACTGCGCCACCTGGGCGGCATATATAGATTAAATCAGTGCTATACGTCGCAGCTTCTATATTGAATATTATTAGACAAAAACGACATGCAATGTTGGTTTGTCAAATAAAATTCGCTGGCCTCTGATCATTCGTCCGTAAGGGGTCCGGGTTCGAATCCCGGTGAGGCATGGATGTTGTGTTTGTCTTACGGCACTGGCTCTCTCCCTTCCCTGGAACCAGTGACCCTAAATTAGGGACGGGCGACTGCTTATAGCCCATTGAGTTGCTCACGGTGGTCGTTAAACCTCCAATCAAAAAAAAAAAAATCAAATAAAATTCAACAATCAATAGGCCCCAGACATAATATGTTTTGGGTTGTTCCCTCATATGAGTTATTTACTTATTTATGAATATCATATGTAAACAGGAAAAATGAAGACGTACCCGAAGAAAGAAATCATTTAACAAGAAGCTAATATTAATACTGAATGTGAGGTTCTTGACGTAGTTTCACTAAAAATAGTTGTTCAAAACCTTAGATGAATGCTCATGGAGCGTTGTTTGAATACCAATATTTGCCACCCCGGTGACGCAGTGGTCTAAGCGATGACCTTTGATCATTCGTCTGTAAGGGGTCCGGGTTCGAATCCCGGTGAGACATGGATGTTGTGTTTGTCTTACGGCACTGGCTCTCTCCCTTCCCTGGAGCCAGTGACCCCAAATTAGGAACGGGCGACTGCTTATAGCCCATTGAGTTGCTCACGGTGGTCGTTAAACCTCCAATAAAAAAAATGCCAGGTGAATACAGCCTTTGCACGTGACGTCCCAAAACTGTCTGTTGGATTTCCGGGTGGTTAGAAAGTATCCAAGGAGGTTAGAATAACACTTCTGGAGATGCCCGCGTCTCTTAACCGTGAAGCCGCAAGGTGTGGGAATTTGCCGTTGTTTAGATGATACGTATGTAATTTCAACTGTTTGTATTTTGGAATTGCGAAGTTTTTGGTAGCAGAAACCGTGTTATATCAAACTGGAATGAATTATACTTCTTACACGAGTGAAATTTTCCATTTTAATGTTATATTTTGTTTAGAATCCGCACTATTGTTCGTGTATTTCAATTTAAAATAAAAATGGGAAGGAACCTCAAAATAATTAAGAATTTTATAAATTCAGCATTTTCTCCCACACTGGCAACAAGTTACAACGCGAAACGGGAAACATTTGCGACGAAAGAAGGTGATTCGGCCAACAAAAAATCAAAATGCATTGCAATAGCCTTGAAAACCATGAGCTTTCCCACACTATGACAGCGGTCGCTCGCGGTTATAGGTGGACGTCAAGTAATTTTGCTTCCTATACTTCCAATGGAAAAACTTCTGTACGCATTTTCTTTACAATTAATACCTTCCCAAGGATGAAAATTTGAACATCGATTAAAATTGTTTCATATTATAACTTGGAATACTTAATATTTTCTAAAACATAACCATAATTATATTAAAAATCAATAACTTTTCCTTCGGTGGTGTTCAAACCGGAAAAAAGATGACGCGACCTATACTTTGCTGACATCAGTCGACAAACAAATGTTGGATTGCATAATTATTGTTATGTTTTGGAAAGTACTAAGTATTCCAAGTTATAAAATGAAGCTGTTTTAATCGATGCTCAAATTTTCAACCTGGGGAACGCATTAATGTGAAGAAAATGTGTACAGAAGTTTTTTCATTGGAAGTATAGGAAGTAAAATTACTTGACGTCCACCTTATAGGCTTCACGCAAGGTGGTACTGCTTCATTAACAAGAGCATCTCCAGATATCTTATTCTAACCTCCTTGAAAGTACCCGAGCAGGTCTCTCTCCATGCTTTTCAGTATTGCTACTGCTGTAAATATAGAGTTAAAAAAAACCTGTTCTTTCTGACAAAGTTTGCCCTCTTAGTGCGGTTGAAAAGCAACGTTACGAAGAAAAGCTTAGAAATAATGGCATAGAAGATCCATTTGACATACCTGAAAGATATTTTTACCGTCTGGAAGTTTGTGTTTTTTTTATTGGAGGTTTAACGACCACCGTGAGCAACTGAATGGGCTATAAGCAGTCGCCCGTCCCTAATTTAGGGTCACTGGTTCCAGGGAAGGGAGAGAGCCAGTGCCGTAAGACAAACACAACATCCATGCCTGACCGGGATTCGAACCCGGACCCCTTACGAACGAATGATCAGAAGCCAGCGCCTTAGACCACTGCGCTACCGGGGCGGCTTGTGTTGCTACGGACCTCCCTGATCTAAACTATCGCAATATTTAGAACTATTTAATAGGTTGTTTTTCGTGTTATACCGGGAAAGCTCTAAAAGCTCATAAAAGCCCTGATGCATATAGATATTTTACTAAAGGGTGGGTTAGAAATGTATTAATTCTGAAGACTGAAAACGAAAAATTTCTTATCCGGTCTAAGGTAAGTTATTACATTTCTGACTGGTTCCAGTGTGTATGGATGGTTGCAGTGTGTATTGCAATTAAAAAAAAATACCGATTTATCATATCCCGAAAAACGGACTATTTTGTCACCAAAAAAAAAAAAAAAAAAAAAAAAAAACGGACGACCTAATAATGTATGACAGCACCCTCTAATTCTATGTAGACGTATATCCTCAAATTTCGGCTCGGAAAAAAAAGACATCTGTTTCAGTATTTAGAAATCAGTAACAGTACAAAATCTTGAAAGTTCACGAAAGCTTAGCAATTTCCGATTCGACAGCAAAGTTCGACGTCATGCATTCAGAGCATTTTAAATAGAATAATAAGGATTTACGTAAAAAGTTGAAAATAATGCATAAGAGCGAGCAAGAAAATGTACTGATATAAATTCGACTATTAACGTAGTAAAATATGCAGATTTATGATACTTGAAATGAAGTGTTTACTGAAGATCCTGTCATACGGCATGGGCGACCATGCCTTCCGATTTACGGCTATTTTCCACAGAATCAGGCATTTTTCTGCCATTGGAAAGCGATAAAAGGAAATTCCACTACCTTACTCGTTCTTTGAGAAGCACCCATACGCCACACAACTTTTAACTATTTCTAAAACTTCAAAAAATCGAGTGACAGAGGGCCTCGAAATCGCTTCCCCATATTAACCCTAATGGAATCTTGGCAGCCGAACTTTCTCTTAACCACCCGGAAGTAACCGTGACGTCAAACCGACGTCAGTGGCAGATTGAAAAAAATTGGTAAAATTTGGAATTCTGTTTTCATGAAATTTTGTAATAACAAAATATTTAGGTGATCGACTGCAATTTGGCCATCACTGCAGCAATATATACTTAATAATTTGAATTTAGATGACATTGTAGGGGAATGAGGATGTATCACGTGACGTCACCGAGAAGTTTCAGTGAAGTGGCAACAGTCCCTGCAAGTTGCTAAAGGACAAGCATAGCTGGCTGTCCTGCACTTAGTGTGTAAAGTGCAATCATTAGCGGTCGGTGTTTATAGAAATTTGAAGCCAAAATGCCTAGATCTTGTGGCACTATGAATTGCAGTAATAGAGGAAATCGCGACCGTAATTCTTTTTTAGGCTACTAGCTGCTGTCTCTAAAGGCAGTACCGAAAGAATCACTTATATGCCGAAGGAAGGGAGGTGGCTTCCCAGAGCTTAAAAACACTTTTTATTGAAGAGTTAGACTCTTCAAAGACAGAGAACATTTAAATGTTAGTTTTATCCATAAATCAGTGATTTCTGGTAAAGCAGAGAATCTATTTTTTGCTTGTTCAAACGCTATTGGAGTGCAATGCTTACACTTATTGGGCCAGTCGTTTCATTCGTTGATTAAAAGTTTTCAAGCTGAATTTAAACGGTGTTGGCTGTTTTTTGCGTAGGTTTTATTACTACTGACTATTTTCTTAGTGAACACCTTTTACAGTTTATTTCTTAGTCAAAATATTTCTTAAATAAAAGCTTCGGTCCCCATTCGCACTTCTGTGCACGAGTTTTTTTTTCTCCAGAGACTTTTTTCCAGAAGGTTCCTGGTGGATCTAGGGGGTGTTGAAACTTTTTATAAGGCTAAAAGTTAATTTGTTAGCAAACCTGAGTTTCAGTCAGAATCATTTTTTAGATCTCGAGCACACCGTTCCCCTAACTCATTTTTTTTTCGAGTTTGCGGCTTTTCACTTTTAAGGTTATTTGGCTGTCGGTGTTGGGGTTTTATAGTTTACTACTTTCTTCTGTATGATATTTCCTCCTCAAACTACCGTTGATTATATTTTTAGTATAGCTGGATTTTTACCTAGAGCTTTTTTTTTTTTTTTTTTTTTTTTTCGATTGGAGGTTTAACGACCAGCGTGAGCAACTCAATGGGCTATAAGCAGTTGCCCGTCCCTAATTTAGGGTCACTGGTTCCAGGGAAGGGAGAGAGCCAGTGCCGTAAGACAAACACAACATCCATGCCTGACCGGGATTCGAACCTGGACCCCTTACAGACGAATGATCAGAGGCCAACGCTTTAGACCACGGCGCCACCGGGGCGGCTACCTGGAGCTGAGGCACACTTTTACGGAAAAATGCAAATAATGGCTAAAATTACTGTCCAAATAAAATTCTTTTTGGTGTCTAGGTCTGTTTACAGGTCGGTGTTATGCTGATAAATTTATTTATGGATAAATACATCATAGGGCACAAATCCCAGCAAAATTATTTTTTTTTCACCGCAATTTTGCGAAAAAAAAAAAAAAAAGATTTTGCTCATTTTTCTAAGGATTGGAAATCGCTTTCCAGAACTTAGAAAGACACTGTTGAAGATTTAAACTCTCAAAAAGGCATAGCACCTTTCAAGCGTGAGTTTCATCCAAAATGAGCGATTCCTGGAAAGAAAAAAAACCTATCTTTTTTTACTCAGGTCTCCGCACCTGGGAAGGAAGAGAACCTTACTTATTAAGGCAGCGTACCTATATTCTCCATAAATTACTGATTACTCACGAATTTCTGATTGTACTAAATTACCCTGTAAAAGAATACCGACAACGAGAAATTGTTATGCTTCGAAATTTTTATATGCCTCGAACTGTTGTGCGGTAAAGGTAAAGGCACTTCGACCAAAGACGAAGTAATCGAAAATATTTACTATTTGCACTTTCGGAAAACTTTTCGCATCATCTTCGTAGATACTTGCATTCAGCACATAAAGATCTTTTCCTTCAATCTCTTTAATTTTTTCCAATTACCGCATTTTGTACTCGGAAGTTAAAGTTTCAAAGTAAGAAGCCATAATTTCAACGGGGCTGGTTGTCCTTCACTTACGGTACTAAGGCTCGTTGCCATGCTGAGAGTCACGTGTGTGCTACATCCTCATTGTAAATTCGCGGAAGTAATAGCTAGACATGAAAATTTCGTATCATAATTCGAAATTTATTGGTTTTCACAATGAGTAAAATTTAAATTAAATAAATGTATAAATAGTGGCAGAATGTCTGATAAAAAATAAAATAAATGAGTAAATTACTTTACGTGTGCGGTTATTATGTATTGATTCCAGTGCTCTTTTTTTCCCTTGACCGCCAAATAAAAAGAAAGGATGGGGTTGACAGTTTGTTTTGCACCCAGGCTGTCGAAAAAACGGTCCTATTTCACTGTATTTGTAACTATACGGACTTTTTAACAGATATTATCAGGTAAATTCTGAAATATCTGTTTGCTTCTTTTAGGAGAAGTTAATTTACCAAAGCCCAGTACTTCCAATCTGAAAACAGTCCTAGCGAGTAATAATTCCAATCCAAAAGCAGTAGCAGCAGTTGTCATTAATGAATCCCAATACAGAAGCAGTAACAGATTATGACGTACTTCCGTTCGAGTTTGCCCAAGGGTGCTGAAGTTTATCGCACCTCATGCCAACTAGTCAACTACCCTTTGGAAATTTAAAATGTGAGTGACTGTTTTGATTTTTGTGGCGCGTGGCGCTGAAGTCACTTGAGCTCAGAAGGTCAATACACACGATTTGTTTTGCTACACGGAACTGATTACTTTTGTGAATTGGAGTGTTGTGTATACGTAAACAAATTGCATCTCGAAACTCATGGTAGGTAATCTTTTCCAGAGGTTTCGGTGTTTCTATCACTATGAACGGGAGCATCCTGAACACGTCAAGGAGTTATGATTTGTATGACGTTTCTTGCGTATTGTGTCGAGGTCAACCTTTCTGCTTTACAGCTGTTTCTATGATCCCGTTGGCAGATTTTTGTATAGTCTATGTGCTGGCATAAATTTACCCTTTAAAAATCGATTACGCGCCGTGTGTTTGATTAGGTTTAGTAAGTGATGAAATTCTTTATTTATTTTTGGTCGAAATTGTTCGTTATTGATAAGGAAATCACTTTCCGTCATGACCCATTTCTGTTTTATTGAAACGGTCCAGTAATTTCTAGCTCATTGTGAAACATTTTTCTTCTTTGAAAACGTAGGCCTACTGCCCCATGCGATTGCCGTAGTATTGTTTTTTCGCTATTTGTTGTTTTTGGTAATTTCTGGTTATTTTGTAAATGCTTTTCTCGAATTCATAATTTAATTTTTATTGTAGCGTTTTTTGTTGTCCTCTGCAAATTCAACATACGAAATAGAAACAATTTGGTTTAGCAGTTCATAAAAGTTTGTATATCTTGAGAAATATTTCTTTAAATCTTAGGTAATTCATAATGTATATGTTATCAAACTCCAATTTTTTTATGAATTTTAGCGTAAGGAATTATGTTTACCGAAGCTGTGAAAATGAGATCAAATGTTTGGTATTCACCTAGTATTAGTAATGACAACGATAAAATTGTTTATTTTGTTTAGTAATTGATGGACAGGAAAAAAACATGTACTGCATAGCGTTAAGTTCAGCTTCAGCTTTTCATGTGGAATCTTTCAAATAGAATATTTTTGATTTGTGTAGTTGAAGCTCTTTGTGTACATGACAAACTTGACCTGATTGTGAAAATTTCGACGTTTTTTTCCGTGAGAAAGAATAACTTCTCAGAGAGAGATGAGCAGTATTTATTTATGGTAATGCAGTGTGGATGTTAAGTGGCAGTATAAGTTTTCATAAAATTGTATAAATCTTGATGTGGGGGATGGTACAAGTGTTGTCACCCTTGGAGTAGTATTTGTTAAAACATTCTTACCTGTACATTAGTCAGTCAGCCTATGGCAGTCTGTTAATCAAGACTTCTGTTACTGCTATTGTCAAGAAATTTTAGCATTAATTCTGACATACTATTTCTAACTGTATGAAGAGAGTTTTAGAGTTGGATGAACTTAGTTTCACAAAAGCTGTTCGAAAGATGAAATTGCTGCATGGTTGAAAAAGAAATCCTTTTGAAGTAGGTTTTATACATTAGGGGGAGGGGCTGACTTTCATTCTGGTGAAAGATTGGAAGGTATGTTTATATTAAAAAGGGTTACTTTGCATGATAATGGAAGATAAGCTTTTTGTTTTATCTTTCTTTCTGTATGTCAAAATACTGTTGTAAGAAAGTAAAAAATCTTACACAGCCAAAATTATTTCTTGCAACAAAGATTCTTGGCCATGTAAATTTAACCTCTGCTTGGTTATATGCTTACCAGCAGTGGTGTAGCCAGAAATTTCTTAAGTGTGTGTGTGGGGGTGGCCATGTATGGAATATTGGTGCATTGGTGAAAGCCTCCTGGGGAAAAAATATTGTAAGTGTTTGTATAAGCCCAAAATCTTTCAGTCAAAAAATGAAACAAACATTGCTGAGAATTTTTTTTTTTAATGCACACACACACACATACATTGCTTTAAATTTATACTCAATCCTCCTCAAGGGATGGGGGTCTGGACCCAGGACCCCCATTGGCAATGTCTATACTTTCCAGTGACATAGCCTCAGTTTCAGAAGTCAAGGAAAAAATGTTATGGTGCTATTGTTGATATTCATTTTTGTTTGTGGTTATTGCTACTGAAGCCTAGTTAAAACGGCGTTTTCATTTCATGTAAGCTAATAAAATTTGGTTTATGCATAAAAACTATACTATTTTGCTAATGTGCTCTCCTTTTGAATATATGCCATCAAAATTTTAGTTTGCTCTGTTCTGTTCTATGAAAATTTGTCAAATTACTTTTACATATACAGCATAGAACTTTTGACTGACTGTGTTTAGAGGTAATGTAAGTATTGACAGTACTCTTTACATATCATAGAAATAACAGAAATATCTGGCTAAAATTTTTTAACACAGAATGAGGTGATACTAAAGGCGTCTTCCCAAGAGTCATCATTATATAATAGGGCAGATAGATATGTCTTCTACATAAAGAATCAATTATTTGACTCCTAGTCTATTTGAATTTGGAAATTATGAAATACCATGTGATAGTTTAGGTTAACAAAAAATGCCTTTCAGCTCTACCCAGGAAAATTTATTATTGAATTAATATTTTTTTCAGTAGAATAATTTTAAACATTTTCTTTTTAGCTATTTGATTGTGCATAAGTTGTCAAAAATATTAAGAAATATGAAATAATTTCAGTATGAGAATAGTGCATTTTACAGTGTATCATATTATTATTATTCTCATAGGAAGTCATATATGCAAATGGAGGTTTAACCTCTATGTTCAAATAAAGATTTTTATTTCCATGCAGAATTTCAAAAAATATAAAGACTAAGTCGTAAAGAAGAAAATGTCAAGTAACATATTATTTTGCAATTATACATTTGTTTATATTGAGGCATTTTTAGGGAAATGTAAAAAAAAGATGGATACTCAGCTATTCATTTCTAACATCCAACAGTTTCATTGAAACAAGCATATATCTGGATATTTATTCGTGTTGTCCCCTATTGTCTGTTTCACAGAAAACCCCACAAATGTACAAGGAAAGAAAAATTATGTTCATTATATTATTCTTCCTTTGAGAAATAAAATAAAATATGAATTGAACCTTTTCTCGGGGTGCTGCAAGATGTTCTTTCTCCCAAGTGTTCCCATTCCATGCTATGGTGTTGGTTGTTGCAGTAGCAATCAAAACTGGGTTCACACTTTTTGTTTTGGGGAAGAGGTCTCTTAGGATAAGGGGGTTTAGTAGTGATTATACAGTTTCTATACATCAAATTATACTCTGCAAGATTATCTCAGGGAGATATGGCTGTCCCAGTGTCTGAGGCTTTCTTTCAACCATTCTTCTGAAATGGACCGCATACATTTGAGATTGAGGCATGGGTGGTACATTTGTCTCATGGCAGATTTAAACAAGCAAACATCCTCCCCCTCCCCCCAAAAAAACAGGGAAAAAGGAAAGAAATAAGGCAATAAGCAATGAATGGAACACTTAGTTCATATATAGCAGGCACAGGACATCTATGGTTCAAATCACCATGCAGCTGTTGCTCTGCCTTTTGTGAAGTTTTTGTCAAATTCAATTATTTTTCACCAAAGGTAATGTGAGATCATTTTTTATTCATTCCCCATTGGAAATATAAAAACCATAAAGACCTACTGTTATAACATTACAAAACCACTAAGTTATAGATTCTTCACAATTAAGCATTGTTTAGTACAAAAACAATAGGATATAGATTCTTTACAATTATTTTTGCTCGGAGGTCATTAAAAAGGTAACTGCCAATATTTTCAGCAAAACTTTTTATACATCTCCAAAATGATGTTTTTTTTTTTTGCAAATTGCAAAGAATGCAATCGGCAGCGTGACTCCTGCCATATATTGTATAATGAAGTAGCATGACAAAATCACCTGCACTAAGTTATTTTTATATGTTATATAAAAGTTTATAAATACTGTTCATAGGTTAAGAGATATTTTTCAGGGAGTGAAGTGAACATATATTTAGATAGTGCAGAAATTTGTATATGTACCCTTCTATGTTTTCACCTTTAATCCACTTCAGTCACTGATAGTCCATATACAATATTTGTCTTCTCAGCCATATTTGCTTGTTGGAAACACTTGTCAAGGCAAAATGTCAAATGCCATTTCCCATATGTGAATCGCATCAAACTTTTCTGTGCTCAAGTCAGTCCAAATTTCCGATGCTTGAGTCGTATGTTGTTGCATATATGTATGAGAGTCGAGCATCAGTCTCTAGTATAAAATTTAAACAGAAATGTCTCTGGTTGTGAAACAGCCTATGTGTTTCCTCATTTTGCACTTTCAATGATGAAAATGTGTTTCTACAGAGAAATATGAATAGGGCTCTACAGATGTGTTCTAGATCCAGGAGCAAGCTCCCAAAATTTGGGCGCCAGGTGAAACTAAGTCAATAATGCATGAACAAAAACATGTTTGGGGATGATGCTGGAATGAAAAGTGGTAAACTATATCTGATGTCATTTTTTTCTTTTTACTCAAACCACTTATTGCAAATCGCTTCATAATTTTCTTTTTCCATTCTCCCAGTACATGATCTAAAAAAATTGAAATTTTAGATTTTGATTTTATTAAAATACTATTTGCATATGTCATATTTTGTACGTAATAAGTCGAAGTACCATGTTTTTTTTTCTTCATACAATCTACAGACCATAAAATTCAGAATTTTTTTTTTTTCCTGATATCCGCAATGACGTATAATCCAACGTTGTTGTTTGTTTTTTCTTTACTGGTATCTGCAGTATCTAAACTTATAACTTTTTAACAGACAATCTATGGATTATACAACAGAAATTACAGTATTTCCTGCAAATTATGAAATCTCAAGTAAGAAGAAAATTGGGCACCATGGCTTGAATTTTAGGCACCCAGGATTTTGTAGAGCCCTGATTATGAATGCACTTTCTTTTCATAATTTTTTATGCATTAGGATCTTTTTTCAGATTTTGTTGCTGTGTCCTTTCATTGCAAGAAAAATTTTCATTTCATTTGATTTACAAATAATATTTATCCTCCTTTTCTGCTCAGATGGGCTTATTACAGATAGAGGTGCAGGGTTCATACAGTCCCTAGGAACCCTGGAAAAGTTCTGGAATTTTATTTATTTTATTCCCCAGGTCTGGAATAGTCCTGGGATTTCTTTCTTGCAATGGAACCCCCCTTACCCCAGCCAAAGTGTGAATTGATTGTGCCACTTTATTCCTAGCTCCCTATGTCATCTGCTCATGATGACATCACTTCCTTCCATGGAGTGTGGAGATGTGATGTCCTCTTGTGATGCTGGAGTGCAAAATGTTTGAGTGCCACATTTCCAGCCACCTTGGTTTGTATTATAATGGTTGGAGCCATAACAGCATGTGGAAACCTCCTTGCAAGTCCTAGACATGCATTCCTTGTGGAATGTGCTTTCCTCACTGCCGCCAATGTGTGTAGTAATAAATGACTGAAATAGGGTTTCTTCAGTGCCATGGCAAACAATTTTGTATTATCATTGTTCCAAGTTCCAGATTGCTTCATATAAATTTTATGCAGAGCAGTTTTTTATACGGGGAAATTTTGTTCTTTATGAAGATGTAACACACACTCAAGAACTCTAACATAGGAACCCATTGAACTTCATAAGAATTCTAAATGCTTAGTAAATTTTACCTCATTTTGCAAAATATGAAACAAAAGCACTACGATTCTAGCAAAAATTTAAGCTCCTGGAATTTTTTGGAACTCTTGGAGACATCCTGGAATTAATTTTACATAAATGTGTACAAATCCTTTATATTAGGGATGCACAGGATTTGTACACATCACTCCAGAGTTGCAGAATGTAGATGTACGTGTGTATACTGTACACGGATAATTTCTAAATTATTAGATTTTGCAGATAGTTTTTGCTTGTAGATTTAAAAAAAAAATATTTATATATCATCATCATCATCATCATTGTCAACCATTATCAATCCACTGCTGAACGAAGGTCTCCCCAAGTTTCCTCCACAACGGTCTGTCTTGTGCCAGTCTCCTCCATGTCACTCCCGCATACTTTCGAATTTCATCCACCCATCTTCCATGTGGTCTTCTTCTGGGTCTTTTTCTGTCCCTTGGAATCCAATCTAAAATTTCGGCTGTCCATCGATGGTCTGTTCTTCTGGCAGTATGTCCAGCCCATTGCCATTTCAGGGATTTAACTCTGATCATGATGTCTTCCACTCTTGTCATTTTTCGGATCCACGTGTTCCTCTTCTTATCTCTCCTGGTTACACCAAGCATGCACCTCTCCATGCTGATTTGAGTTGTCTGCAGCCTTTGTATGTCTCTTTTAGCTAAGGTCCACGTCTCTGCACCATACGTAAGCACTGGAAGGATGCATTGATCAAACACTTTTCTTTTAAGACATAATGGCATATTGCTCTTGAAAATTATGCTGTTTCTTCCAAAAGCTCTCCAGGCAAGTTTTGTACGCCGATTAATTTCTTCACCAATGTGACCCTCACTTGATATCTGCTGTCCAAGATAAACGTACGTGTCTGTTATCTCCAGCTTTTCTCCATCAATCGATAAATCTTCATTTCTTGTAAAAGCATTGTATATATATATAAAGGGATGATACATGTACTCCAGACACCATGAAAGGTACCAGAGTTCTTCCAGTCCTCCCAGCAGAAGTTGCACATGCAATCAAGAACATGAAGCGGGGAAAAGCTCCAGGAGAAGATGGAATTACTGTAGACATACAAGAAGCAAGTGGAGAAATCGAAACAGTACTCGCCCAAGTTTTCACTCGATGCCTTAATGAAGGGAAGATTCCTGAGGATTGGAACAATGCTACAATGATCTTGCTACATAAAAAAGGTGACATTGAGGATTTCGGGAACTACAGACCTATCGGCCTCCTATCGGGGGTTTATAAAATCTTCACTAAAGTTCTTTCACACCGCTTAAAGGTGACACTGGACATGGCTCAACCGAAAGAACAAGCTGGATTCAGGAGTGGCTACAGCACAATAGATCATATCCACGTACTGAGAGAACTAATTGAAAGAGCGAGGAATATGAACTTCCATTGTGCATGGCTTTTATTGATTATGAAAAAAGCCTTTGATTCGGTGAAACCATCAGCAGTTACAATGGCCCTGAAATCCTGCGGTATTGAAGATGCGTACATTAATATTATTAATAACATCTATGAAAATGCAAGTGCAAAGATTCGGCTGTTTGAAAATACAACACACGTAAAAATTGGAAAAGGAGTGAGACAAGGTGACACCATATCTCTGAAGCTCTTTAATGCCATATTGGAAAATGTCTTTCAATCACTGAACTGGGAAAACAAAGGGATAAAAATTAATGGAGATTATCCAACCCACCTTCGTTTGGCTGATGACATAGTCATTTTTGCAACTACCCCATCAGAGCTGCAGAGTATGATCCAGGAACTTGCTGACAAGAGTAAAGAAGTGGGATTAAAAATGAACTTTCAGAAGACAAAAGGGACGTTCAATGCTTTTACAAGAAATGAAGATTTATTGATTGATGGAGAAAATCTGGAGATAACAGACACGTACATTTATCTTGGACAGCAGATATCAAGTGAGGGTCACATTGATGAAGAAATTAATCGGCGTATAAAACTTGCCTGGAGAGCTTTTGGAAAAAACAGCATAATTTTCAAGAGCAATATGCCATTATGTCTTAAAAGAAAAGTGTTTGATCAATGCATCCTTCCAGTGCTTACGTATGGTGCAGAGATGTGGACCTTAACTAAAAGAGACATACAAAGGCTGCAGACTACTCAAAGTAGCATGGAGAGGTGCATGCTTGGTGTAACCAGGAGAGATAAGAAGAGGAACTCGTGGATCCGAAAAATGACAAGAGTGGAAGACTTCATGATCATAGTTAAATCCCTGAAATAGCAATGGGCTGGACATACTGCCAGAAGGACAGACCCTCGATGGACAGCCGAAATTTTAGATTGGATTCCAAGGGACAGGAAAAAACCCAGAAGAAGACCACATGGAAGATGGGTGGATGAAATTCGAAAGTATGCGGGAGTGACATGGAGGAGACTGGCACAAGACAGACCGTTGTGGAGGAAACTTGGGGAGACCTTCGTCCAGCAGTGGATTGATAATGGTTTACAATGATGATGATATATATATATGGTAACTGAGTTCAGTATTTTGGGCTAAGAATCAAGAATTTACTATAGAAAAATTTGGGAAGTGTAGCATGTTAAACTTCCTAGATAGGATCCTCATGACTGAAGGAAAGCAATAAAATAGTATTTGGTAGAGAATTAAACCAAACTGTTCTCTCTTTGTTTCTGCCCCCCCCCCCATTTTGTATGAACCTTAAGTATGCTATGGGTTTTTGAAACATATGGTTTCATGTTTGTCAAGTTTTTGGCAGTAGACTTGCCCATTGTCAGGGGTGAAGTAGATGCTGCTTTTCTTGTAATAATATAAAACTTTTTTTATCATATAACATGCATATGGCCAATACTGCTATATGGAGTAGAAGCGTGGACATTAAAATCAGCAATCAAGAAGCTACAAGCATTTGAAATGTGGGTATGTTGACTAATATTGAGAATCTCTTGGACTGACAAGATAACAAACATCCAAGTCCTGCATGATATGAACACTGCCCAAGAGCTTTTAAAAATAATAATTGAATGGAAGTGTAAATATCTAAGACACATCAGCAAGGAATAACAACAAATACAACCTGCTACAAATCATTTTGGAAGGTAAAGTAGAAGGGAAAAGAAGAGCTGGCAGAAAAGAAAACTATGTGGATGGACAACATTACAAGCTGGCTTGGTCTGACCACCGCACAAATTCTACACACACTGCACGATAGAGATACAAACTGATAGTCACAAACACCATAAGGCAGCATTAGAAGACCACCACCACTTCCTCTCCCTCTTTTGATAAATAAAAAAAAATCATGTATTCATGGTTTGTAGAGAAATAACTTCTGGGAACGGACATGTTATTCGTCATTATTGAGGCTATTTTACGCATATAAGATCAAAATTTGTCTGAATTTTTTTTTTTTCAAATTCTAATCTTATTTGATATTTGAAAATTTTTTAATTCACTTACCCGTTAAGACTGAATAAACTGCATTTTTTTAATTTATCATTGATAAACTTAGCTTACATCTTCCTCATTTTGTATTTTTCTACATTGTCATCAACCTTTTCTAATACATGTGTAGTAGTGATGAATTAGAGCATGTATATTCTGGTATAGTGAAAGCTGTTTGCCATTTCATACTCTCAATTCTGTAAAGCCATCTTCTTAGAAAAGTCATCATTGTTAAAGCAGTGGTCACAAATGAATATAAAACACAAGAAGTGAGAAGGTGCTAGCTCTAGGTTACATGGAAAATGTTTATAGATTTCTTTATGCTGTAGTGGGAGGAACTAACATTTATGGGAAATATTGCATGTAGCTGTCTGTGTATCCTGTTGATTTGAATGAAACTTGTATAACTGCTAAATAGAATCAATTTAAAATTTAAGGTTGCTTGTCAGAACTGTTGTGAAGAGTTAAGTCACCTGTGAACTTTCATTTAATTCTTCATGTTCTCATTATTTATGGGCATAAAAAATCCCATAATGAATTGCTTTCTAGTATATCAAACTGTTTAGAAAACTTGTATGTAATTTGTATCTCCTGAAGCGCATGAGCTAAATTTACATCTTCTAATTTTTGTTGCAGCATGGTACCATTTTTTATAGCACGCAGGATATTTCTAAGCATATGAATTACAAAAATCAGAACAAATATCAGATGATGTTAGTCAAGGCATCCATCCCTTCCTCATAGTAACAACCATTTTATTCTGATAATCTAAACCAGGGCCAGAAATTGCCAGTTCTGATAACAATTTAGAAACCAACAAAGAGTAAATTGTTATGAACGTATGGCAGGTGTACATTATTTTTATGCATAGAAATGCTAAAGAATAAGTTTAATGATCTGGTATGTATATCACATATTTCAAAGAGTTAATGATTAATTTCTATATCATTATAACCATTATGCACCCAGTTCTAAAATCTGTTACTTTTAATTTAAATTACTCATAAGGAAATTTTGGAAGTACTTGCTATTTTAATATTCTGAAAAAGTGTTTGTGAAGGTTTGTTAACAGTTTTCCTTCTTTGATTTAATTACTTTACGGGTAGTAATATGAGTAGGCTAATCTTCACGGACACCCATAGCTTAGTTTTTAGGAGGTGGCAGCAGAAATTGATGAGCTGGGTTGGAACAATGACATAAGGTTGTTAAGCAGTTCTTTCACTTTTTTGTAGCAATAAATGTATTTTTACAACATAATTGTTATTTTTATGTGTCTGTAGAATGAGTATGTAACCTTCAAAACTGAATTTCTCAGAAGCATGTTGTTGTGGATAAGTTATTTCATGTAGCTGCTTAATTCTAACTACAAACAACATACAAAAACACCACATGCAAATTTCTCTCATCCTCTTTTACAATGCATAAATTTAACTGAAAATGAGAAGATCCAAGAACTTCATAAAAGAGGTGGATAAATTAAATTTGACAGTTTGTTGAGACAATAGCAAAATTTCATTGTTCTTTTTCTGAGCCTTGTGCCTTTTGGATACTTATGACCCATATGCCATGAAACTTCAGTGATCACTTAATCGTCATCAAGAAAATAAAATACCCTTAAGAAAAAGTTCTGCAAAAAATTTTCAGATCTTTGTCAAGCAGTGAATGCTGCTGTTGCAGAGAACGATATATATTTTCCATTCCTTTGCCTTTCATGCTGTATGTATCCACGTTGTTGTCTAATATTCAATACAAAAATTTAATATTTTCTAGTGTAGATTCACAAGTTTTCCTACTTTTACTGCATACGTACACACACACACACATTCAGAAGTTCAACAGAAAAATAAGCAATCAGAAATAATGTCATTGCAAAAAATCTTTGTAGTACCTTTCCAAAACCGGAAATTGTATAGTCAGTTTTCAGGGGAGGCTATGGGTGCCCATGCTTATCTTTCATACATTTTCAGAGTTACAAGTGAACCATCTATGTGTATCTATATCTGTGCTTAAGCTTTGACATTTGGTCTCACAGATTATTTTCTTCCTCTAGGAGGATGCCCACAGTCCATTATTTTGAGGAAAATGAAGTGTGTTAATATAGTGCAAAATGCAGCTTTGGCCATCCATTCATTCAAGTGTGTGGTTTGTGGTAAGGCAACATTTCTTTTGTATTTTTAGCATATCTTATTGGAAGAACATATGTTTCAAAATAGGACATATGCTTATGTTATGTGCTTTATCTGTCCATCCTCCTCCCACTTTCCCTCATCATGGCAGCATGAACTCATAAGAAAAAATGAGATCATGAAAATAGATAAGTTTAAATCCCTTAAAAAAGTTTAATTTGTTCAGGGCCATGGCAGTTCATGTATGACAGAACTTCTCTCTTGCCACTTTGGGAACACATTTAGTCAGTGCAAGAAATGCAGTTCACATGTAACAAATCATCATGTTCTCTGAGATTCAGAGGTTAGCTCCACAAAGATATACAAACTACCAGGTAATTTTTACTTATTGTTGCCTTATCAAACTTCTCTATTTACAGCGATTTTAACATATAACTTGGGCTTCACTGACATCCATCACACGCCATACACAAGATCTTTTATACTTCATGCTTATAATCGTTTTCTCATGCAGACACTCCTGAATCTGATCCTCCCATGACTTCCTTGGCCTTCCTCTGCCTTTCCTTACTGCCACTTGAGCTAAAAGATTTTCTTAGTAAGCATCTCATCACTCATTCTTTCAACATGGCCAAACCACCGAAGCATATTAGTTTCCACCTTGCTAACAACATTTTGCTTCACATTACACAACTGCAACACATCTTCATTCCTCACACAGTCAGAACGTGTCTTGCCACAAATCCCACGTAAGTACCGCATTTCTCCAGCACACAAACAACTCCTATGTTTCTTCTGTATACCCAGGTTTCAGTGCCATACATCAGAGTAGGAACAATTACACTTTCATACACAACCATGCAGGACTCTCTTGAGAACCCATCATTCCTGTGAAAACCTCCCAAAGCAGCCATGACTTTCAATAAAGAATTCCTTGCCTACTAATTTCACCATTCAATTTGTTCTTTCTGTCAAACATGCTTCCTCAATACACAAACTCATTCACCTGGTCAATCGCTGTGCCATTTAGACTTATATTACATTCAATACTATCAGTTCCTCTCTCAAAAACCATAACTCTTAAGTTGGTTTTTACCTTATTAATACTCAGTTTGAATTTCATGCAAACTTCGTACATCTGGGACAATATACTCTGCAACTCACTTTTGTTCTCTGCCATCAGGACAGTATCATCAGCATACAGCAATCTGCACACACGGATATCACCAAGACATAAACCAGTATTGTCTATTTTGGCATCGTGCATGCACGCATCCATAAATATATTAAATAGCCATAGTGACATTACCACAACCTTGTCTCTTTCCTGCACCAATAGAGAACCATTTTGATAAAACATCATTCACTCGTGCACAAGCTCTACTGCCAGCATACATGGCTTTTACACTATTAAGTAGATTCCCACTAACGTCACATTCATTCAAAACCTTCATCAAGAGTGTCCTTTTTACTAGGTTGTAAAGCATTCTCTTAATCTATGAACAGCAAAAACTTTCTTACCAACAGCCAGATACTTTCCAATCATTGTGCATTATGCAAAAATTTGGTTAGCGCAGCCTTTATTGGGCATGAAACCACTCTGAACATCCAACACTTTCTCTGATGTAAGACCCCGTAGTTTTTCAATAACGACCTTACCAAACACTTTTCCTGGCACACTCAGTAGGCTAATACCACGATAGTTCTTGCTGTCAGTCTGATCACCTTTTCCTTATACAAGGGAACAATGATAACATCCTTCCAATCCCGAGGGACCATTCCTAACTCCCAGCACAACTGGCAAATTTCAGTTAACCAGTCAATTACACAGTCACCACCATATTTCAACATCTCAGAAGTTATGCCATCAACTCCCAGAGCCTTACCATTTTGAAGAGATTTTAGAGCTTTACACACCTCTTCTCCTGATATCCCTCTTGTGCTTCCATCCTTCACTGTGACATCATCTGCTTCTGCATCAGAATCACCCTTTGCTTTCTTGATCTAATAACTCACAGAAGTATTCACCCCATCTTTCACTTAACTCATTGGGCTCCCATATCATTTCCCTGATCTTATTTTCACAAAACTTACAACTTTGTTTCCCCTATTTTTCCTGTCTCATGTCCTTTTAGAAAGTTTTCCTCTTTCCAAAAAGCCAATTCATGCCTTTCCACCTTCTCCTTCCTATCTTTTGCCTTACTCTGGCGAAACAGCTTAGCTGCTTTATGCTTCTTACAACGGTATTCATCCACAGAAACTCTACTTTGCAACATCCCCAATGAGGCTTCCTTCTTTCCCTTTACTGCCTCTTCAATTTCGCTATTCCACCAAGCATCACCTCTATTGCTACCCGCTATTTTGCTACCACAGACCTTTTCAGCAGCGGTGGCAACATAGTTCTTAAAACATTCCCACTTCTTTTCTACATCTCTCTCTCCCAAGACTTCAGCTCCTTCAGTCATTCTCTGAGTAAGACAATAATGCTGATGATCTTCAGGGAGCCTTTCAACCTTTATTCTTTCCATCCTGGGCCTCTTCGTATTCCTTTCCCTCCAACCCAACATTCAGTTTCACTCGTGGCACTACCAAGTAATGATCAGAACCAACACCTGCACCTCTCATCACACGAGTGTCAACAACTAAGTGTTTCGGATGCTGATCGTAGAAACAAAATCTATCACTCTTTTGACGAAGAGTACGATTTTCCCAAGTATATACATGTGGTAGAAAAATGTGGATATACATGTGGTAGAAAAATGTATTAGATACACGCAACCCATTCTCAATGCAGAGTTCAATTAATCTTTCAGCATTATCATTCACACACAGTGTTGCATTCAGTATTTTTTTTTTTTTTGGGGGGGGGGGGCAATTACGAATTTCGAGGGGGCTAAAATTTGTTGGCTGATTATATACATATAATCGCAATTTTATTTTTATATTTATTAATACATATAAAAATTTTAAATAGTCCCAAAATTTTCTTATGCTCTTATATATCGCAAGTGCAGATTCCAAGAAATCTACCCATACAAGTGATTAAAAATGTTATACCTTTGCTTTAACACTTTTGCTGCCAGCGGGCACACGCACCTTCTGTAGAAATCGCCCTGGGTGGCCAGATAAACAGAAGTAAATATCTGAAGTTCCAGTAATGGGATTCCCAAAACATTTATACCACCTACTAGTTGGCTGACCACAAGTCCATTTATAACAAATCGTGCAGAAGTTGCGTGCGACTGACATGGCCCAAAAGTTAAACGTGATGTTGTATAGGCCAAGCAGGCACGGACAACTTCATACAAGCTTATGTAAACAAGTTAGTAAAAAATCCAGTAAAATCATGATACGCTTTCCAACATACCAGAAATCATTACTCAAGTTATGAGGAACATGGCTATAGAACAAATCTCGCTTCTGTGCCCTGTCCTTTGACCCCATTTCGATGATATTTAAACAGAACCGGTTAAGTATACTTCCTGAACAACATGATAAAGTTTTGTCTGAATCAAAACATTTTTACATAAGTAATGACGCATAAGGGCGATGGAATGGATCCAGCTCCTATTTCCTGATCTTTGACCCCATTTTCAATAGAGTTCATCCCCAGGTGGTTCTCTACCACATACTAAAATTTCATTGAAATTGAACCATATTTACGCAAGTTATCATGCGGACGGACAGAAGGACAGACAGAGGGACATAAGGACAAAGCTGGAGCATATACGCTTCAACTTACGGTTGGAAAGCGTAAAAAGGAATTGTAGAAAGTCTAAAAATAATGAGTGCTCCTCCCTCTTTCCTTTCTTTGTGTTGTGTCTAGCGGAGGTTGAGCTGGGACACTGCGTCGGTCGAAGACAATCAAAATATAATACCCTACTGGGGGAAGGCAATTCCCACTTAGGTGGTTCCACACACGGATTCCTGAGCACAGGGTGGCTGGTGGAAGCAAAATAAGAGAAAACTAGGTGAACACTTTTCTCTTGCTAACAATATTCCTCTGCTCGGATGCAGTTTATACACTATCTACCAACAAGTAATTGGACATCCCTGCAATCGACGATATCTGCGGTGCTGATACAAATCACGGCCGCCGCCGTTAAATACCGTGTGGGAAACAACAACAACGCAACCAGTCGCATGCAAGATGCCTCGCAGTTCGGAGCTCTCTGATTTCGAGAAAGGTGTAATCGTCAGGTATCACAGAAATGGCCGATCCATACGTGACATATCCAGCGAGTTGAAATACCCAAAATCGACAGTGGCCTACATGATTGGTAAGTGGAAGAAGAGAGGTGACTGTCGGAATGTGCCCCGACCCGGCAGACCCACAAAACTGGGAGTTGGAGACCGACGGGTGCTGGCAAGAGAAATTCGGGAGAACCGCACCAAATTGATGGGCCACATCCGCGAGGAGTTTCAACAGGCATCCGGAAGTGTTCTTTCGATGAATACCATCCGTAAGGAAGCCCATTTGCTCTGTTATCATCGAAGTGCTGCCGCCCCACAAGCCTTTGATCACCAAGTCCAATAGCGCTGCTCGGCTAACGTGGTGCACAGAACGTCAACAGTGGACCGTTGAACAGTGGAAACAGGTTCTCTGGAGCGACGAATCAAGGTTCACCCTCTACCGTTCGGAGGTCTGGGTTTGGCGTCTGCCTGGAGAACACCTCCTGCCGGAATGTATTGTGCCAACTGTGAAGTTCGGTGGCAGTGGAATTATGCTATGGGGGTGTTTTCTCCTGGTATGGCACGGGACCTTTGGTCGCAATTCCTGGTAGACTCAACGCAGAGTCCTACTGCACCATTTTGAATGACCATGCGCTTCCTACGTTGTGGCAGTTTTACGGGGTGGACCCATGTTACTTTCAGGATGACAATGCCACCTGTCATGTTGCCAGGTCCACCATGGCTTGGTATGGTGACAATGGGGTTAATCGAACGGACTGGCCTGCGCTGAGCCCGGACCTTAACCCTATCGAGCACCTCTGGGACGAGTTGGAGCATCGACTTGAGGGGTGCCCCCACCGTCCGAAATCGGTGAAGGAACTGACCTGTCTTCTCCAAGCAGAGTGGAAGAAAATACCGCTAGCCGTCGTACAACGCCTGGTTGAGAGTATGCCCTGGAGGTTCATAGCTGTAATCGCCGCTCGTGGAGACTCCACCAAATATTGAAGGTGAATAAACTTAGTTTTCCTTTGCTATCACAGGTGTCCAATTACTTGTTGGTAGATAGTGTATAAACAAATGCTGCAGAAAAAATAGCCTCCTTCCTTCCCTTTTGGGCTATAAATCTCTTTTTTCCCCATTAGACAGCACTTACTTCACTTGAGCATAATAGATTTCGGGATGTTAACAGACATGCACCTTTTCTTTCTTTTTTTTTTTTTAATTTTTCTCCCCAATCGCACTAATTTGTAGTTCGACGGAAATCCCATAACTGCTGTTGTAATCAAAGCGTGAGGAAGGCCGACCCCATAAATAGCAAAAAGTTTTACTCCAAAAGGCGAAAATTAGAATCCGTTGTCAGGCTTCCTTCTCCATGGATACTTGATCCCACTGCTGGTCCATCTGGAATTATTAACCCCGCTACAGATCTTTCTGCTATAGATGATCCAACTGTTGGTCCAACAACAACCGATTCTGTTGAATCGGACACAAGTGACCACGAATCAAGTCTTTCCGGTTTTGAAATTTGTTCTGCATCTGATTCTGATCCAGATTATGAAATCAGTACTGAAGAATATGATAATGATTGTGATTTCTTGCAAACAATGGAAGAACATCGGTGTTTAGACGTGAATCCCGTACATCACCAACAGCAGCAGATAATTTGGGGGCCAGTTGATTCGTCAAAGCAAAAGGAAATTTTACAGACAGCACCCTCAGGTATATGTCCCAATGTAATGAATTTAGACCCCCTTACAGCTATTGACATTTTCCACTATCTAGTGACTGATGATATTTATCTTCTAATGGTTACTGAAACAAATAAAAATGCATATCAAGCCATTCAAGGCGGTATCCTATCACCACATTCGAGGATGAAACAATGGCTGCCAACATCTGTAAGTGAAATGAAAAAAATTCTTGGTCTGCTTATTTGGATGGGCCTGGTTAGATTTCCGAAGATTACAGATTATTGGTCCACTCATGTGTTGTTCCAAAACTGAATTGCACCTAATGTGTTTTGTTAAAGTAAAATATGAATTGCACCTAATGTGTTTTGTAAAGTAAAATATAGAGTACAATTTGAGGTGAGGCTTATGAGTAGCCCCACATCAAATTTGTACTCTATTTTATTTTAACAAAACACTTTCAGCAGAAACAAGTTTCAACTCTACTGAAGTTATGGCACTTCGCTGACAATTCTCAAGATCCAGGGAACGATCGCACTTATCAAATCAAAAGGCTTATGGAGATACTGCTGTGCAACATGAATAAATTGAAACAGCCTGGAAAAGAAATTTCTGTCTTGTGCTATTTAGAGGAAGACTTGGTTTTAGGCAATACATTCTCGGAAAGGCCCACAAATATGGTATAAAAATTTATAAGTTATGAGTAGCCCCACATCAAATTTGTACTATATATTATACTTTAACAAAAAAAAAAAAACTATTTGTAATATATCATGAAAATTTCAAAAATATACACAAAAATCTACGGAATCTATGAAAAAATAATAGTATAACCATGGGCCATAGAAGTCGCTCGCGACTTCTATGGCCATCTGATTTACGCTATATTTCTTCAGTATGTTGCATAGTAATCTAGTGCTTCAAAACATGGGTAAATCTAGTGAAAGGAATACAAAATGAAAACCAAATTAATTGAAATGTTCAAGGTGCCTGCACCCAATGTAGCTTTCCTTTTATTAATTTTACTTATTTTTTCCAAATGGGATAACATTTATGCCTCATATTTTTTTACATGATACTTGCCATAAAAACAAAATATAATACAAACATACATATCATCATTATCGTCAACCATTATCAATCTACTGCTGGACGAAGGTCTCCCCAAGTTTCCTCCACAACGGTCAGTCTTGTGCCAGTCTCCTCCATGTAACTCCCGCATACTTTAGAATTTTATCCACCCATCTCCCATGTAGCCTTCTTCTGGGTCTTTTCCTGTCCCTTGGAATCCAATCTAAAATTTAGACTGTCCATCGATGGTCTGTCCTTCTGGCAGTATGTCCAGCCCATTGCCATTTCAGGGATTTAACTCTGATCATGATGTCTTCCACTCTTGTCATTTTTCGGATCCACGAGTTCCTCTTATCTCTCCTGGTTGCACCAAGCATGCACCTCTCCATGCTACTTTGAGTTGTCTGCAGCCTTTGTATGTCTCTTTTAGTTAAGGTCCACTTCTCTGCACCATACGTAAGCACTGGAAGGATGCATTGATCAAACACTTTTCTTTTAAGACATAATGGCATATTGCTCTTGAAAATTATTCTGTTTCTTCCAAAAGCTCTCAAGGCAAGTTTTGTACGCCGATTAATTTCCTCATCAATGTGACCCTCACTTGATATCTGCTGTGCAAGATAAATGTACGTGTCTGTTATCTCCAGATTTTCTCCATCAACCGATAAATCTTCATTTCTTGTAAAAGCATTGAACATCACTTTTGTCTTCTGAAAGTTCATTTTTAATCCCACTTCTTTACTCTTGTCAGCAAGTTCCTGGATCATACTCTGCAGCTCTGATGGGGTAGTTGCAAAAATGACTACGTCATCAGCAAAACGAAGGTGGGTTAGATAATCTCCATTAATCTTTATCCCTTGGTTTTCCCAGTTCAGTGATTGAAAGACATTTTCCAATATCGCATTAAAGAGCTTCGGAGATATGGTGTCACCTTGTCTCACTCCCTTTCCAATTTTTATGTGTGTTGTATTTTCAAACAGCCGAATCTTTGCACTTGCATTTTCATAGATGTTATTAATAATATTAATGTATGCATCTTCAATACCACAGGATTCCAGAGCCATTTCAACTGCTGATGGTTTTACCGAATCAAAGGCTTTTTCATAATCGATAAAAGCCATGCACAATGGAAGTTCATATTCCCTCGCTCTTTCAATTAGTTCTCTCAGTACGTGGATATGATCTATTGTGCTGTAGCCACTCCTGAATCCAGCTTGTTCTCTCGGTTGAGCCATGTCCAGTGTCACCTTCAAGCGGTGTGAAAGAACTTTAGTGAAGATTTTATAAACCACTGATAGGAGGCTGATAGGTCTGTAGTTCCTGAGATCCTCAATGTCACCTTTTTTATGTAGCAAGATCATTGAAGCGTTGTTCCAATCCTAAGGAATCTTCCCTTCGTTAAGGCATCGAGTGAAAATTTGGGCGAGTACTGTTTCGATTTCTCCATTTGCTTCTTGTATGATGTCTACAGTAATTCCATCTTCTCCTGGAGCTTTTCCCCGCTTCATGTTCTTGATTGCATGTGCAACTTCTGCTGGAAGGACTGGAAGAACTCTGGTACTGGTACCTTTCATGATGTCTGGAGTACATGTATCATCCCTTTCATATAATTTGGAGTAGAAATCTTTCACTCTTGTCAAAATTTCGCCTCTATTTCTTGTTACAGAACCATCTTCTTTTCTCAGTGCCATAATCTGTTTTTTCCCCTTACTGAGATGTCCCTTTGCTATCTTTAGGCTTTGGTTGTTTTCAATTGCTTTCCTTACTAGTTCACAGTTGAATTTCCTTACGTCTTCAGTGATACTTTTTCGTACTGTCTTGCATAGCTCTATATATTCCACTTTGGAAGTCACATCTTCTTTAGTTGTCCTCATCACTCTTCTTTTTTGCATCAACATTTTGGTTTTTCCTGATAATTTGTTCACATGCAATTTGTTCTTAGACCCAGCTAATTTTGTTGCTGTTTCCATAAGAGCTTTGGTTACTTTTCTGTTAACTTCAGAAATATCCACTTCATTCGATGTTAGGCCTTCTAAAGCAGAGAATCTGTTCTTCAGTTCCAATTTGAAGGTATTATGGTGTTTTTTAAGGTTCGTTATGTCAATACATTTTGTTTGTCTTATGAGCTTGCTACGTTCGAGTTTAGTGTTGAGGTGCATCTTACATCTCGCCAATCTATGGTCACTGCCTGTGTTGAACTTGTTTAGCACACTGCAGTCTTCTATGAAGAATTTTTTGTTACACATAATAAAATCAATTTCACTTGTCGTCCCATTTGGATGTCTCCATGTCCATTTCCTGTGTGGCTTTTTCTTGAAAAAGGAGTTCAAGATGAAAAACCCTTCTGCCTCTGCAAACTCTACGAGAGTATTTCCACGCTGGTTTCTGTTGCCGTGACCGAATTTACCTACTGAAGTTTCATTCTGTTGCTGTTGCCCTATTTTTGCATTGAAATCTCCCATAATTATCTTCAAGTGTGGCTTACCTTTATTATTTAGATCACGAATTTCCTCATAAAATTCTTCAATTTCTTCTTCAGGATGACTTGTGGTGGGTGCATAAGTTTGAATAATCTGAGCCTGGTATCTTCTCGAGAGTTGAATAACGAGTCGTGCAGCTCTGTCAGAGGAACTTTCAACTTCTACAACTTTATCCTTCAGTTTCTTGTTTATTATAAATCCAACACCACTAGTTCTGCCAGTATCTGTCCCACGATAGTAGAAGAGATGACCACTTTTCAGTTCAATGAGATCTTCTCCTTTTCTCCTTACCTCACTTAGCCCGACGAAGTCCCACTTGATCCTTTGTTGTTCCTCTTCCAATTCAAGAAGCCTTGAATCAGGAGATAGGGAGCGTCCGTTGTACGTAGCCAAGGTCAGCATCAGATGGCAGCCTAGTCCGGTCCTCCGGGGATTCTTAGCACCCTCTGCCTTCATGTCGCACTGGCCGCTGCCTTGGCCAGGTACATTCCAGCTGCCGGAGACTGAGGGCCAAGATTTATGTTGTGGAGTCATTTTGGAGGGGTTTGGCCATAACTCACCACGGTGGCCAAGTGGGTTGGTGAGTGTGGAATAGCATTTCCTCTAATCCCGATGGTATAGTTATACCGCTATTGGCGGTCGTCAGAGCCCCTTTAGTGGGAACAGGATGTACCACGAGAAGGCGGGGTTGACATTTGTCAAGGAGAGGCTGTGATGTTACGCATCACCTGACCTTACATCCTTACAGCTGGATATTTAAAACATCAAAAATTTCGGAAATTAACCTGATGTTGTACGAAATTTATAAAAAAAAATTAACAGCACATTCCCAGGCCACGGAAGGCGCTTGCGACTTCTTATTCCCAGGCCATCTGCGTTATAACACCTGCACTGTGTTGCCTAGCAACCTAATACTTCAAAACATGAAGTTACGTCACCTAGCGGAAGTAATACAAAACAAAAACCGAGAACCCATTAACAATTTGAAGTCGCTGGCGCCAGCATGGCCTCTTACAACAAACAAATATTTTTGCTGGCGCCTGCGCCCTGTGGCAGCGAAAGTGTTAATTCAGTAATGGACTGCGGATTTCACCATGGGGTGGTGTAAAATATTGAGGGCGCTAGTAAAGGCAAGGCTGTGTTGGAGAAAATCCCAAGACATTAAGAGTGGTAAAAATGTCCTCGCCTAACTGCAAGCGTGTTTTTGATTATTAAGGAATAATTACCATGTTACCTGAAAATGTATGGTGTAAGCCATTCCCCTGCCAGTGCTTGAAAAATTGCCCATTTAGCGAGGACTGTTTAATGTTTTGTTGAAGGATGATAGAAATTTCATATTGAAGTTAATGTGGCTGTCCTTTTTTATTATTATTATTATAATATTTTCTCTCATTTTCTTAATTTTTGGTTTTAGCCCCTTTAGATTATTTAGATTAGCAAACAGTAGTAAAAAAAAAAAACTAACTACCCATTTCGATGCCAGTTTGAGGTGCCTCGATATATTTTTTTTGTCACAGGGTGTAAACCACCACCGCCAGAAAAAACCCTTATTATGGGAACAATTTCTAAAAATTTGCTATTGTTAAAAATTAGGTAGCAAATATTTTGTTGTATTGGAAGCACTAACTGTACTGAGGCTAAGTTTAGCCTCAGCTACACTGAAGCTTACCATATACATGGAAAGTCGGCACCCAGAAGAATGAAATAAAGCTGAATGCCAACTTCCAAAATATGATGTATTGCAGTGCAAACATCTCTACTATGTAAAATTAGGTTTTTATTGCAGAAGTAATCCTAGTTGTCAGTGCTTGAAAAATTGCCCATTCAGGGAGGACCTTTTTTTGTTTTGCTGAAGGATGATAGAAATTTCAGATTAAAGCTCATTTGGATGTTTTTTTTATTATTATTTTCTTTATTCGAAATATACGAATCACAGCCTCTGACAAACAAAATAAACAGCAAATTATCATTGGCTTCTAAGATATAAGTTTCAAGTAACTCATGAGCACTTATGCTATTATGATGCCTAACTAAAATGTGTTTTTGATTATTTAATCAGCTTTATTATTACTGAGTTGTCCACCTGTAGAACTGTAGGGCAAATTATGACTCAGTTACTGAACCTACATGATCTAATTGTACCGTTTCATCTGAAATAATTTTTGTGTGGCTCAGATTTTATTAGGCATTCTATATATAAAATTTTATGAAAATTCAGTCATGCATTGTGGTTTATCTTGCTCTAACATGCAGCACTTTCTCAGCAGTATGTTTTTTGACTTTTTGATTGCCAAATATAATATTTGTCAAAGCACAGGTTGCTTAGAACATTCATATATTGGAATGTTGTAATTATTAAACTTAATGCATGCTACACCTCAGGATTAAAATTTAATTTCTCAGTGAAGGCCTTTATAGTGAAATTACATTAAAAAAATATTCTGCAAAACTTTCCAAGCAAATGGTTGAACTGTGTAGAAAATAAATACAAAACAGTAGTAAGAATTCCAGTCAATGATCTCAATGATGAAGGTGGGAACAGTCCTGCAGGTGTTGGTGAAAGGCAATTGCTCAGTTGATAGTGATTTATTTTGTTGCTTCTTGTGATTTCCTTGAACCATTATAACAACAGTGCAGTTTTTGCCTCCCATGAATTCTGCTGGGACTGTGCCTGCCTTAGTCATTGTGATGATACACTTTATAAGTATGGAATTCTTCTCACTACTGTTTTACATTTGTTTTCTGGAGTTCAGCCATTTGCTTGGAACATTTTTAATTAGGTTTACGTTTTTCTTAATTTTATTATAAAGGTTTCTACTGAGAACTAAAATTTTATTCCAAGGTACAAAACACACTATAAAGTGTCATAGCTAGATCATTCTGTGATGAATGTTCTAAACTTGTAATTTTTGCTCATATGAGTTTGTGAGTAACTTGATGCTATATATGTCTGTTGTAGTAAGGATTTTGTTTAAAAATATTTTAACCTTCCAGGAACTCTGCAATCAGTTACTTTACACTGGATTTTTGTACAGTGCTTCCTTGTTCATGTGATGATTCAATTTGATTCAAGGATCCATAACCAGGTTTAGCCACATAATCGTTGGCATGTAGATGGCGCACATTACTTTTTCTGTCTAGCCATCCTTCCAAAAACCTGAAAATTACACTGCCCTGGAATGGGAATCGTACCTGAATTTCCCAATTTATGTTCAAGCATGCTACTGTTACGCCATCCAGGAACTTTGTTGTCCTAAGTGGTGTAAGGGTAGCATGCTCGAATGTAAATGGGGAGATGAGGGTTTCATTTCTGTTCCAGGAAGATGTAATTTTCAAGTTTTTTGAAGAATGGCTACATGGGAAAGGGCAGAACACACAGAATCCATGTGCTGACATTGATATGTGTATGTCTTTCATGTATTTTTGTGAAGAATTAATTCTTTCAGAGATTCTCTTTCCCAGAGTAGCAGAATGTAGACTTACACACATACCCTGTACATGGATAGCTTCCAAATTGTTAGCAGGTTTTGTAGATAGTTTGTGCTTGTAGATTTAAAAAAAATGTTATTTATAGCAATTAAAACACTTACTCAAGGCTTTTATTCAGATTAATATACTTAATTCTATTCTAACTTAAAGAACTTGCGATTATTTTTCAAATCTTCTGAGTTCTTTTGTTTTTACAGATGTTTCTGGCCTCTAGATTTCATCAAGGCCTGTTCTCAATGTATAGGAATTGTATCAAAAGTTTCATTTGCACAGAAAGAATTTAAATTTTTAATTCCAGGTTCCTCTTGCAGTTGCCAGTTAGTAATTTAAAACCATTTCCTTATGTATTTTGTAAATCTAGTATTTTTGAATTAACTTGTTGAAAATGCTATTTATAATTTTTGAAGGTTCTTTGATAGAACAGGCAAATTGATATGAATATGGAACAGGTTCATTGATATAAATAGGCCTTTTTGAATATAAAAACTTCAACTAGTCTCATGTTTTTATGAAGTGCATAGTCCAATACTTAAATATTTTACCATAAAAGTCCATTAAACACACACTGCTGCACATTCAATTGTAATGAACTTATTTTGGCCTCATTGGAATCTGTAATGTTCTAATAATTATTTATTGTTTTTTTTAATTTTGTTTTAAATTATCTTATCTATTGCTATCATGATTTGCACTTTGCAGGTTTGCAGCAAGTTTTCTGTTTCAATGGTTGTGTATGCAGATACATTTTATTTTTATACAACTATTTTTCCATTCATTTCTGAGTTGTTTTGTTCCTACAGGCCAGTGGGCCTGTTTGTTGTGAGCAGGGCTGGCTTCAGGGCATTGCTACTGGTGCATCTACCTGAACTTTTTTATTTTGTGTGAAATGCTAAATATATAGAAACAAACAAATAAACAAATCGTGTGAGTATTGTAATTCGAGATGGTGAGCGATAATGATTGGAGATGAAAGGTCTTATTGTCGCTGGAATAATCCAAATCATCACAATGGAGTATTTTCGTAATTAAACATAAAAAGGAGCATTGTTTTTGGCATTGACTCTTGCCACCTTTCCAGAAATTTTGTGACTTGCTGCAAGCTTCTGCTAATAGAAAGCTAGTTAGCTTCTGACATGGAATGAGTGTAGTGCTTCTCGAAAGCTCTGTGGAAATCTAGGTCTCTTAACAGCAGGTATTCCAAGGGACAGGAAAAGACCCAGAAAAAGACCACATGGGAGATGGGTGGATGAAATTCGTAAATATGCGGGAGTGACATGGAGGAGACTGGCACAAGACAGACCGTTGTGGAGGAAACTTGGGGAGACCTTCGTCCAGCAGTGGATTGATAATGGTTGACAATGATGATGATGATGATGATGATACAGACATAACAGTATTCAGAATTATTGTGCTTGGGTATTTAAAGCATGCCAATCAAGGAAGAATAGCACCAGTTTTGCTCAGATTTTGCCATAATAAAATGTTTATGGTCGAATGAGCCAATGTCAACACATAACCAACCAATCCCTTTTTGTGGTGAGAGTAATGTGTCAAAATTCAACCCTCTTTAATCAGTTCAAAAATATAGTATTTATTTGTGTTAAAATTACTCTCTGTGATTTGGATGTGTTTTGGCTATTTTTGTTTTATGACCCTGATCTAGTGTGGGGCCAAGAAGTAAGTTAATGGTTAAAAAAAAAAAAAAAGTGTGGTCCAGCCATGTAACAATTTTTATCTAGACAAAATACATGGTCGAGTCACATTATTGTGACCACCAGCTCATATCCAGAGTAACCGCTGTGTGCAGCACAAACAGCAGCTAAATGGGCTGGGTGCTGGAAGGTGTTCACAGGTATGCGGAGCCATGCGACTGCAGTGCATCTGGCAGCTGCTGGAGGGTGCGTGGTGGAGGATCCATAGAGCTAACAACATGATCGAAGTGGTCCTACAGATGCTCAATTAGGTTTAAGTCTGGGGAATTAGCGGGCCAGTGAAGTACTCTGAAGTCTTCATCGTGCTCTTCCAACCACTCTCGGACATTTCTAGCTGTGTGACACGTCACATTGTCCTTCTGGAAGATCCCATCCACTACAGGGAAGACAATCAGCATGTATGGGTGTACGTGGTCTGTGAGGATGGATTCATAACGAATTTGGTCCATAATGCCTTTCACAGGTATAAGTGGACCCAGAAAATCCCACGAAAACATTCCCCAGACCGTAACGCTGCCCCCACCAACTTGTGTTCTTCCAGCAATGGTTGAAGAGTGTTTGTTTTCCAATGTTTCTTGCCTTATATGCCAGCGTCCATCTGTTTGCTGAAGCAGAAAACGTGACTCATTGGAGAAGGCACTCCTTTGCCAATCAGCGGAGGTCCAATTCCGATACTGCCGTGCAAATATAATCCTGTTCTGCCGATGCACCTTCGTTACCATAGGTGCAGTGACCATCCATCTGCATTGGAGCCCCATACGCAACAGGGTTCGCTGAACTGTCGTATTAGACACACTTCTGGTAGCCCCTTAATTCATTCGGCCAGTGAGTTGCTCCACTGTAGCGTGTCGATCGGCCCTCCCGCATCTTCGGAGCCAACGTTCATCTTTCACATCAGTGGCACGTGGTGCTCCGCAGTTTCCACATCACTTATTCGCAATGGTGCCATTTCTCCAATCACAATATACTTTAACCACAGTAGCACGCGAGCATTTCGCAAACTGCGCTGTTTCAGAAATACTGCTGCCCTTGGCCCGAAAGTCAATCATCCCTTTTTGCAAATCTGATAAATCACTCCTTTTATCCATGACAGCAACAAGTGATATGTTTTCAGAATGCCTACAGCAGCACACCTTATATACCCTCCAAGCGAGCTCATGACACGTGCCTTCTTTCATTGGTTATGCGCTGTTGACATCAAAAGTAGGAGGTGGTCACAATAATGTGACTAGACAGTGTATGTATGCTGTTTTAGGCTATAAAATAAAGTTATATTTGACTGATGGTATTTTAATCTCCATCCTTCATATAAATTCCATTTGAGAATACCATTTAATTTACTATTAATTTGCATTGTATATTTTTCATACGTTTCCGAAGAAACCATGCAATCCAATGCACAAGAAAAGCTTGGGGGTGGTGTGTGTGTGGGCAACAAATATTGATGCACTGAGTGCCATGAATGTAAAAGCTGGCCCCACTTGTGAGGGGGAAAAATATAAATTTTGGAAGCAGAAACAGAGTGCTCTAATAGGAGGAAAATAAAGGAAAAGTTTGAAAAATTACACTATTAGGATGTAGAATTTAAAGAAGACATATTCCTCAGAAATACAATATATTTCAAGTTATATTTTCAAGTTTTCTGAGGAGTAGTTACATGGATGGCCAGTGAACCACAGACAGTTCAATACATAATTCTGATTGCTTTGAATATTCTACAGTAGTAGAGATATATTGTTTCTCATTCAGAATAACAAGCTTACCTAACATACCACATTACTGCCATAATTCTTTGTGTAGCATGATATTTTCACTTATATTTTCTGAATTTGAAATATTTTACTTCAGGTTTTTATGACATTTCCATCATATATGGATATTTATTGAAACAAAACTGTTTTATTTCAGGTGCATTTATCCTATCTCAATTATGCTTTGAAACAAGCAAAGAAATTTCGTGATTCGTGAGCTCCTGGTGTTTTTAAATTATCTTGTTATTGAGTTTCTGTTTTGAGAGAAGTCAAGATGACCTCCAGCTGTCTTGATCTCAGTGGGCCGAGTTCTTACAAAGAAGATTTTGTCTCCCAGTGGAGGTGCCACAGACGGACAAAAAGTGCCGGCAGCAATGCTTCTCGAGATTTGTCTCTTTATACATCTATGGGACTTTATGCCCACCATGGGACTTTACCTACACATGAAACTAATGCTGACAGGACTGTGGAAGTTTCTTTCAACTGCAAATATGATCTTATTAAGATTGTGGAGAAAAGTGATAAAGCTCATGCAAGGGAACAGCATGGTAAGTTCCATCATATATTATTATTTTTGTTATGGAAAGTAATGACTGTGCACTTATTTTTATTAATTTTAAAAATGGTGTTATTGATTTCTTTTTATCTGTTTGGCACCTTAATTTGTAATTACTAGGGCTTAGATTTTTATGATTTTGCATTTTTTTCAACAATCTTGAAATGTTTTAGTGCATACAAATGTGTTGCATGTAAAACTAAGCTGATTTAAGTACCTCTGTTGAGGCATTTTTTTTTGCATTATTTCATGATTTTTATGCAATAGGCATGATTTTAAGGCATTTTTTCATTATTTTGAGTCATTTTGCATATTTTGGTATTTTCAATAAAAAGAGCATTTTTGGAAGAATTTAACTTGGATGAAGATGTTTACTGACTCATTTGACAGCAATAAAGCAGCCTCAATTAAAGTTGTACAGAGACTGCTTTCTTATCCTTAAATTGCAAATAAGTTTTCCTATATAAAGTTGAATTTTGGATTACTGTCTGGTGCCACTACTTCTTGAAATCAGCAGTACTATTATATTAGTGCAGCAAATAGATTTGACAAAGAAAGTTGTGAATGATTTGGACACACATTGTGACAGGAAAAGTGGGAAAGGCTGTGCAAAAGAAAATTGAGCAAGTTTAAGAAAAAATTGTAGGATATGAAATGATGTGCTTAACTGCAGATGTGCTACCAGGGAGAAACTTTTCTCTTGGTGAAATTTCAGGAGACTTTGAACAAAGTGACATTTATTTCAAGTATGCTCCTGTGGTGTCAGTAGAAGTGGGAAGAAGCTTTTCAATGCTTAAAGCTTTGTTGGCACACAATAGAAAATCATTCTCTTTTGAAAATCTGCACATGGTTTTTGTTGTGCATTGGTGTTCTGGACTGATGAAATAAAATCTTTCAGTTTGTCATTGCAAACCAAAAATGTTCAAATAAATTTATTTTTTAATAAAATTCAAACTTCTGATTTGGGACAGGAATTGTTAGAAAACGCAAGTTGCATTTCTGTGTCTTTTCCTTGTTTTATTTTATATGGCATATTTTTTTGTTAACAAAAAAATGACTCAGTTTGGCACAGAAAATGTAATAAGTTAAATTATATTTTTAAGGTTTTTTTTTTTTTTTTGCCTTACAGGGCATGTTTTTGGGCAATAAATTTTTAGTTTGGCTCAGAAACTGTAAAGCAATTAAGTTGTGTTTCTTGTTTATTCTTTTTGTTTTATAGGTCATGTGTTGGTTAGTAAAATAAAGAATTTCAGTTGACAAAACAACAGTCAACAGATTAAATTATATTTTTTAGATTAATTTTGTTTTGTTTCATGCACCTGTTCTTTTTTTTTAATTAATTAGTTTTGCAAGGAAATAAAAAATAAATGTATATTTGTTAGGTAATTTTCTTTTGTTTTATAGGAAATTTTTTAGTTTTTTTGGGTCATAAATGCATTTTTTATAGTGCATTTTCTTGCAGTTTTTAGGTCATAAAAATCCTAGCCCTAGTAATTAAGTGGAACCTCATTTATACGTTTGGATCAAGTAAAATTAATGTATAACTGAAAAAACATATAAACAAAACAGATAAAATATGAGGATTATTCAGAAAGTAAAGAATGTTTGGTTGAAAAAGCTAATATACTTCAAAATTTTCAAATACTTTATTTACAATTCTTAACTCATACCTTAGCCTATTTTTCCACACAGTCGCCCTGGACACTTGTCGTATCTTTTTTGGAATAAGTTTAAGTACCCCCACCTCTTAGGACTTTGCGACCTGTCCTTTCAGCCTGTCCATAACAGCCTCCTTTAGCACATTAAATTGGGAACAAGTTGTAGTCTGATGGTGCCAAGTCTGGGCTGTAAGATGGATGCTCAGAAACTTCCCTGTGAAACTCATCAAGCAGCTTCGTTGTCTTCCTGGCAGTGTGTAGGTGTGTGTTGTCCTTCATGAAACAGATTCTTCATGAGAGCATGCTTCTGCGGTGGTTGTGACTGGCTCGCTGTAGATGTTTCAGAGTAGCACAGTAGGCATCAGCATTTATGGTTGCACCTCTTTCCATGAAATTGACAAGGAAGACACCTTTCCGGTCCCAGAAGACACTCCATGATTTTATTTGTGGACAAATTTTGTTTGACTTTTCGTGGCTTTCTTTTGGGGATTGAGGGTGATGCCACTTAAGTGACTCTTTTGTTCTTGAAGGGTGTAGTGCAAAATCCATGTTTCATCCCCTGTAACAATTTGGTCAGTATACTTGCTACCATCTTGGTGGTGATGCTCTAAGGACGTCAATGCAGCTCCCAGTTGCTGAGTTGTGTGTTAATCCGTGAGCATCCGTGAGGCCTATCTTGCATAGGTTCAGATGTTCAGTCACAATTTGGTACACAAGTGTACAACAAGAAACTTTAGGGCACTTTTTGTGCACTTTGCTAATCATGAAGCTTTGATTCTCTTTAATGATGTCATCAGCCTTTTGTTTGAGTTCATCCGTGATGTGTGAAGGGTGCTGCGACTGCTCTTCATCGTGAACGTTTGTTCTTCAGTTTTTAAACATCATGCATCACTTTCTAATACTGGCTTCATCCCACAACTCCTTCTCTGTACATTTGAACAAGTCTCTGATGAACGTCAATAGGCCTGGTATTTTCAGCAGTCAGAAAACAGATAACTGAACTTTGCAGATAACTGATTGAACTTCTCATCTTTTGAAATGAACATGCATACATACATATCACTTAGCTGTTCTCTGAGATTCAGAAGTTAGCTCCAAAAAGAAATACAAACTACCAGTAATTGTTACTTACTGTTGCCATATCAAACTTCTCCATTTACAGCGATCATACAACTCTGGCTTCACTGACATTCATCACATGCCGTACACAAGATCCATTATACTTCATACTCATAATCTTTTTCTCGTGCAGACATTCCTGAATCTGATCCTCCCATGACTTCCTTGGCCTTCCTCTGCCTTTCCTTCCCGCCACTTGAGCTAAAAAGATTTTCTTAGTAAGCATCTCATCACTCATTCTTTCAACATGGCCAAACCACCGAAGCATATTAGTCTCCACCTTGCTAACAGCATTTTGCTTCACATTACACAACTGCAACACATCTTCATTCCTCACACAATCAGAACGTGTCTTGCCACAACCCCCCTCTCCCTGTAAGTAACTCATTTTTCCAGCACACAAACTACTCCTATGTTTCTTCTGTAGTACCCAGGTTTCACTGCCATACATCAGAGTAAGAACAATTGCACTTTCATACACAGCCATGCAGGACTCTCTTGAGAACCCATCATTCCTGTGAAAACCTCCCAAAGCAGCCATGACTTTCAATGAAGAATTCACTCTCCTACTAATTTCACCATCCAATTTGTTCTCTGTCAAACATGCTTCCTAAATACACACTCATTCACCTGGTCAATTACTGTGCCATTTAGACTTATATTACATTCAGTACTACCAGTTCCTTTCTCAAAAACCATAACTTTGGTTTTTTCCCTTATTTATACTTAGTTTGAATTTCATGCAAACTTCGTGCATCCGGGACAGCACACTCTGCAACTCACTTTTGCTCTCTGCCATCAGGACAGTATCATCAGCATACAGCAATCTGCACACACTGATATCCCCAAGACATAAACCAGTATTATCTATTTTGGTATCATGCATGCACACATCCATAAGTATATTAAACAGCCATGGTGACATTACAGAACCTTGTCTGACTCCTGCACCAATAGAAAACCATTTTTATAAAACATCATTCACTTGCACACACGCTCTACTGCCAGCATAATGGCTTTTACACTATTAAGAAGATTTCCAGTAACACCATATTAATTCAAAACCTTCCACAAAGGTGTCCTATTTACTTGGTTGTAAGCTTTCTCTAAATCTATGAAGGCAGCAAAAACTTTATTACCAACAGCCAAATACTTCTCAATCATCATGTGTAATGCAAAAATTTGGTTAGTCGCAATGAAAATGTGTGGTTAGTCACAATGAAACCAGCCACAATGAAAATGTGTGTGTTCATTTCAAACGATCATAACTAACCACAAACAGATAATACACGCCTGCCGATGGTGCCAGGAGATAGCCAACAGTGCTCTGGGCCCAAATGACCTTGATTGAGCGCCAGACAGGAACCTGTATAGATGATATGTGCCAATGCTCTTTACATTCTGAATGACCTACATATAACATCAAGGGCAATTTAGAATTTTTGGATTGCCAACATTTTATGTATAAATGGGAAAAATATATGAGTGAGGAACTTATGAACAAAGTTCTACTGTATAAGTAACAAGTATGTAACTTTGAGTACATATTGTATATATAAATATATGGTCTTCAGGGCAATGTCCTTTTTGTTAGTATATACTGAAAAAAGATTGCATGATAATATCAAATAAGCATCCACCATAGATCTTAGGTTTTATTTTCAGCTAACACTGTTTAATGCAATGGCTCAACTACACATTTTTGGTCCTAAAGCAAAATTAAAAAAAATGTTGTCCCACTCACTTCTACTCTATTTGCAAAACTATCAAAGGAAATTCAAATAAAAGCACTTATATTTTAATTCATTCAAAGAAATTCTTTTATATTTATTGATAGATAGATTATAGATATTAAAATAAAAAAAATATTTATATTTTTTTGAATTGGTGAAGTCACCAAGTAAATCTTTGGTATTTAATTTAACAGTCTTTTGAGCTTTGGTGGCAATCAGTTGTTCTTGACACAATATATTTCACTAGCAATTTTTAACTATTTTCAGCTTGCTGAATGACATTCAGAAGTAGCTATTGTAACAGGTATTGCTAGATATAAAATCAGTGTTGTAGAGTTATCCAGTCCAAATAAGGCAAATTGATAAACTTTATTAACCATTGTGCAAGTTTTTATTGAATTTATTGATTTAATTTATTCTTTTATAAAGCAGTTTAAAACTGTTTGCAGAAGTTGAATAGAGAAATTTGTATGCATGCTTTCATCATATATATTTTTATAAATTGTCTGCATATTTTAAGATATCACTTTCCTTTAGTATAAGCAAGTTCTGAGACACCAAAAAATGTGAAATTATAATATTGACACCTTTTTGCATACCGATAAATGATTCTCTAATCTGTGTTATATGTGTGTCTAAAACTCTATAAAATGAATTTACCTTTAATGCATCTTTAGTACTTGTAAATCTATAATCCAGTGTTTGGCATTTTGCCAACAATATCTCCCACACTCCTTACACCATGGCAGATGATCAGATTGAAGAGTTCTTCCTCTGGCTTGCTGTTTGCAGTTGTTTCCCTTCCTTTTTATCTTTAGATTTCAATTAAAATTTTATTTTCTTAATTCTCTCTTTGGACCCTCTAATATAATGGGCCCTTAAGTGTCACTTAACCATGCTTAACAATAGTTATTGGTGCTGAATATTACTGGGCCAAAAATCTAAGATTTTTATTTTGAACAGCCATGCTGTTGTCATTGAAAATTTTTACTAAACATAATTTTGCAAGACATATTTTAGTTAATATGAATATCAAAATATTTTTCAATATTGCATAATATTAGGGAAAAGAAAACTGTGAAATGTAGTAAATTAGTAATAAAGCATGCACAATGGCCATTCCATAAAAACAGTAAAATCACACAAAAGGAAGAAATATAGGTACAGCAAAATATGTTATTCTTTCTCAAAGTTTCTTCCCTCGGATGATATGTAACCATCCCATCATTCAGTCCACTTTTCAAAGCATGTGGCAAAGGCATTTTGTGGAAGCTGCTTTAACGACCCTTGTGCAGCTTGAATAATGTCAGCATCTGTGTTGAATGTTGCACTACGGAACTTCTCCTTCATTGTTGGAAACAACCAGAAATCACATGGGGTAAGGTCAGACTGTAGGCAGGCTGTGGCATGATTTCAATACTGCATTTCATAAGGAACTGTTGAACACAAGCAGCCACATATGGGCCGGCGTTATCATGGTGTAGGTTCCACTTGTCCACCAGTGGCCACGGGTGGCCTAGTGGGCAGCGTTCGTGACTGCCACGGAAAGGACCTCAGGTTCTATCCCAGGCAGGGACGAACACTCAATCCACTAAATATCCGCTTTGCGTCGAATGGGCATGTTAAGCTGTTGGACCCCGGGTACTGGCACCCCGGTAATAAATAAGGACGTCTTCCTCTCCCTTTCTACTTCGCTTCCGTGTCACTTTCCTATCGGGCACTCTGGCCCAAATCTCCTAGCTTCCTATTTCTAAGGGTTGTTTAAGACCTGGAGTCTGACACTCCCTTCCTAAAATCCTCTACATATGATCATTTGAGTCCACCAGTTCCGGTCGCTTAATCAATATGTGTCATCGCAGATGCTTCAAGACAGAAATGTAATACTCAGCATTGACAGTAATTTGTGGAGGAATAGCATGCTGGTAGACTACACCTTAATGATCAAAGAAAATTTGGATCATTACCTCCCCAGCTGATTTGGTTTTGCTGACAGTTTTCAGAGGAGGTGAGCCTATATGTTTCCAGACACTTGTTGTGCTCTTCGTGAGGGGGTCAAAATAGTGGACCCATGTTTCAGTGGCAGTTATTACTGTGCTTAGAAAGTTTGGATCCTTTGCAATCATTTGTTTCCACTCATGACAACCTGAACTCTGGCTAACAATTGTTCTCTTGTCAGGTGATGAGGTACCGATCTGGAACACACATGATGCAGCAGTAATTTGCTGCATAGAATGCGGAATGACTACATTGTTGAAATATTAGTTTACTTAGCTGTCTTCACACATCATTCGTCTATCTTCTTGCAGGGTTACCCAAACAGTGTTAACAATCCGCTCCGTAACAACACTTTCAGGTTGACCAGGCCTGGAAGGGAGTTCGGCCAACAAACTCCCATTTTTGAAATCATGGTGCCATCTAAAAAACATTGACTCACCCAAACATTTATTTTTGTAAGCTTTTTTCATGAAGTGAACTGTTTCTGTAGCCAGTTTACCCAAACGATAGCAAAATTTTATTGCACAAGGCATTTCACTTCTTAACTCCGAATCACTCGCCTCCTTAGCTGTATGGCAAAATGTAGACTTACCTTAAACAACTGCACAACAAGAAGACCGGAATCATCTGCCAAGGCTGAAAAAAAAAATACTATTGCCATAGATACGTCCTTAATTCAGTTGTCTGCATGGTTATTTTTCCCTTTCGTGCTGTTGCCAACTCAAAAAAAAATGCTCCAAGTTTATATGGAACAGCCTTTGTAACTTTTGGGAATTTATACATACACTGCTGGCCACCCAAAATGCAACACTAAGAAGGAATCATCTGATTGGCCTGAAATTGGCAGCATGTGTCGCCCGCGAGAGGACGTGCAAACGATTAGCATTGCAGGGCATATGCAAATCATGTGCGCCTGGCACGCCACCGAGAAGCACTAAAAGAAGGGTGCACAGAAGGCGGGGTGTAAGTAGTGGAAGCATGTTGTGCTGCCGGACCTGTGCTTGGGAAGCTTCCTGATGCCTCGTCGCAGAATACGGCAGTCATTCCAGCACGTTTTGGAGTTCGACAGAGGACGAATAGTGGTTTATCGTACCGAGAAATCGGCGCCCATGTGGGACGACATCCAGCCACAGTGAGGAGAGTATGGATTCGGTGGGTGCAGGAGGGACGGACCAACGTGAGCGATTGCTGCGGCACCCCACCAAACGAGAGGACCGGCATATTGTGCAGTGGGCATTGACGGATCGCACCGCTACATCACAAACTTTAGCACAGGAATTAGGGTGTGCTGCGCAACAACCCGTGTCAGCACGTACCTTTCGACGTCGTCTGCAGGAGCGGGGACTTGTCGCACGGCCCTCATTACTCCGATTACCATTGACGTTACACCACCTGCAAGTGCGGCGGCCGTGGGCCTTTGAACACCAGACCTGGACTACGGAATGGCGCGACATTGTCTTTTCCGAAGAATCCCGCTTCTACCTGTAACACCATCCGTGTGTGGCGGCACCGCGGTGAGAAACTGTATGATGCCTGCATTATGCATTGCCATACCGGTCCGTTGTCTGGCGTCATGGTTTGGGGCGCATTTGGATACGACACCTGCACCCCTCTGGTATGCATCGCCGGTACACTCAACAGCCACCACTGCATCTCCAACGTTTTGGAGCCTGTAGTCCTCCCTTACCTGCAGGACTGGCCAGCAACAGGACAGTGCGCGCCCGCACATGGCACGCATCGTGCAACAATTCTTCACGGCCCACCAGGTGTCACTGCTGCCGTGGCTCGCCTGTTCTTCCGATAAGTCGCCCATCGAACACGTCTGGTAGCTGATCGGCAACCGAGTGGGCCGGCTAGCACCACCCGCGGCTACGTGTGATGAACTGTGGCAACGTGTGGAAGCAGCTTGCACCGAGATACCCTAAGCCCACATCCAAAGTCCCTTGCGTTCGATGCCGCGGCGTGTAGCGGCCGTTATTGCCAACCATGGGGGCCACATGAACTATTGATGTCTGCGTGTTCCGCAAGTCGCAAGGACCTGTAAGCTCAATTGTTTCGTCTTTGTATCTGTTGTTATGTGTCCAGTAAATCTGGCTTTGCTATCTCGTGTCCTTCTTGGTGTTGCATTTTGGGTGACCAGCAGTGTATATGATAAACTTTTACAAAAGTTCTTGCTTAATGTATTTAGTGTACCATGTGAGACAGTCATGAAATTCTTCCACGGATTTGCGGAATTCCACATTTTTCATCATTCAGGTCATTTTCAAAATTGATGCAAAACTGAAGAGAAATTTTGGGTGAATTGGTGGTGGTTGAGGGGGTCGTTTTCCATCAAGGGATGGAATTGCATTTTTCAGAACGTTGAAAAGCATAAGTTAGAGTGAAGATTTCTCCCACTATCATAATTTTTTTTTTTTTTTGCAGTGTTCCTCTATTACTGTTGTTAAATATCATTTTATTGCATAAATGTTTGTATTTCAGCTTGAAACTGTAGGTGACAATTTCTGAAAACAGAAGTTAGATGGAGCAAAAGTTTCCCTGTAATCTAAAATTCTGTTTCTTGTGTTGTTCCTTCTGCCCAGTGTTGTAGTTAAATATCATTTGGGTCGATAAATATAATTAATATAATAATGGGGGGACAAGTTTTCGAAAATAAAAATCAGATGGAGCAAAGATTTCTCAGGTAACAGTTATTTTTGTTTCTCCACGATGTTTTCACTCTTGTGTTAACCATTTCACTAAAATAGTGAAGGCTTTTTATCTTGTGCTTTCATGATCCTCAGGTTGAAAGTTCTTCTAGTATGATTTATAAAATTATAGTACTAAAGTCAAAAAGAATTAACACCAAAAGTTATTCAGCTATGCAAATTTAAACCACAGTAAAAATGGGTTACATAGGAGTAGTTAATTCCAACTTATCACAATCTTAACGCATTAAAAAAAAGGAAAAGAAAAACAACAATGAAGAGAGGGGAAGGAGGGAGAGAGGGGGGGGGTGTATCAATGGATGCTGTACAGCTGCAAAGTTAATGAAAGACAAATACAGCTGAGAATTTGCTGCAAGCAAGTACAACTACAATACAAAACAAGAAAAAGAACTGTTTGAAGCAATGTCTTTTAAAACTATTTTATTCTGTTTGAATTAAAGTAATTTTACATTGTGAGTGCAATGATGTGCTCCAGTTTAATATTTATATAAATAAATTAAAAATTACAGTGAACACTTCCACCTTGCTCTTGCTGCATATTATATCCAAATTTGGAGGGGGGCGGGGGGGCGGCGGCATGTGTTTTGATTTTTCCTCCAGTTAAAAATTTCAGCTTTTTTTTATTTTTTCACCAATGTCATGTATGGTGAAAGTGAAGGAGTCAAATCTGAAAGCTATATGATGATGCTGTGCTTCAGCATTCAGAGATGATAAAGGAATGTTTTATTTATTTATTTTGTGTATAGCCATTTTTTCCCCATGCAAACATGTTTTTTGGAGAAGCCTAGAGTCACCATTGTATTAATAATCTGAAAGGCCATTATCATTTTCATTCAAAAATTAGTTTGAACTAATATTGAGATCAGACTTGGTCGCCAGACCTGTGGAAGTAGTAAGGCGCAAGAACTCCTGATGAAGATCTAGTGTTTAGATCGAAAATTTGAGAGGTAATGTACCTTAATAAGTTTATCCTCGATAATTCCCGTTGAATATTTATAATACTAATATTGTGGTTGCTTCCAACAGTATAGCTGTAATCACAATCAAGCACAATCAGTATGAGCCGCCCCGGTGGCGCAGTGGTCTAAGCGATGGCCTCTGATCATTCATCCGAACGGGGTCCGGATTCGAATCCTGGTGAGGCATGGATGTTGTTTGTCTTATGGCACTGGCTCTCTCCCTTCCCTGGAACCAGTGACCCTAAATTAGGGACGGGCGACTGCTTATAGCCTGTTGAGTTGCTCACGGTGGTCGTTAAACCTCAAATAAAAAAAATTAAAAAATCAGTGAGTACAATTATATTTTAGACACCCTGGAGTTGTCCCCAGGCAAATATGATCTTCAGTGAAAGTGGGGAATGTTTCTGGTTTGAACACCTTGTCAGATTTACAGATACAAACACAATATTTGGTTTCAAACTATTAAGCTCTTTTTCATTAGACTACAAAACTGTAGTAATATCAGTATGTGTCTATGAATACACTAAAGGTTTACTATATAAAGGATACAAAAACTGATACAGCACATAGTTAAACATTTCTAATAAATCCTTTGGGTGCTCTATGAGACAGCATATCCATTCTTAAAGGCTTAATCTCCTCATGGTGTTGGTAGTCTTCAACTCATATTTTTGGTAGTCACAGCTTTGCTGCTGTATAATTTGGTCTTAATATTCTGTTGTTCAGGAGTATATTCAGCATTTGTGGCAGGCTCGTAGAACCAGCAGGTAATGAACAAATTGCATGGTCTTAAACCAGTTCTTGGACATCATATTGGGCATTATCATTTCACTCACCATTACTTGCTATATGGATGTGCTGTCCCTATGTGTGAGACTTATGCCAATGTGAGTCATAAGTTCATAGCGTTTTGGGGTACGATGTTCAGTCCGGTAACACATGTTGACCACGTATGGCTATTCGGCAAAATACAGTCCATCAGAGTCTATGGTCTTTTGCCAACGTTCAACCAAAGATGCAGTGCCATTGCAATACCAGACAGCTGGCTTGGATGTAAACAACTCGGTGATGCCATCTTTCACAGCCCCCAAGGAATGGAACTGTCTGCAGGCCAAGAAGTGCACTATGGGATACATAAAGGAAGGATATATAGAGAAGACACTGGCTGTATTGAACTGAAACTCATGACGTCATGAAGTAGACTGCAGCACACCCGCGATTTAAAACAGAACTACAGTTGATTGACAGCTGGGCTTTCCAGGAAGTACCGTGAACCACATGACTTTGTCCATTTGAGCTTTGACCTCCCTGCAGAGTGGAAGACAACGTATACGACATATACCTATCATTTTCCGGATTCTTTTTAGTTTGCATCTTCCAGTTTCCTGTAGCATTCTAATAAGTGGCATTATAGCTGCTCCTCACCACTCTAGCACTGGGTTGGGGTTACTATAGCAACCATTGCCGACGGGATGGATTCACGTCACAGTTTGGTTCTGTTGTAGGCTAAGGTCGATGATGGTGCCACTTTCTGTGGGAGGAGTTTCCATAGGCTCTTATGTCTGTTTCCACTCTATAATCCTTCCTTTATGCATGGTATGAAGCAGGTGAAATTCCGAAGGGGCAAGATCCGGGCTGTAGGCTAGGTGTGGTAGGATTTTGATGCCATCCAAATGCTGAATTTTCTGGTGAACAATCCGTGACCTATGACATGGGGCATTGTTGAATTGCAGGAGGACTTTCGGTTTACCATTGTGAGGTAGCGCTGGCGTAGAACATTATATACGTGTTGCAGCTGGTCATCATGCAGGTTCCCATCGACGGCCCGACCATATGGCAGAAGCTTCCACTGGACAAAACCGTGGAAGTTCCACCATACACACAAGATTGTCTTCACTTCAAACACCCTATTTGAACCACTGCTTGAGTCTCATCTCCTGGCTGCAGCCATTGGTTTCTAGTATCAGGATAACATAGGAAGACCCACTTCTCATCATTCGTTACGATTCTCCACCAAAAACGGTCGTCACATGGATTTTGCAGCAATTCCCAGCACAGTGACAAGCTTCTCAGCTTGCTTTGGGCTCAACTCATGGAAAACTATTCGTGGACTTCTGGAGTGAAAACCGAGCTGGTGTAGGTGATGAACGATGGTGGTTTGTGATGCATGGACCTCCTCTGCTAATCGTTGGGCGATGGTTCCTGGGTGCTGTTCAACAGTTAGATGCAGGGCTTCAGTGGTTGTGGTGACCGGTCTCTTCCACCTCGATTTGCCAACGAGCTCTGTGTCTCTAGACTGGAAGTGTTGGAACTAATTTCTTGCTGTTGCAGGGTGCACTGTCCCCTTACCTTCTACACTACAAATTTTCTTCACGACAGCTGTTGCATTCAACCTTTTTTTTCCAATAATGGCATAGGAGTACATGGGCAACAAGTTTCTCCTCCGACATTCTCGTGCGGCACACACGTGTTGGGGCCCAGCACATGCCTACCTGCTGGAGGTCTGAGCAGCGGAGAATGTCACCTAATCAGGCGTGGGGCACATTCTACCTTACTGGGCATGTCCCATCTGTTTGGCGGAGCTCCTCCATTTGTACCGTGAAATACTGTGAACTTATGACTCTCACTGTTCATCTCCGATTGTTCATGTTTTTTGTGTGTTGTCTTTTTTGTTTTTGAACATGCTCATTTTCTTTCACCAAATATACAAGATGACCCAGAAACCTTTGGTTTCATTTCAGAGGTATAGTGATAGGTTACCTCCAGGCACTAGTCTATGGATGCACTGAAAAGGTTGAAATAATGTTAATGCTAAAGTTGGAAATATGCCACTGCAAGTAATTTTATAGTGTAGAAACAGACTTTTCACATGTGGAAAATTTCCTTGCAATTGAGTATTTACCTTTTTCTTCTTTTTGTTTTGTGGTTTAATGACTACCATGAGCAACTTAATGGCCATAAGCAGTCACCTGCCCCTTATTTGGGGACAATGGTTGTATGAAAGATACTTTTCCAGTCAAATGCACCTCCTATGCCTTACTTGGGGATTGGAACTTGGCATATTTTGGATGAATGATCAGAAGCCAGTGCCTCAGTTTGCCCACTTGTGCAACAGTAAATTTCCTATTCTTTTATTTTTGTTTTTAATTTGCCATTTTGTTAGCTGCTATGCAAAATTATATATCTTGCCCTTGGGCTCCAGCTGTTTTTATTTCTTATAGTTGGTGTGTATGTGGGTCCCTTTGTATAATTTCATGTAGTGCTTTGTGTATTCTTTGATAGGTGTTCTCCATTTTGTTTTGATTTTACATTTTTGCCTCTGTTGCTCATGACTAATCATTTTGCTTTGCACTTTTTGGCCCAACATGGCCCCTACAGTGTTTAAAAAAATTACTGTACACACTTCCACTAGACCAGTCTGATTTCAAATTGCAAAACATTTTTATTTCATTTAAGCAGCAATCAGAACATGACTCTTCACAATGTTGCATGGTGAAGAGTAAATTAGCACAACTCAGAGTGTCATGCTTTGATTGCTGAGCTTGAATAATCACGAAAATCCCATGTTTTTATGAGGAATATTTCTCCCTTGATTTTCATGCAAAACATTTGCTTGTTTTAGTGCTATGCTTTGAATTCCATAAATTTATGTACTAGATTTTTTTTCTGGTCATACATTTAAAAGTTTAACACAGGCTTCTTTTTTATTAACACATGCTTATAATTTTCTTACTGATAAAATGTTGAACAGATCATTCTTCTTTAGTGTCCTGTAGCTCCAACCCATTTTCAGCCTCTTTAAAATGAAATTCAAACTTTGCTTGTGTATTGAGGATTGACTTAGCTATTTCTCTTTATATTAAGGGGCACTGCAATTCTATATGACTGTATGCTTAACATTGTTGTCTTCTCTTAGTATGTCTTTGTTCCAGTAATACAAGTTCATTTTTTTCCAATGAAAAACAACTCTCTCACACAAGTAATTCTTCCTAGGCCATGGTGGATAAAATGTAAGAAATATTCAGTGTTCATCCTTTGTCTTCTGAAGGTGATCCCATATTTTGTCTATTAGCAGTTGCTAAATGATGCCACTAGAGCTCCAAATATATGTAAAAACTTATGCACTTGCACTGTGTAGTAGGAAAATTGTGCTTTTCAGAAATTTAGAAATTATATGCAAAATATTCTTCACCATGAACCCTAGCCATCCCCAAAAGATTTTTTCAAATCACATCTATATATTCGTACATGATATTCTTTCGCTGTTTATGTCATCATTTGGGTCATTCTCGAGATCGATGCAGAACTGAAGATAATTTGGACGGGGGGGGGGGGGGTCATTTTCAATTTGGGGATGGTATTTCAAATCATTCGAAAACTAAAGTTAAACGGAGTGAAGACATAAATGTTTGTGTTTCAGCATGAAACTGTGGGTAACAATTTCCAAAAATGGAAGTTAATATGTCCCAAAAATTCCCCTGTAGTCTTTTTAGGCACAAGATTCTTCCATAGATTTGAAGAATTCCACCATTTCCATTATCATTTTGGGCATTCTCAAAATCAATGCACAACTGAAAAGAAATTTCCTGGGGGAATGGTGGGGGAGGGAGATTTGTTTTTCCATTTAATGACAGAATTCCGTCCTCCTTCGAAACTTTCATAAATGGAAGTTAGACACAGTGAAGATTTCTCTAATAATCATATTTTCTTTTTTTCACGGTGTTCCTTCAGCCCAGTATTGAACTTAAATATCTTTTTATTCCACAAATTATGCATTTCAGCTTAAAATTGGCGGAATTTTTTTGAAAACGGAAGTCCGTCAAAGCAAAGATTTCTCCCATAATCTTATTTTTTCTTTCCACTATGTTTTCACTATCCCATGTTGTTGTTAAATGTTACTTGGCCCTCATAAATGTCTGCGCTTAAGCTTGATAAGGGGAGGAAAGTTTAAAAAAAACCGGAAGTGACTAAGTTTCAGAATTTGTTAGAATTTATTCGTTGTGTTCAAAAGTATTCATATTCTCAAAGTTACACCATTTATCTAAAGTAGTGAAAGCTTTGATATCATGCATTCATGGTCCTTTGGCTGAAAGTTATTTCAGCATGATAGATAAATTATTGACATCTGAAGGAATAGAAGGGAAAAAAACACAAGGAAAAGTGGTGAAGAAATGGGAAGGCAATGATATCAACAAAGAAAAATTAAGCAAAGATTGCTGTGCAGCTGCAGAGTAACCAAAAGGCAAATATGGCAATGGAACTTGCTGAGAAGAAAGCAATACAAGAGGAAAATTCAGGTGATGTTCTAGCAAGTAAAAAAAAAAAAAAAGGTGTTGTGCTCTAAATATCTAAAATAAATTAGAGTGAAAAATTCCATCTTGCTTGTGGTGCATTATATTCACACTTTCCTGCCATATGGACATATGTTCTGGTTTTTTATGCGGATAAAAAGTTCAGCTTTTTTTGTTCCTTGGCCGATCATGTATGTATATTTGAAAAAGAAACTACGCAGAATGGGTTTTCATGATAAAAAAAAAAAAAGTATCGCAGGATAACATTTGCTTCAGTTGGATTTTTAGTAACAATGATATGGGATAAAATATACTTTTTGTGCAAATTGCAACACCATGAAGTACTGCTGGTATTAGCTTGAAACTTACAGGATATGTACAACTGGTTGGGACATACAAATGATTAGAATGCCAGTGGAAATGTGCATGCGGTTTTGAAGCAACACCTCCTGAACTGTCTGGTCTTTAGGCATAAAGAGCTGGCTCAAACGAGATGATCAATGAAGAGTCTAGTCAAAAGGGTGTTTCTTGTGTCTCACTATGCCCCGTCGCCAAAGAAGGTCGCGTCATGAACATCTGATGGACTTTGAGCGAGGAAGGGATTGTTGGGATGAGAGATGCTGGATTTTCCCACAGTGAAATTGGCACTCATATGGAATGAAACACCAGTACAGTGATGCAAATGTGGCATTAGTGTACTGATGAGAGACTGACACAAAGAAATGCAAGAAATGGACCACAAAATTGCAGGCCTGCACCGGATGACACACCTCTACTGTACACCTTGATTGATCGCACAGTGATATCCATGGTGTTAGCACAGCAGTGGAGCTGTGTCATAGATCAGGCTTTGTCCTCCAGCACAGTTTGACATCTGCTTAACAGAGGATTGAACACTAGCAGCCCTTTGCTGTGCATTCCTTTGACCCTCAACCACAGATGCGTCAGGCTACAATGGTGTTTCAAACAAAGACATTGACTTACTGATTGGCAACAGGTTGTGCTTTCTGACTAGTCATGATTCTGCTTAATGCACCATGATAGTCGCATATTTGTTTGAAGATATCGTGATGGACGGCACCCGGCAGTGTGCATTTTGCGGTGTCATACTGGCCCAGTGCCAAGCATAATAGTTTGGGGTGCCATTGGGTTCAATTTACGATCTCGCCTGACACGAATTGAGGGAGGAATCCTCAACAGCCAGCGATACACCAGAGATGTTTTAGAGGCAGAGATGATATCCTTCCTTCAGAGTTTTCCTGGCACTATATTACAGCAGGACATTGCTGGAATATAGTGCCAGGACAACCTGGAATGTCCAAGACCTCCTTTACGCACTGCAGATACTACTTCTTCTCTGGCCTGCACATTTGCTGGATATGTCCCTGATCGAACATGTCTGGGACATGATAGCTAAGCGACTGGCATGCCAAGCGCCTCCGCCAGTCGCCACAAATGAACTCTGATCTTGCATAGCGGACTGGCAAGCTATTTCCCAGGATAATATGATATTCAATGCCATGCAGTGTAGAAGCTGTTGTTGTTCATCGAGGTGGCTTCACATGATATTGAGTTTTGAAGCGAAAAAATCTTGTATAGCTGTACAAATGTAATCTGTTATTACCTGTAACATGAGGAATATGCGATATAAATTTCATTTGAATAGCGCAGTTCTCTCGTTGTGTTGCAATTTTCACAGACAATGGTTAATTTTGAATTTAATAGCATTTACACCTCCCAGTGGTGAAGTTATGCATCAGAAAAAGTCCACAAAGCAAGGATCACCATTCTTACAGTTCAGACTTCCTAATACAAAAAGTTTCAAATTGGACTAGTAGGTGCTGAGATACATGGTGCCCACATGCAATGTGACATAGTGATAACTTTAGTATATTCCCCCCCCCCCCAAAAAAAAAAAATGTATTGAAAAGCTATTAATGTATGTTTAACTTATGTAGATGGAGGTTATATTTCCTGTCAGAAGACTACAATTCATGATTATGTGATGGCAAAATATGTTTCAATCCAGTTAGTTCTGTAAGGATGCATTTCACATTTTTGCTGTTTAAATAGTAACTCACTTGAATTTTATATTAATAGCTGCAGGGCTTGAAAAGTACCATGCCCGAGATGTCCGGGGAATGTCAATTATTAGCCTGGGCAGGTAAATAAAAAATCCAGTTGCCTAGTCTGGGCAACTAAATTTGAAAATAAAGTTTGGAACAGAATTTCCTTCTAAAAACAACAACAAAAAAAAAACCCGTCACATGCCATGTTTCATTTCATTGCTAATCACCAGAAGTTGTATTATCGATACAGAGTGCCAAGCGCAGAAGAATATCACTTTTTTAATTATATTATGCCTTAGGTCCAGAAATTGGAACCATATGTATAATAATATAGTTTTACTTCAAATATTGTTTATACTCAGCGATGGGATACATGCCTCTGATGGAACTAGCCTCCAGTGTTTAGTGGCAAAGGGCGAAAACTTCAACGAAAGGAGCATGGCAGAATCACTTAATTTCTTAAATACCAATTTCATCATACCTTTTCATAGCAATTTCATCATCATCATCTTAAACATTGAGATACATGCGTGCATTGAACATTTTGAATACAGACCCTTACAATGGAAATGCAAAATGTGTAAAAAAAGTCACTGGTATTTTTTAACTTAACAAATTGGAACCCTTATTTAAAAAAAAAAAAAAAAAAAAATAGAAATTTTTTTCTGGGCATCCAGCATTACTCCTTGGGCAGGCAAATAACTTCTGTATGTACCCAGCCAGGCATGTGACTTTTCAAATATTTTTCAAGCCCTGACCTGTAGGCACATTTGCACCTTCCTCTTCAGTGCCTGTTTGTTTTGCCATTTCAATTATACATTTCTATTCGTACTGATGTGCCTGCTATAACCTTATGGCAGAATTTTAGCGATGGCTGTCACAGATTTTATTTTGGTCCTGCAGACAAAAACTTGTATCCCCTGAGCTCCTTTTAATCCTGTCTTATACAGACTTAGTCATAAGTGCAAGTTCTCTATGTGGAGATGTAATTCTGTTATTTAACACTTTCGAAAACAGAAGTTAAGACAGAGTGAAGATTTCTCCTGTAATCGTAATTTTTTTTTTTTCAAAATGTTCTCTCTGTCTTGCACTATTTTTAAATATTTCAGCTGAAAGAATGGAGGGAAATTTTCCAAAAATAGTTACTAGATGGAGTGAAGATTTCCCCTTATAATTACAGTTTCGTTTTTCATTGGGTTTCGTCTGTCAAACATTTTTAAATATCATTTTGTTGCAGAAATAGTTTGTGTTTCAGCTTGAAGATTGAGGCAAAAATGTCTGACTCCGGAAGCTTAAAGACAGAGAAGATTTCTCCTGTGATTGTAATTTTTTTTTGTGGTGTTCCCATTGTTGTATTATAGTTAAATATAATTTTATTTAATAATATTGTCATTGTGTTTCAGCTTGAAAATGGAGACAAAAAAAAAATTCCAGCAACAGGAATTGGACAGAGCAATAATTTCTCCTGAAATCGTAATTTTTTTTTCTTTTTGCGAGTTTTCCTCTGTTATGTGTTGTTCAATATTTTTTTTTTATATAATTCTATAAATGTTATCTCAGCATGGCAATGAGCCAAAAGATCTTATTTTGCACTTAAAACTTTGAACAGTGTACTAAGGTATGCACGTTCAGAGGACAAAATATCCTTGACCGTAGTTACAATTGCAGTTTTTGTAGTATCTAGTAATTTTTTTCTTCCTGCCCCCCTTCTGTTGGGTAGATGAAATATAGGGTGGTGAGGTATCCTCTTGTTATTATTTTTACCTGTGCAATTTTTTTTTCACACTCAGTACTTGTCTTCCTCAATTACCATCCCCCAGATTATTTTGTGGCACCATGGTGTCTTTTGCAGACTGATCAGAAACTTTTTGCTTTGGGGTATTCTAGTTATGCTCTTTGTGGAATAATTTGTGACAGCAAATGGACCGTGGCACTGTTAAAATGAAAACATGTTTTAGTAGTGTATCTGTACATCAGTTTCCTGCATAGTCAGTACATGACTGTGGAACCATCTGTCACTTGGTGATCAGCAGAGATGGCAATAAATAATTTGTTACCTGGCCATAAAGTTCAAAGAAAATTGTTATTAAACGATAATGCCTAAACTTATAAAATCACTGTTCTCTCGAGATAACTGAAAGTTTAAATTGCTTTAGGACACATGGTCAGTGCATGGAAAGGTATCCTGTTAGAAACACCACACACTGTTTATTGGTTTTTAGCAAGGGGTTGTTGGTGTCTTGTGTTGCTGAGCTTTTGCCCCAGTGTATACTCTTGGATATATTCAAAATTGGCAACTCACAGATATGTACCTCCTATCTGTGAGTTGCCAATAAATATTGTACCCACCAATATTTCAGGAATAGTATAAAATTATATTCAAATTATTAATTTTTAACTGCATTTGTAAATTTACTTGATATTGTGTGTGTGCATGCAACCTCTAGCACCATTAGTGAGGTGGAGCCTTTGGTGCAGTTTAAGCAGTCAATTTGGAGCAATTTAGGAGGCTGGTTTTCTTGGGTTTTTGTTGTTTTATGTTTCCTTTATGGTAGCAGTGTTTACAGTTCTTCTTTGACCCTTTCTCAAAAAATCTCTCTCACACACATACACATAGAGAGTGTGTGTGATATAATAAAACACCAGCAAAAAATGATGGGATGGATGCCTATTATATATGGGCAAACCAATTCTTTTGAAAGAATCTATTTGACTCACTTAAAAAGATTCATTCAGACCAATTCGTTTGTTTTGGTCATTTGATTCTTCAGGTTTAGAGAACGATTTGTGTCAGGGAAATGGATTCTGAGTCAGATCCTTTCGTTCATTGATAGTTTCCAGTTTAGTAACAGATTTTTAAGTTTAAATTTGTTGTTAATCCTCACGGAAAATTTGTTCCTCAATTTTCTTACAAGTTCATTTTGAAATGTTCATGTAATTTATTGCTTTTGTACACTTCTGAATAAAGTAAGTTTTTCTGATTAGAACATCAACTTAACCGAAACACTGTGGCGAAGTTTTGATGTCTAGTAAGAAGTTATTCTAACTGATTCATTCAGGAATTCGGCTCTTTTGCAGAATCTATTCCTTTCAAGAAAGATTCGTTCACTAATGACTCAGTTTGCTGATTCATTCTTTTTGAACAACACATCTCTAATGTCTAAACACTTGAATTTGATCAGTTTGTAAATCTTAGATTTTTGTATGGATTAAGAAAGTTCAAGAAGACAAAAAATAAAATTAGCCAGCAACCCCTCATATTTAAAGAAAAAAAAAATGAAACCGATACAGAAAAAAAAAAAAAAAAAAAGTTGATAGTTTGAAAAATTGGAAAACTGAGCTTAAAAAAACTGAACTATCAGGAAAAAGCCCCCCCCACCTACCTAAGTTCTGCATGCATGTAAAGAAAATGCATATTGAGATGTTGCCAGAAAATTTGGAAATCTTCCCACACTGCTCCCTCAGTATGACAGTTTTTTGTCTAATACACAGTGCCAGTCTTGGAGTGTTCAATTTACTTGTCTGATTCATCACCATGTGACTTTTTCATGTTACAAAGCTAGAAATTTCTTTCCTCTGATGAAGAAGCATCTTAATCAAATCTTAAAGGATCCATCTTGAATCAGGTGAAGGCTTTATAAGAGTATGGTAAAATAACTTTTGCAAAATGATATTGCAGGAATTTTTCAGATATGGATAAGATGCTGAAATGTGCAAATAAAGTCACAAGAAAGGGGGATACATTGTAAGTAATCAGTCATATTCATTGGAATTAATGCTTTTTTTTTTTTTTAAATACAAAAATCAGTGTGATTATTTTGTCAAGAGTTCTATTCTTGAACCCAATTTTAAATGGATAGAAAAGAAAAAAAAAGGTATAAAAATGTGAATTCTGTCTCAAAGTGTTTACTTTATCATTTATTTTTCAGTATTTCTTTTCTCTGGGTGCTGGGAAATTACACGCACTTTGAAGAATTACATTTAGCTAAAGGAATTACTAGTTAAGGAGTGCATCCATGCAAACCTTTCTTCTTGTCATTTTACTCTTTGGTATTTAAAATTTGTAGGCTGAAATTCTCTTTTCTTTGGAAGTGGGGAGAGGGGCATTCATGTTTTCATGCTTTATAATATCTTTTTACATTTACTCTATCTAAAACATCAGATGAAAAACATGTACGTAAAGAAAAATTTGGAACATTTTTAAAGTACTGAATTTAATTCAAAATATGTGAAGTGCATGACTTCATGATGATTTGGCAGTTGCATTCAGATACCAGTATGATTTCATAGTACTTGCATAGAATGCTACATGTTTTATAATTTTTCAGTCTCACTGAATTAAGCATTTGAGTCTTTCTCTGAAAACATGTAGTGCCATTGGTGAGTAAGCTAGACTTGCTGTTGTGTACATTATACAACTTAAATCAAAACCTGCAATTAAGTGTTCCCACTGAAGATTGTGGTAGGCATTTTATACTATTTTATTGTGTTCTCCACTTTATATTTTGTTCAGGGAAAGGCATTCCAAATACAGTGCTTTTTCATATTGGAAGAATTTTATTTGTAATATTGCAAAGTACTTAAACATTTTAGGTTACGCTTACCTAATTTTTTGAACTTGTGCACATTATACAAAATACTTCGAATGATCGCGGCTATTCGTATAAGATGAATAAAACAAATTTTTCATAGTTCAGGTTTAAAGTAAAGATTAGAATTCAATGAAATGTTCAAAAGTTTAGATTTAATAAATGATAATCATGTTTTAGAGTGCTGCAGGTATTAAATTTCAAGTAATTGTCTGTAATATTGATACCATTTTGAAAATATTAGAATGAACCAGTCCTCTGGCAAACCACCTTGTACAGACAATGTTTTTCCTTTTTCACTCTGAATGTATTTTGCTTAGCACTTTACTGGCATTGTCAACAGTTTTTTGAGGACTTCTGTGTATTATTACTAGAGTAGATTAGGTTTCTTGATTGTTGCATCATTTGTTGTCATAGTCAGTAGCTCCATCTATGTTATCTTTTTTTTTTTTTTTAGTTTCTTTTTCAATAATGTGCTACCATGCATAAGATAGGTCAATAGATGTATTAATATTACAGTTGCAATTTTTTTTGTTTTTTCAATACAGATTGCTTTGGCCATTAATATTTTGCTCCATTTTATTCTGTTGTGCAATTATAGTTACATTTTCCCAGTCAGTATAGCATGATTATTGATACAGTAATCCATCAAGTGACAATCAAGAAACTTGATCTACTCTCTAGCAAATAATACACATTGGTCCTTGAGAAATTGTTGAAAATACCAGCAAAGAGCTGAGTGAAATGCATCTGGAGTGAAAGGCAAAGGATGTTGTCTGTACGTGGTGGTTCGCTGGAGGATTGGTTTGTTCTTATACAGGGTGGCCCAAACAAAACTATACCAAGTGAACAAATCAAATAAGCACAAGCTTTATTTAATGTTATAGTGCCCAAGACAGTTCCTACAGCAGGTGTTGGAAATGAGCGCCTTCATTATTAAGGCACAGGTTGGTTCTTCGCAGCCTGTTTTAGAACATAGTTTGAAGTTGCAGTGGTGTAATCTTAGCAGTTTCAGCGGAGATGTTGGTTTGAAGCTCTTCAAGAGTTCTTGGGTTATCAAAATACACCTGACCCTTTAGTGCACTCCGCAAGTAAAAGTCACACACAGACAGATCAGGGTATTGAGCAGGCCAAAGGTCACTACTCACAACATGGTCTTTCTCAAACACCTCATAAATCGCATTCTTTAAATGGTGGGCAGTATGAGCTGTAGCTCCATCTTGTTGTAAGGAACAATGTCTTCTCCTCGTTGGTAAGCTGATTGACAAATGGGTTGAAAACATTTGCAATATATCGAGCTAAGTTTATGGTTTCGTGGAAAAAATTTATAATAATCCTACGTGCTGACACAGCACACCACAAACTAAGTTTCTTCACATGTAGAGGGGTCTCCACAAATTGAAGTGGATTTTCTGTGCTCCAATATTGACGGTTCTGGGAATTCACATATCCACTTAGATGGAACTGTGCCTCATCACTCGTGAAGTAGAGATTCATGTCCAGCATCCCAGATGCAATTTCTTCCTGTAACTGCAGGCAGTATCACACATGTGCAGATTTATCTTGAGGTTGCAGCTGGTGCAATGCAGAAATTTTGTATGGTTTAGCACCCATATCGAGTTTCAATATTTGCTGGCACAATGAACATGAAATTCCTGCTGGTTGAGATAATCGACGCAGATTTTTTAGGAAACTAAGATTCGCCCGCGATTGTTCTCAATGTTCTCTGGAGTACATACGTGCTTGGCATAATTTCTGGCAGCATTTGCCACTGAACCAGTTGCACTTCACTTTTTTACCAGATCATTGATTGCCACCTTTGTTGGTGGTCGAATTTTGAGCCTTGTTTGAAACTCCTGTTGACACATTTTAAAGGACGTATGCTTCACATATATTCCTCGACAATCAAAATTCTTTGCTGCAAAGTCAGAACCATCTTCTCTGCTGCTGGGAAACCCCTCACAAGTAAACTGGTATGTAGATCGATGGATTGTTAGTGCACCTGTAACCAAAAAAGTTATAATTAACAAGTAACAAACTGTTCTGTTAATACTGTAGATTGTCAGTACCTGTAACCAAATAAATTATCATATAATTGGGCTACCATGGGTAGAGGTTTGTTTGGGCCACCCTGTATATCTGAAATGGTATCAATATTGCAGATGATTACTTGAAATTTGATGTCTGCAATACTCTAAAACATTGTGATTATTGTTTATCAAAACCAAACTTTTGAAAAATTTGTTGCATTCTAATCTTTGTTTTAAACTTGAACTATGAAACATTCATTTTATTCATTTAACATGAATGTCTGCGATCGTTCGAAGTATTTGCATAATGTGCTAGGATATGAAGAAAGAAAATCAACACAAGTTCAGGAAATTAGGTAGGCCTAACCTAAAATTTTTAAATGCTTTGCAATATTATAAATAAAATTCTTAAGATATAAAAAAGTGCTGCATTTGGAATATAACATCTTTTCTCCCAAACAAAATATAAAGTGGAGAACAGAATAAAATTGTATGAAATGCATATTACAATCTGTAATGGAAAAATACCATGTATTTTAGCTATTTGAACATCCTTAGGCATAATATCAAATATATATATAAAATATGTGATCCTAATTCACCGATGCAATTAAAACAAATTTGCGAGCCAGGAATAAAACAAGGTGTATTTTTTTTTCTTGTGCCCTTTAATCTTCACACTATATGAGATATACACAGGTACAATAAAAGAAAAAAACAGTTTCATCCCCAAAGCGTATTGCAATCCAGTGTTACAGAAACGAGTGCCCATAGGACAATGTTATCGGTTACTGAATCCTGGAGCTACATGGATAAGGGTGCTTGCTGCCAGTTGAAAGGTCAGTTGTCTTTGAGAGGGGGATGTGACATGTGCCCTCTTAACTCCAACTTTAGCTGCTACCTGTTGATAAAAAAACAAACAAAAACTCCTACTTTTCACTTGCATACACCCCCCACCCCCAATCATAAACTAATTAAAAAAAAGTTTGTTCCATTTTGTCTCTTTGTATTCAGTAATACTGCCACAATTCATATCTCAATTTACATTTAGATACCCATTTCATAATTCACATAACAAATATGTTACATTAGTTCCTCTTTATAGAAAAAAAAAATAATAAACAATCTGAAAGAATTTTTTTTTTCACCAACTGTACTAATTGCTCCAAAATTTGAAGGAATTAATTAAAATTTATCAGATGATTTTTTTACCTTTTTTTTTTGTTTTCAGTTAAGCAGAAAATTTTTGAGCAATTATTCTTTTGGCTGATTGATTGAAAATTTTGTTAATGACTTTAATTTGGCTACAGCCTTGGCTAATTTTTTTAGTGTTTTTCTTGTTAAATAGCACCATGCATCATTTTTGGATTTCAAATGAATATTATTTCTCCACCTGTAAATGTTTTTCATATAACTACAGTACAATCATATGCACATCTTGGTGATGAAAAGTAATTTCCACAGTGTGTTTAGTATTATATGTCAAACATTAAGTTTTGTATATTTAAATAACTTAAAATTTACAGCATTTTTAAATGACTTGAATGATTGTATTAATGCAGACCAACCAGTGCTTAACCCAATATGTCCAGAGGTGGTTTCTGCACATTTTTGTTTTAATTTAAGGCTTTTTAAATGGTTACATGCTTTTCGCAGAAGTGCCAGTTGCGGACAAACTGATATTGAATAGATTGGAAGAGTTTGTTGTGCCAGATGTGGACAATTCTGTAGTTTAAAAATTGCAGGAGAATAATTCTTTGTCATTTTAATGTTACAAATTTCAAATTACGTCGGTGGTAGAGGGATCAAAGGCACTGGTTTCTGAACAATCGTGGCCAACCACATGTTTATCTAACTGACATATCACAAATTTAAAGTTTTGGGAACATCTGTCGACGGTAAAAAAAAAAAAAAAAAAAAAAAAAAGCCATAAGAGAATCGATGAACGGGTAGTGGAAAGTTAATAATTCAATTTCTGGTGATTTGCCGTGGTATGTTCCGTGTGAGTGATAGCCGAAAATTATTTTGCTATTTGAAATTGGCAAAAATCGGTGCAAGAGGTAGCTGTCTGTATCTGACACTGTCCGCAAGTCAAGTGGCACATCCACAAAAAGCATGACACCTTTTAAATAGTTCACATTGTTCAGTGTCCTGTGTTTCATAATTTCATCTAAACAAGTTTCACTTAATTTCTAGATGAAGAGATGGATCTCCGAGAATGTGGCATACTGTCATGCCGTCCACATTTCTTGCAGCGTTTTGCCAGCATCCGCATATTTGTCTTCCTGTCCTGTGTTTTGGTTACAATCCAACAAGCACTGTCTTCTGGATATTTCAACAGGTAGGTTATTTAGTAAAATAGGGTACACTCATATTAATTAGTAAATGCAAGTGTTCTAAAAGTTCTTAAAATTTAAGTGGAATACTGATAGAAAGGCTTTACAATTTCTAGAAAATTATAGCTAGCTATTTATTTTAAAGGACTTAAAACAAAATGTTTCATGTAGTCAGTATGCATTTTCCGTACAGTTAGTATTAGCTCAAGGGAATGCGGCCAAAGTGAATGCGGTTTCTTGAAGAATTCAGATTAAGTTTTTCGTTGGTATACCCCACCATACAATTTACCATTGAATTGGAGAATGAAGGATTTCTCCCCTACCTTGACTTGAGCATCAGACGGAACATGATCACTAATTCAATTCAAGTTTTCTGTGTATCGTAAGCCAACCAGCTCTACTGTGATCATCCCATATAACTCTTATCATGAAAAATGCAATTCATGAGGCAACTTTAAGGGTTGTCTTATGTTATAAACGTGCTTTTGATTAAAATATACATAATAACTAAGGTATTTTCACCTGATATTGTTAAAGTATTTCGCACGTTATTGCTCTGTGAGGCACATGCTCCCGGCCCGAGAGGTCCCTTATGTTACGGATCTTTGGTTAGTTATAAAAAAATTTTTTATACAGAAATAAAACACTTGGGTTATATATTTTCAGTTCCACATTCATTCACTCGTACAGTCAAACATGCCGCCCGGTGGCGCAGTGGTCTAAGCTATGGCCTCTGATCATTCGTCCGAACGGGGTCCGGGTTCGAATCCCGGTGAGGCATGGATGTTGTGTTTGTCTTACGGCACTGGCTCTCTCCCTTCCCTGGAACCAGTGACCCTAAATTAGGGACGGGCGACTGCTTATAGCCCATTGAGTTGCTCACGGTGGTCGTTAAACCTCCAATAAAAAAAAAAAAAAAAAACAGTCAAACATTTGAAATTTACTATTAATTAAAAGATTTTAGTAGAAATAGTTATACTCATCGGGTCAGGAGACGTCTCACAAGGGGCTCGTTGTTGTGGCGAGCGCTTTCGGCGGTGCTTAACGACCATCGTCGGGCCTCTACTTCTACACGAGGGTCGTGTGTGTGTAGTCTTGGAATTGCATGTTGGGAATCGATGGGAAGGTTTGCTGCCTGTATGTATTAGGTGATTTGTTTCTCATGCGTCTCCATTTATTGGATGAGTTGTTAGGTAGCAGTCGTAAGTACAATTCTTTTGTGTAGATATTTTTGGGTTATTATTATTTGTTTGTAGAAACAAGTGCATTATTTTTTTTTGTTCTTTATTTATTTGTGTGATTTTTTGTAATGTTTTTTTTTGTCTTGTTTTATAGAATTTTTTTTTATAAGTGATTTCCAGGCTGTGTCTAGTGTGGTGGGGTCTTGTAAGTTGCATAATTTATCTTTTTTTGTTCAATTATAACGCTTTCAGAAATCCTTAATTATTTTTAGTTTGTGTGGGTGGTTAGTAATTTAATATTTTCAAAATCAGGATATTGTTTATGTTGCAGTGTTGGATAAGTGCAGTTTTTTTCTTTTTGTTCCAGTTTTTTATATATTGATGTAATCTTTTTATTAATCTATTTTTTGTGCTGCCAATGTATGTAATGTGGTCCCCAGAACTCTGTGAAACAATAGGAACTTCATATATGCCTGCTGATTGTAGTATATTATTGTTACTTTTTTCTTTATAATTAAGTCACCAACATTTTAAACTGAATGACCAAAAATAATGTGTTTCTTCATTAATCTTAAAAAATTTTCCTCTTAGTTCTCTAATAAAAGGGAAAGAACCTAAAAATTTGTATTTCTTTTTTTGGGATGTTTTGTCTAGACACTTTTAATTTCTTCTTGTATTCAAAAATCATTTTTTTAACAGTTTTTGTGTCATATCCATATTGTTTAATTGTGTTAATAATCCATTGGATTTCTTCTTCTCTGTATTTTCTATTTGAGGAATGTGTGAAGGCTTTTTTTACCTAATACCATTTACTTTGAGGTTTTGGGTGTTCAGATTGATATGGGATCATTATAGGTACATAGGTTGGTTTTCTAAAAAATCTGTATTCAAAATTTGTCTTTTTTTATTATTTCTATATCTAAGAAGGAAATTTTTTCATCTTGTTCAAATTCTAAAGTTAATTCAATCTCTGGGTAACAAGTGGTAAATTTATTCTTCAATATTTCAAGTTCTTGTTTTAATTTAGATAAAATAAAAATGTTGTTGATGTATGTACAATAAGTGATGGGTGGGTTTGGTAGTTTTTTAATAATTTTGTTTTCTATATCACTCATGATTATTTCTGAAAATAAAGAAGATAATGGGGATTATTTCTGAAAATAAAGAAGATAATGGGGATCCCGTTGGGGCTCCTACTTCTTGCCTATAGATTTTTTTTGTCAAACTCAAAGTAATTGTTATTAGAAATATAGGATAAAATGTTAAATAAGTCTTGTAATTGTGTATTATTAAAGTGAGATTAATTTTTTAACTCTTTAATGATAATGTCTATGGGTTTTGGTGCAATCTGAACACTCAAAAACTCATAAAGTAAATGGTATTAGGAATTGGGTAAAAAAGAGCCTTCACACATTCCTCAAATAGAAAATACAGAGAAGAAGAAATCCAATGGATTATTAGCACAACTAAACAATATGGATATGACACAAAAACTGTTAAAAAGTTTATTTTTGAATACAAGAAGAAATTAAGTGTCTAGACAAAACATCCCAAAAAAGAAATACAAATTTTTAGGTTCTTTCCCTTTTTATTAGAGGACTAAGCGGAAATTTTTTAAGATTAATGAAGAAACACATTATTTTTGGTCATTCAGTTCAGAATATTGCTGACTTAGTTATAAAAAAAAAAAAAAGTAACAATAATATACTACAATGAGCAGGTGTATATGAAATTCCTATTGTTTCATGGAGTTCTGGGGACCACATTTCATACATTGGCAGCACACAAAATAGATTAATAAAAAGATTACATCAACATATTAAACTGGAACAAAAAAGAAAAAAACTGCACTATCCAACACTGCGTTAAACATAAACAATATCCTGACTTTGAAAATATTAAATTACTAACCACCCACACAAACGAAAAATAATTAAGGATTTCTGAAAGCGTTATAATTGAACAAAAAAAAAAAGATAAAATATGCAACTTACAAGACCCCACCACATAGACACAGCCTGGAAATCACTTATAAAAAAAGAAAAAATCCATAAAAAAAGACAAGAAAAAAAACATTACAAAAAATCACACCAATTAATAAAGAGCAAAAAAAAAAAAAAAAAAAAAAAATAATACACCTGTTTTTACAAAGAAATAATAATAGCCCAAAAATATATACACAAAAGAATTATACTTACGACTGATACTTACCAACTCATCCAATTGAGGGCGACACATGAGAAACAAATCACCTAACACATACAGGCAGCAAACCTTCCCATTGATTCCCGACATGCAACTCCAAGACTACACATACGCGAGGAACCCTTGTGTAGAAGTAGAGGCCCGACGATGGTTGTTAAGCACTGCCGAAAGCGCTCACTGTAACAACGAACCCCTTGTGAGATGTCTCCTGACCCAATGAGTATAACTCTTTCTACTAAAATCTTTTAATTAATAGTAAATTTTAAACGTTTGGTTGTGCGAGTGAGTGTATGAATGTGTGGAACTGAAAATATATAACCTAACTGTTTTATTTCTGTATAAAAATTTTTTAAAACTAACCAAAGGTCCGTAACATAAGGGACCTCTCGGGCCGGGAGCACATGCCTCACAGAGCAACAACATGCGCAATACTTTGACAATATCAGGTAAAAATACCTTAGATATTATGTATATTTTAACTCTTATCATCCACACAAATATAAAGCTGCGACTTTTAAATCTCTTATAAGCCGAGCATTTTCACACACGTCGAATGCCAGATTGTGGAGAACCAAACTAGAAAAAATAATGCAAATCGCGACCCAGAATGGGTACAATAGAAACTTTGTAAATGCTCTGATTGCTCAACACAAGAAAAAGGTCAGCACAAACTTAACCAGCAATCATAAGATTAAGTACGTTGGTACTATTGAATACCAGCCGCAAATCTTGCACATTTTGCACTACATCTGCAAGAAACACTGCATTTCATTTGGCGAGTCCTCTAGTAATCTTTTCCAGCTGATGCGCAGAGATTCGGACGTCAAGCCTGAGAATGAAAAATATGGTGTGTATTGCATACCATTAAAGAGTCTGAGCTCAGAGTTCAACGATAAGTGGTATATAAGCTCGACCCTTCGGAGCCTAGGTATTCATACAGCCGAACACCGATATTCAACCCGAACAGGTGCCTCTAGCACTGCTTTGGCTCATACAGTCCAGGAGGGAACCCCCACCCCCTCATGGAATAATGCATATATTCTTCTATGCACCAAAGAAAAAAGATCTACATGGTTTGCGGAAACATTGTTCATCCATCACTATTGTTTATAGTGCTGTAACGATTATATTCCCACTGCTTTGCCATATGTTTGGAAACAACTGTTTAATACAATTTATATTAAAGAAAAAATTCAAGATTTAAAACCCCCACTACACAATCAGTTAGCTTAATCTAATACCTTTCAAAGACGGAGCTACGTGTCATCAAAAGTTAGATAGGAGGGACCAATCGTCATCAACTAATTAACATCATTGTACATCATGACGTCAAGACACTGACACTTTATAACTTCGTACTAAGTATGCTCAAATGTAGTCTTCACCTGATGATGCATGGGTCGCCCTGGTGAAAGATTTTGTGCTTGTATTTTTTAACTTGTAAATATTTTATTCATTAAAGATTTTAATTATCATACTTCAGACAGCAAATTACACTCTACCTTTAGTTATTCTCAGCACGAAGATATTTATCTCATAGTATTAGCTCACTGGAGCAAATTTTTGAGAGCAGGCACCAAACTATCACACTTACAGAAAATGTTTGTATAAATCTCTTCATTAACAGATAGATTTCTCATTTCACCTTAAGCATCTTTTAAATGGAAGTAAAGTTCAATTGTGGTTTTTATTTATTCTAATGCTACTATTTAATGTAGTTGTTTTAAACATTTGATCATAATTGAAGCAAAAATGCTTTATTTATTTTTTTGCATGTTACAATGTTACTGATAAATCATAACAAAATAAAGTGGTGAAATCATGGCCAAATATAAATATACATTTTTGAAGAAAAAGACCAAGTGAGAGATGTGGGGATCAAATTGAAAAACATGCTGGAGTGACATGGATGAGACTGAATCAAGACAGGAAGTTGTGGAGAGATCTAGGAAGATCTTCATTCAGCAAGAGATTGGTAATGGCTTTTGATGATATCATCATTGTCAACCATTATCAATCCACTGCTGGACGAAGGTCTCCCCAAGTTTCCTCCACAACGGTCTGTCTTGTGCCAGTCTCCTATGTCACTCCCACATACTTTCAAATTTCATCCACCCATCTCCCATGTGGTCTTCTTCTGGGTCTTTTCCTGTCCCTTGGAATTCAATCTAAAATCTCGGCTGTCCATCGATGGTCTGTCTTTCTGGCAGTATGCCCAGCCCATTGTCATTTCAGCCATTTAACTCTGATCATGATGTCTTTCACTCGTGTCATTTTTCTGATCCACGAGTTCCTCTACTTATCTCTCCTGGTTACACCAAGCATGCACCTCTCCATGCTTTTTTGAGTTGTCTGCAGCCTTTGTATGTCTATTTTAGTTAAGGTCCATGTCTCTGCACCATACGTAAGCACTGGAAGGATGCATTGATCAAACACTTTTCTTTTAAGACATAATGGCATGTTGCTCTTGAAAATTATTCTGTTTCTTCCAAAAGCTCTCCAGGCAAGTTTTGTACGCCGATTAATTTCTTCATCAATGTGACCATCACTTGATATCTGCTGTCCAAGATAAATGTACGTGTCTGCTATCTCCAGCTTTTCTCCAACGATCGATAAATCTTCATTTCTTGTAAAAGCATTATACATCACTTTTGTCTTCTGAAAGTTCATTTTTAATCCCACTTCTTTACTCTTGTCAGCAAGTTCCTGGATCATACTCTGCAGCTATTAGATAATCTGCATTAATCTTTATCCCTTTGTTTTCCCAGTTCAGTGATTGAAAGACATTTTCCAATGTGGCATTAAAGAGCTTCGGAAATATGGCGTCGCCTTGTCTCACTCGCTTTCCAATTTTTATGTGTGTTGTATTTTCAAACAGCTGAATCTTTGCACTTACATTTTCATAGATGTTATTAATAATATTGATGTGTGCATCTTCAATACCGCAGGATTTCAGAGCTATTGTAACTGCTGATGGTTTCACCGAATCAAAGGCTTTTTCATAATCGATAAAAGCCATGCACAATGGAAGTTCATATTCCCTTGCTCTTTCATCTCAGTACGTGGATATGATCTATTGTGCTGTAGCCACTCCTGAATCCAGCTTGTTCTCTGGGTTGAGCCATGTCAGTGTTACCTTCAAGCGGTGTGAAAGAACTTTAGTGAAGATTTTATAAACCATTGATAGGAGGCTGATAGGTCTGTAGTTCCCGAGATCTTCAATGTCACCTTTTTTATGTAGCAAGATCATTGTAGCATTGTTCCAATCCTCAGGAATCTTCTCTTCATTAAGGCATCAAGTGAAAATTTGGGCGAGTACTGTTTCGATTTCTCCACTTGCTTCTTGTATGATCTCTACAGTAATTCCATCTTCTCCTGGAGCTTTTCCCCACTTCATGTTCTTGATTGCATGTGCAACTTCTGCTGGGAGGACTGGAAGAACTCTGGTACTAGTACCTTTCATGATGTCTGGAGTACATGTATCATCCCTTTCATATAATTTGGAGTAGAAATCTTTCACGCTTGTCAAAATTTCGCCTATATTTCTTGTTACAGAACCATCTTCTTTTCTCAGTGCCATAATATGTTTTCTTCCCTTACTGAGATGTCCCTTTGCTATCTTTAGGCTTTGGTTGTTTTCAATTGCTGTCCTTACTAGTTCACAGTTGAATTTCCTTACGTCTTCAGTGATACTTTTTCGTACTGTCTTGCATAGCTCTATATATTCCACTTTGGAAGTCACATCTTCTTTAGTTATGCTCATCTCTCTTCTTCTTTGCATCAACATTTTGGTTTTTCCTGATAATTTGTTCACATGCAACTTGAAAGAAATAGCTGTAGAAGTAAAGGAACAAACTAAACCAACGGAACATTTATAAAAAGTAAAATACATAAAACAAACTAAAGCAAATTATTAAATATATATAAGGTTTCAGCAGTTTGGAAAGTGATTTTCAGAAAGGATTCTCTTGTATTTTCGAGGAAATATAAATCAGAAAACGAGGAACTAAGGTTCACGTAACCCTGTTAATATTTGCTATTGGTAATCTACATAGAGAAGTATCCAAAATCATTCTTCATGGACTATCACAGCCTAAGAACTATGTATTTTAGAAGCAATATTCTTTATAATCCACTATGTTTCTTTTCTTTATAATAACTGGAAGGATGCATTGTTGATGATTAATCATGGTGATGATATAGTCATGGTTATATTCATACTTTCTGATGAAAAAGAATTGTTCCAGTCCAGCTTGGCTTGTGGAGATACTTACTGTGTATAATGTAAATATAACTACCAACCTGTAGCAGATAATTTTTTCTTCAATAAATTTATGAAGCTTATGGGCAATCTTGATATGGTTTTCACAGCTCTCCGGTGAAAATAACTTTTATAATCAGACTTCTTTTTGCAAGTGGAAATATGGTTTCACTTTCAGATCACATTTGGCCACCTAGCAGGTAAAAAAAAATGGTGTTTGAATGATTTTAATCATGTCAAATAAAGGTAACTTGATCACGCTAGTTACGTTACATGAAAAAAAAAATCTGAAAATTATTTTGAACTCAATGACTTGCAATGCCGAATCTCCTCTCTACATTCCGATGATCTGGAGATCAATTCTAAGTTTTGGCAACAAAAATTAAAAGAATTCAAATGTAGAACCTGGCAACAATCTTAGTCCTCCATTGGCGTGATGAAGACCTAAGATAAGGTCGAAAGCTCCTAACTTACGAACTTTCTTGTAAAAGTTTTTTTCATGTAACGTAACTAGCGTGATCAAGTTACCTTTATTTGTTATTATTGTTACGTGTTTTTCCCATCATCATCATGTTTTAATCATGTTCTCACAGCGTTTATACAGAAGTACAACTTTTTCAATCAAATTTGTAATAGCAGAGATATGATGCAAAATGCAAATGTACGTAAATGCTTCCATTGTCAAGTTGGAAAAATTGTTCTCCAAACAGTTTCAAAATATGTGGAAATTTTTTTCTCATGGTAAAACTTCTTCAATAATAATAGAGAAAAAAAAATATTTTTCCAATTCAACTTCTACAAATAAAGAATTTTTCCAAATATAAATATGCACTTATGCTAGCTAGTAAGAAATGATTTGGATTATCTTGGCTATGCTTTAAGCTACCTTTTCGAAAAAATATTTGGTTTGATTTCCAAAAGCCAAGCAATTGTACCAAACACAAACATACAGTTATGCCACATACCAGTAAAATTAGAACCTGGATATTGTTTAACTAAAAATTTAAATTTGCATGATCTAACAGCAAAATTTTGTGTCTAAGTCAGACACTGCATGGAGTTCTTTTGCAGCAAACAGATGCAAAAAGAAATTTCTAAATCATACTGTTTAAAAGTTCTGATAATAGTGCAAAGCAAAATGTGTATCGAAATACCGCGAACCAGAAAAATCATACATCTGAAAAATCAGGAAGTATGTAGATAATGATTATTATAGCTAGAAAGTTGAACGAATTTTTTCCTCCAGTCACTAGAGACTAAGATATATGAAATAAGAATATAAATTTGTCATATAGCAGAAGATTTTACATTACTAAAAAAAACCTTGGGAAAATGCGTGGAGTACTGTGCTAATTTTTCCAGCTATAAGATTCAAAATCAATTTTTCAAACCAGATTTTGCAAAGTAGAGTTGTTCTAAATGTAAAATTTGTGTCAGCTCTCAGAAATAGAATATTTTGCCACTTAGGAGAAAAATTGTACATCATGTAAAGCAGAAATCATGTTTAATGGTTTAATAAACATGATTTCTGCTTTAATCTCTTATTCTATTTATGTTTTACAGTCTATATTTTGAGGTTACTCACCTTTATTCCCTAAATCTTCTAGGAGGTTTTCATCTCTACAAATTTCCAACACGTATTATTTTGAAAGACAAAAGAATTTCGTGTTGGAAATGTGTAGAGACGAAAACCTCCTAAAAGATTTAGGGAATAAAGGTGAGTAACCTCAAAATATAGATTGTCTAAATAAGCACGTGAATAATTAAGCAGCTAGATCACATTTGCAATGCTGTATGAATATATATGTTTTACAGTTTAAGTCCGAAGTCATTCTAATGCCTTGAAAAAGCTGTCCATTGGTGAGTGAAAGCTTGGCAAATATTGTATGAATACACCAGTACAAAGACCTGGTTATTCTCTTAAAGGCTTCTCTTTGGTTTATAAAATTATTGCTGTTTTATTGCACACTAATCAATGTTAAAACAATTTTTTATTTTATGTGCAAAATGTGAATTTGTGAAATCATTTGAAATTCTTTTGTCTTTCACTTTCATTCATATTCCTCAAGGTCTTGTAATTTTTGCTGTAAGTTCTTTGTCTTTACAATATAGTTTCTCCCATTTTCACACATTCCTTGGCTCTGTAATTCATGCAAGACACACTTTTTTGTAGTCACATTGTTATACATTCAATTTTGCTGCAGGTTGTAGAATAATAGCATGTAGAAAATTAGTTTTGGCCTTTCTTTATAGCCATCTTGAGAATCAGCTTGTAAAACATTTGGGCAAAATATTCATCCAACCACCAACAATGCTACTGAAAAATTTTCACTTCAACTTTTTCACAGTACATATTGTTCCTTCTACCTGTGCTAATGATCTCTGCCAGTTTTACAATTTCAAAGCTTGTTAATTGATTTAATAGTTTTAATTTGTTAATTATTTCTGGTACAGGAAAAGTGATTTTAATGAATAACTGTGGCGTGAAATCTGCAGAAAGGTCTTTTCATGTAACATCATGAATACAATAATGAAGGAAATTTTCGTGCTTATAATTTATGTAATTTACATTAAAATTTCATTAGATCTTTCAGCTGAACATCAGCCTTGTTCACACTGGTAGCAAATATTCATGTGGTGGACCTCATTTCTGTAATTATTGCAAGGTGCACCACAATGTGTATCACATGAATACTTGCTACCAGTGTAGACAAGGCTGATGTTCAGCTGAAAGATCTAACAAAATTTTAATGTAAATTATGTAATCAATTATAAATGTGAAATTTAATTTCCTTATTGTGCCATGAAATATTGATCTTAATCTTGGTAATATTATTCCTTTTATTTTTATGATGAAATTTAAATTGTTTTCTTACAGTAATTTTTTTTATGAAAATTGATGGTAAATATTCCTCTTTTTCACACTGAAACAGGTATCAGTGTTTTATGAAAATTTCATTGTTGTTTAATAACCATTATTTGTGCTCTTCTAAACCTTGATAATTATTTTGTAACTCTTAAGGGCATATTTAAAGAAACATTACCACATGTTTTTGTCCAGGAAATCTGTTGATGCATTTCCTGATAATTTGAAAATTGAAGGTTAAAAACAGCAGCTTCTTAAAAATATTAGTTAACATCTTCTCTCACTAATTACTATTAAAAACTCTTCAAATGTCTTTGGAAAAGTTTCAGATGTTATTTAGGTCTTGATAAATCTTCATAGAAAGCTGCATCAAAAAGTAATTTTAAATTTTACTGATTCCAGGATGAAATTTACCATGGATGAATACCTCTGGATATTCCCAGAAAAGTTATTAGTATAGCTCAACTTCTCATGACATGTTTTGGACATTTCCAAAAGTTAAACTAATCCTCAGATTAATTAATTTGCCTTAGCCTTACATGTGAATCTCCCATTCTTTATTTATGGCTCCTTTCCACTGTTATGCTTTGCTGCTAGTGTTTGGTTACACCAAATGACTATGATGTGCAAAATTTTGTTTTCTCATTTTATTCTCAGTGTTGCTGTCTATCATAAATAAGTTTTATGTCTCTCTCCTTTACCTCTTTTTAATCAAGATTTTCCATGGTTTGGGGATTTTATTTGCTGCTGGTTTATTTTCTTGGTTGAAATATTTTATCAATGCTGTTTTTTTTTTCATGTCTTTTGCCGGTTTTTATTTGCATATTTAATCGGTTTCGTAACAAGTTTTTAGTACTTAAGTTTTTCAAAAATTGGTATTTTTTCTTTATTTTTAATTGATACCTATTATTTATTTTTACTGTTTTTGACCTATTTCAACATAATTTTTGTTTAGCATTGGCCCAATTGTTGGTTAGTCCTGTAATATATAGCAAAGAATCAAGATGTTCTTTGTTCAACTCTTTGTATTTGAATTTTTTTGTTTGTTACATTTGTTATTGATAGATAACTTTGTTAACTAGTCTTTGATTTTATCCAAATAGTTTTTTTTTCTTTTCAAATATACTTCATTTCTTCTTCTCTTAGTTTCTGACTACCTGAATGGGAAATTGCTCTGTATATCATATTTCTTTATGATACTGTATTTATGGTTGTATGAATCAGTTTAGGATTATATACAACTGTTACTTCTTTTCAATAAACTTTCTGTTGAAATATTGCATTTAGTTCTTGTGAAATTGATATCTATAAAGAGTAAGTGGTTCTCGTTTTCTACTTCAAGTGTTAGCTTTATTGTTTAAAAATATGCTTGAAAATTCTTCCCTGAGATCATGCAGATTTTCTATCTATTTTATGAAGCCACATATATAATGAAAATGCTATCCACATATCTGATATGTAATATTGGATATTATATGTCAGATATGATTTGTTTTTAAAAATTTCTCTTGTATGTAAATTGCAAAAATGGCTTTTATATTTAAAACTGGTGTGTCTGCAATAAAACAGCAGAGGTTTTAATTAAATTAAAATAAGACTACAATAATTTTAAATATAATTCAGCAGAATGAATAGAGTTAACACGAAAGTAATATACAATATGAGTGAGAAAGTAATAATTTAGACAGTGACATGGTTTGTCATTGAAGTAGACATTTTATATTTCAAAGACAATTACACACAATTAAAGTGGCCTTCAGTTCAAAATAGTCCTTTGTTGAATTATTATTCATGGGGATAATAATCAAGGAACCTGCAGGAGAAAACTGTATGCTAGAAATGAAGTAAGTGGCTTTTTAAGAAGAAAAAAATGTAGCTACAAAAAATAAATAAAATGAAGTACGTAACATAAAAATGCATAGCAAAATTAAGAATTTTCCTTAGTAAAGGCCTTTTAGCTGGACATTATGAAGAATTAACTTCTTGTACCATTTTATAGACTTTCAGATGCTTTGCTCACATGGCACAGGGGTGAAAGAGTTCTGCCTTTTTGGAAGTCATCTGGGGAGTTCCTGAGATCAATGCAGAACTGCAATAATACAAATTAGATCAATATAAATATGGGATTGACATTACTGGTTTGATGTAAGCACATTGATTTAAAAAAAAAATTCTTATTCATTCCTAAAAAAATGCTAGACAAGCTTATGGCAATCTTATGGCTTTTATATGTGCATATCTGGGATGTAAGGTCAGGTGATGCGTAACATCACAGCCTCTCCTTGACAAATGTTAACCCCGCCTTCTCGTGGTGCATCCTGTTTCCACTTAAGGGGCTCTGACGACCGCCAATAGTGGTATAACTATACCATCGGGATTAGAGGAAATGCTATCCCACACTCGCCAACCTGCTTGGCCAGCGTGGTGAGTTATGGCCAAACACTTCCAAAATGACTCCACAACTTAAATCTTGGCCCTCAGTCTCCGGCAGCTGGAATGTACCTGGCCAAGGCAGCGACCAGTGTGACATGAAGACAGAGGGTGCTAAGAATCCCCGGAGGACTGGACTAGGCTGTCATCTGATACTGACCTTGGCTACGTATAATGGACGCTCCCTATCTTCTGATTCAAGGCTTCTTGAATTGGAAGAGGAACTACAAAGGATCAAGTGGGACATCGTTGGGCTAAGTGAGGTAAGGAGAAAAGGAGAAGAGCTCATTGAACTGAAAAGTGGACTTCTACTATCGTGGGACAGATACTGGCAGAACTAGTGGTGTTGGATTTATAATAAACAAGAAACTGAAGGATAAAATTGTAGAAGTTGAAAGTTCCTCTGACAGAGCTGCACGACTCGTTATCCAACTCTCGAGAAGATACAAGGCTCAGATTATTCAAACTTGTGCACCCACCACAAGTCATCCTGAAGAAGAAATTGAAGAATTTTATGAAGAAATTCGTCATCTAAATAATAAAGGTAAGCAGCACTTGAAGATAATTATGGGAGATTTCAATGCAAAAATAGGGCAACAGCAACAGAATGAAACTTCAGTAGGTAAATTCAGTCACAGCAACAGAAACCAGCGTGGAAATACTCTCGTTGAGTTTGCAGAGGCTTTTTCATCTTGAACTCCTTTTTCAAGAAAAAGACACTCAGGAAATGGACATGGAGACATCCATCCAAATGGGACAAGTGAAATTGATTTTATTATGTGTAACAAAAAATTTGTCATAGAAGACTGCAGTGTGCTAAACAAGTTCAACACAGGTAGTGACCATAGATTGGTGAGATGTAAGATGCACCTCAACGCTAAACTTGAACGTGGCAAGCTCATAAGACAAACAAAATGCATTGACATAACCAACCTTAAAAAACACCATAGTACCTTCAAGTTGGAACTGAAGAACAGATTCTCTGCTTTAGAAGGCCTAACATCGGAAGAAGTGGATATTTCTGAAGTTAACAGAAAAATAACCAAAGCTCTTATGGAAACAGCAACAAAATTAGCTGTGTCTAAGAACAAGTTGCGTGTGAACAAATTATCAGGGAAAACCAAAATGTTGATGCAAAAAAGAAGAGAGATGAGGACAACTAAAGAAGATGTGACTTCCAAAGTGTAATATATAGAGCTACGCAAGACAGTACGAAAAAGTATCGCTGAAGACGTAAGGAAATTCAACTGTGAACTAGTGAGGAAAGCAATTAAAAACAACCAAAGCCTAAAGATAGCAAAGGGACAACTCAGTAAGGGAAGAAAACAGATTATGGAAAGATAGTTCTGTAACGAGAAATAGAGGCGAAATTTTGACTAGAGTGAAAGATTTCTACTCCAAATTATATGAAAGGGATGATACATGTACTCCAGACATCATGAAAGGTACCAGAGTCCTTCCAGTCCTCCCAGCAGAAGTTGCACATGCAATCAAGAACATGAAGCTGGGAAAAGCTCCAGGAGAAGATGGAATTACTGTAGACATACAAGAAGCAAGTGGAGAAATCGAAACAGTACTCGCCCAAATTTTCACTTGATGCCTTAATGAAGAGAAGATTCCTGAGGATTGGAACAATGCTACAATGATCCTGTACATAAAAAAGGTGACATTGAGGATCTCGGGAACTTAGACTTATCAGCCTCCTATCAGTGGTTTATAAAATCTTCACTAAAGTTCTTTCACACTGCTTGAAGGTAACACTGGACATGGCTCAACTGAGAGAACAAGCTGGATTCAGAGTGGCTACAGCACAATAGATCATATCCACGTACTGAGAGAACTAATTGAAAGAGCGAGGGAATATGAACTTCCATTGTGCATGGCTTTTATCGATTATGAAAAAGTTTTTGATTTGATGAAACCATCAGCAGTTACAATGGCTCTGAAATCCTGTGGTATTGAAGATGTATACATTAATATTATTAATAACATCTGTGAAAATGCAAGTACAAAGATTCAGCTGTTTGAAAATATGACACACATAAAAATTGGAAAGGGTGTGAGACAAGGTGACACCATATCTCCGAACCTCTTTTAATGCCACATTGGAAAATGTCTTTCAATCACTGAACTGGGAAAACAAAGGGTTAAAGATTAATGGAGGTTATCTAACCCACCTTCGTTTTGCTGATGACATAGTCATTTTTGCAACTACCTCATCAGAGCTGCAGAGTATGATTCAGGAACTTGCTGACAAGAGCAAAGAAGTGGGATTAAAAATGAACTTTCAGAAGACCAAAGTGATGTTCAATGCTTTTACATGAAATGAAGATTTATCGATTGATGGAGAAAAGCTGGAGAAAACAGACACGTACGTTTATCTTGGACAGCAGATATCAAGTGAGGATCACATTGATGAAGAAATTAATCGGCGTACAAAACTTGCCTGGAGAGCTTTTGGAAGAAACCGCATAATTTTCAAGAGCAATATGCCATTATGTCTTAAAAGAAAAGTGTTTGATCAATGCATCCTTCCAGTGCTTACGTATAGTGCAGAGACATGGACCTTAACTAAAAGAGACATACAAAGGCTGCAGACAACTCAAAGAAGCATGGAGAGGTGCATGATTGGTGTAACCAGGAGAGATAAGAAGAGGAACTCGTGGATCCGAAAAATGACGAGAGTGGAAGACATGATCAGAGTTAAATCCCTGAAATGGCAATGGGCTGGACATACTGGCAGAAGGTCAGACCATCGATGGACAGCCAAAATTTTAGATTGGATTCCAAGGGACAGGAAAAGACCCAGAAGGACCACATAGAAGATGGGTGGATGAAATTCGAAAGTATGCGGGAGTGACATGGAGGAGACTGGCACAAGACAGACCGTTGTGGAGGAAATTTGGGGAGACCTTTGTCCAGCAGTGGATTGATAATGGTTTACGATGATGATGATATGGTGCTTAGGGTAGTTAATAAATACTGAAAGGTTAATTATTTTTGCATATTCCTATGTGGGAAAAGCTCAGCCTTTTTCTGGCAGGAGCACTTTCATGCCTGCACAGCAGCAGCATGATCCTTCATGCGAGAAAATATAGTCTATAACACTATGGTGTGAAGTGTTCCTTTTCTGTCCTCAGATTGCCTCTAGACATTATCAGAACAAGCTTGTAGCACCACTATGAATAGTACTGATACTAAATGTGTTTTTCTTCTGTGTCCTACTGATGACATGGCCTTACATCCAACCAGTATTAAAATCTCTAGACATGGTTTGCATGGACCCTGGAATAGTTCTTGATTTTCCATGTTTCTGTTGAAAGTTTCTGGAATAGTCCTGGAATGGTTTCTTGCAATGGAGGAAAAAAGAATTGAAATATTTGGATTGATTGCATCAGTTTGTTCTACTCTGTGCTATCTGCTCACGGTGTCATCACTTCCTTCCATGGAGTGTGGAGATGTGATGCCATCTCTTTCATCTCATGTGATGCTGCAGTGCAAGATGTTTGAGTACCACATTTCCAGAGATATTGGTTTGTGGTACGACAGTTGTGTGCAGATGGAGTCAAAACAGCATGTGGCAACCTTCCCGTGGGTCCAAAATGGCTGTTCCTTCTAGCATACGCTTTCCTTGCAAAAGGAGATTGGTATCTGGCCTCCCTGTTGCCAATGTGCATGTGAATAGGTTGACTATGGAATAGCTAGGAAATCTTTAGTGTCTGGCAAAAGTGTTGTATTGTATTATCCTTGTGCTAAGTTCCAGATTGCTTCATATTATGTAGTTTTATACAGAGAAATTTTGGCACTTCATTGAAGATGTAACACACACTGAGGGACACTCAAAATTTTTAAATAACACGAATCTAAATTTATAAATAACTGAAAATCTATAGTGGGTTTTTAAATTATGGGCTGTATAATCTTGATGTTCATTATATGGTGTCCTTTTAATTCTCTCTCATACAAGAGACAAAAGTGTTGAGCAGACATTTTTTGTAAAAAAATTAATAGAAACCCTGTATCTACATATTTTCAAGAATATTTTGTTTTAACCACTTTTAACCTGCAAAAATGTTTGCATGTTTATGCTTGAATTGACAAACACATGTTAAATAAAGATTTTCTTCTTAACATTTTCATTAGTACTAATTTCAGATAAGCAATCATTTGCAGTTACTGCCTGTCTAGATTTTGATAGATCTTGCTTTCAGTGTATTACATTATCAATGTATTTCTGTTTTGTTGTGTTTCTTTCCAGTGTTATAACTACTATAGAAAAGAGGTTTGATATTCCCAGCCGTGTGTCTGGAGCAATAGCTAGTACTTTTGAAATTGGAAATTTGCTTACTATAATATTTGTCAGTTATCTTGGAAGCCATAGACACATTCCTGTGTGGATAGGAAAAGGTATTAAACTACAGTTTTTATGTTTACTCCAATATAAGTTTCATGCATGCATTAATCAGTACTTTTAAAAATAGGTTATATATGTCAGACTTGTATGAGTTTTTATCTCACACAGCCATGTTCAGAAATTATTGATATGGAGAGTTTCAGCTTTCATACCATATTTGCTAGAAATTAGTTTAAAAGCGGGGGCAGACTGGGTTGGGGCATTTCTGCTTTCAGCCCAATGTGTTTTAAACCTTTGGGTTTCACCACCACAACTTGTAAGTGGTGAAGGCTCCACAAATTATAAAGCAGGCTACATTCAGCTGCGGTCACGAGTCGCCTTACCATGAGGTGTCAAAGGCCAAACATGCCACTCATTTCTTATCTGGAACGTAGAAAACATTGGGGCCATCCATGTGTCTACTTGTATGAAAACGTTAATGAAAATCAGGCAGGTTTTTTAGGTGCAAGAGATCAACACTTTTACCAAATATTTGCATTAAGACAAATCCTAAAAAAAAAAAAAGCAGGTGCATGTAATCTCCTTGTCCATAAGTGTTACATTGACTGTAGAAAGAAGGATACAGGGCAACAAGAACTTACTCAAAGAATTTGGAATACCTCAGAAATTATTAAATATTAAAATGTTCATCAATGAGAGCACTGATGCTGTGCTTTCTGATGGAATTAAATCATAACCATCTAGGAGCAGTGCAAGTTTGAGGTACGGAAGCACGATGCCACTCATCACTTTTAACAATACAGCCCTGGAGTAAAACATAAGGTCACTCACAAAATAGTTTATTACATAATAAGTACTACAATTCTAGAGGTCCTCCAATTTAACACAGTATCAAAGCAATGTATAATTGGAGTACAGAAGAGTTATTTATGCGAATGTTGCATAATTAACAAAGAAATATAAAATTGTAATTATTAGATTTTCATTTTGGAAAAAAAAAATATAAGGTTGGTATACATGCTTGAACAATTTAGCACATAATAGTCTAACACTTTGCCTTTCTTTTCAATGTATGCAATCAATCTATCTGTCATAAAGTTTGCAAGTTTCACTTTTGTCTGGAAATGTCTGAAGCCCTTGTAGACAGAGCGCACCATTATACCCCAAAGGTTTTCCATCGGGTTGAGGGTGGGGCTCTGTGAAGGTCAGTCCAAAACAGGAACGTCATTGGCTTCAAACCACGCTTTAGTAGCCCGAGAGTGGTGGATGCTGGCATTGTCCTGCTGAAAAATCCAATCTCCCGATTTCGTACAATTTGGCCACTGCAGGGCAAGTTCAGTTCATGAACAATTTCACTGGATGACATTTTGTTAGCTCATGCAAGTTTACAAACTATGTTTTGTGCGATTTGAAATTGATTTTGGCCTACCTGTAGATTTCTTTGGTCCATAAGAAGATGGATTTCACAAATAATTGTTCACTACAGTCTTGGATGGGCCTATAGCCTTTGCAATTTCCGCACCACTCTTCCCACTCGCATGCAATCTTTGTATTTTACTGTGTTCAAAATCTGACAACTTTTTGCCCTTTGCTATAGCAATACTCTTCTCAAAGCCAACACTAACGTTTCCACGTGCTCTGCTTATCAAGGCGCCTGTTCCTGCACATGTGTGAAACAACCTAATTTCCATACTCTTTGGGAACATACCTGACCTTATCATTTTTTCTAGCTGCAAATGTAGCTAAATCAGTTTTCTCTTTTTTCTGCAAGCATTTTTATTGCATTATTATTTTAGAAGGGTTTGAAACTTGTTTTAGCACTATTTAAACAGTTCACCCCATTAACTTAGTCCTCTATTGCCTGCATTTTTGCATTTCTTTACACGACCTTAACATCTTTTCCAGCACTGTATATGTATAACCCTTAAAAAGTTCATTAGAGAAACAATAAAGAAAAGAAAGCCATGATACTAGGATATATGGTGATAGTAGTTTTCTATTGGTAGAGAAATTTCAAAGATATTAGAACACTGAGGTATTTCAAAACTGTCTCTGAAAATTAAGACTACAGATATAAATTAAAATAAGACCAAATGTTTAAAAATAGTAACAAAGAAATATATAATATTTTTTTATCAACCAACACATAGTTTGAAAGCATAATTTCTTTTAAATGTTTTAGAGCAATAATAATTGCAGAAAACAAAATTGACCTAGAAAGCTGTGAAAAAAAATTCAAGCAGCAAATTGAGGCTTACTGTTTTCTACAACATGTTATCGAAATTCCTTAAAAAAGAGCAAATTTTAAAGCCATCATCATCAAGCTCACTGATGTGTGGAGTAGTTGGAATACAACAATAAAGTTCATGTCTGTATTCTGATTAAAAACATCTATAGCGGAAGCCACAGCTGTTCTTAGATTTACGTGCATACCAATATAATTTACAAGGTAGCTTACCTCTTTCTACACTTCCCACACATTACATTCTTTCAGCCATCAATCATGTTTGGCCTAGGCCCCCGGTGTTGTATTCCATTTTTGGTCCACAGGTTTTCTTGAATGCTTTACCAACTCTTATGTGACATGAAGTGTCCTGTCGTCTTGTAAAAACCTAACCCTTGTTGCTATAAAACCACTTATTGAACTCAAAGATTTATGATATCATAGACAACTACAACTTTGGTTCAGAATTTGCATGTTTGTACACAAGTTTTCGTAGTTGTCTATGATATCATAAGTCTTTGAGTTCAATAAGTGGTTTTATAGCAACGAGGGTTAGGTTTTTACAAGACGACAGGACACTTCATGTCACATAAGAGTTGGTAAAGCATTCAAGAAAACCTGTGGACCAAAAATGGAATACCACACCGGGGGGCCTAGGCCAAGCATGATGGCTGAAAGAATGTAACATGTGGGAAGTGTAGAAAGAGGTAAGCTACCTTGTAAATATAATAAAGTTCATGTTAAAAAATTTTTTGAGTTTTGCAAAACAGGATTCTTAGAAAAATATTACCCTTACAAAGAGAGCAGAATAGAAGTTTAGAAATAAAGGTAATAATGAAAATATGTTGTATCTATGGATTGCATTATTAATTTGCAAAAAATAATTCATTAGTATAAATTAATGTAGATTCAAATATTCATTTAATAATGCAGAATGAGCATATGGGGAGGGAGGATAAGAAAGAATGCTGAGACAGGTACTTAATGTGTACCAGTTGGAACATGTCCTAGTGGACATGTTCAACTGGTCTTTTTGAAGATTATCTTTAAAATGTAGACATTTTAAAGATAATCTTCAAAAGACTTGGAGAATTGAGACTGGCACCAAGCGCAGACTGGGTCACCGGATACCTGGAAAATCCTTGTTGGGCCACTCAATTCGGGGTTGGTAGGCCTTGTGCTAATTTCCAAAATTATGTATTATTAGTGCTTCATCAATGCTTATAGAAGAAAGTCTAGTTATGTTGAGAAGGCAGAGCTGGTTGCCCCTTTGATGGCTTCGAAAAACAAAAACCAAAAAAACTTGTGTGCCTAATGTGCTGTTGAGCCAAACACTGTTTTTCATTGCATTATTAATATTTCATTGCATTATTATTATTTCATTGCTTCGAAGTGCTGCAGTACTGACGGGAAGATGTTCGACAGGATATGTGCAATTTCCTGTTGAATGGTACGTTGGAGGTCAGGCAGTGTTCGCGGTTGTCCCAGTACACCCGATCTTTCAGATAGCCCCACAAGAAGTCGAGCATCATTAAATCGAGGCTGTACAGAGGCCAAGAGAGGCCGGCTGAAAAACGTTGGGGGAATTGTCTGGTGATGACCCGTGGGCCGTACTGCTGGTGAAGCAAATCAAGAACAGCATTTGTGGAGTGGGAGGTGCACCGTCCTGTCGAAATGTGCGGTTGTGAATCCAGTTTTTCAGGACTGCAGCGGGGATAAAACGATTCTTCAAAAGATCACTGTAGGTGGCATTGGTAACTGTGGACTCCAGGAAAATGGCCCAATGAGGCCATTACCACTCATTTCACACCAAACAGTTAGCTTTAGTGGATGGAGAGTCTTCACAACACAGATCGCCAGCTTCTTGCTTCCCCAGATGCAGTAATTTTGCCAGTTAACGTAGCCATCCAACCAGAAGTGCGCCTCATTGCTGAAGACAATGCTCTTCACATCAAAGTTGTGCTCATCGATCAGGGAACACATGTCATTTGCAAACTCATAATGCTGCTGGACAGCTGTTGTTCTCAAAGCCTGATGCTTCTGGATTTTGTAGGGAAACATGTCCAAATCTGACATTACAATGCACCATGCGGACGCTGGGCTAACATCTAGTTGCTGTAAGTCTTTGCATTGATGTATCGGCTTCTTCATGCAGGAGTTCTCGTGCGACTTTGATATTTTTGCGCTGTCCGCGCTGTTCTTATCTTCATCGCCATGCTTGCCACGTCATCTGTGTCACTGCCGGTTCGTTCGAATTTCCCTACCAATTTTGTCAGGTACACACTGTGGATGGCTTACGACGATTCTTAAATGCTGTGCCCCACTTTCATAACACCTTTGTGGGGTTTCTGCTCTCCGCATACCAATTTTTCACCAAGAAAACTTTCTTCCGTGGTATATTGTTGCATGGCCGAAATCTCGTGTGCACCGTCCTACTACTTCTTCACGAATGCCTGTCTCCTGCTCATCAATGTCTCGGACTTACAGCGCCATCTTGTTATTCTTTAACGATTTATTCCACAGGAAAGTTGTCACTACCCAGTGAAACATCCACTACATAAGATTCACTGGTGAAGGTAATGGGCTGTGGAAATGCCTGGGGAGATTTTTACATAATGATGGATTGTGAATTATTATTAGTGCTGCTGATGTTTAATATTACTTTTTCTCTTGGGAAGTCTGGGATCTTACAGTGCCTGTGCAACATGCCCTATTGACTGACTTTTCCTTATTTTCTGTTTCCTTGATTTTGTATTACTTCAGACTGTTGTTGCAGTCACAGTACTATGTTGATGTATTTAAGTGTGAAGGCAATGTATAAATCAGATATTTTGTTTTTGCTTATTTCCATCCTAGGCATTCTTATAATGGGTATTGGATCACTTGTTTTCTCGCTTCCTTATTTCTTGGAGCAGCACTCTTCTGCTGTGGATATGAGGAATAACTTAACGAATTCTCAAGAGGAAAATATCTGTCAGTTATCTGCAGCTACCGTCCAGTCTTCTCAAGCAGGTCATCCTGGGTAAGTCATTCTCCCGTGAAACAATAATGTACAGTGTTTAGTTAATTCTGTATTACATATTTGTTTTAACTGTTGAAAATGTTAAATAAGTAAAATTTGGCATTTTACTAACTTATGTCAATATGAATAATTGACATAAAAACTGAGGAAGCAGTAACGGGTGCTCTGTTAGAGAATAATCACCCCAAGCCATTCCAACGCAGACTGCCTCAAGTACTTTCTACCCTCAGATGGGCTGTCTTCAGGAGGTATGCTAGATGTTTTCTCTTCTGCCACTGCAGCAAAAGTGAGCGATGTGCTCGGCTTCCTCGCCCCGCCCCCACATCATCCACGATAAAACCTTCCACCGTGGATCCATCTGTTATTGACTTTTTAGTTAACTCTTTATTTTCTTCTGTGTTTTTGTTTTTTTTTGGTCAATTTTTATTAGTTCTTTCCATTTTTCATTAAGGTTATTTGGATCATTATTATTACAAATTCGCTCTCTATTTTTTTCAATTAGTACAGACTCTGCAATACGCAGATGTCTTAGTAGAAACGTGCAGTGAAATATGAAAAAGGTAAGCAACCTTGTAATTATTATAATTGTATGAACCTGAATTTATAGAAGAAAAAGTGTTTAAAATGCAAGGAGTAATTTATAAAGTAACTTGCAGCTGTGGAAAATACTACCCAGGTGAAACAGGTCGTAGGCTGGAAACTTGCATCGTGGAGCACAAGGCAGTAATAAAATATTGTTCAAACAAGACTGGATTAGACAGGCACGTTAGAGAAACGGGACACCGCATGGACTGGGACTCTGTCATTGGACATCAGTTCAACTTCTTGAAGCGTAAATTGAAAGAGGGACTTGAAATTGGAAAATACCAGAACTTCATCATTAATGATTTTAAGGGATTTTCGCTGCCTAACATCTGGCAAGACATTTTGCATAATAACCGTAACCGTCAAGGTTAATCGTAACCGAAGACCGTGACGGAGATTGAACGAAAGACTGCCTGACGAAGGAGAGGAGTTCTCTCCGAAAATTTGCAGAAATTTTGAGCCTTTACCTAGATAAATCCCTTAAAAAAGTTAACTAGTTTGAATTAAATAATCTAGGAAGCCACATAACAAAGATGAGTTTGATTTACAGAAAGAATATGTTTATGTGAACTGTATTTTCAAGATTGAAATTTATGAGTAGGAATATTTAACTGAACAAAATGCTGACCTGTTTGAGGTATGTTAAAATGTTGGAACTTTATATTTACTGATTTCAAATAATTTATACATTAAATTAAAAATATATTGCTGTATTTTTTATTAAGTTGTAATTGTTTTATACTTTTGTAAATGCGTAAAATATCAGGCACGTTAGTACAGTACTCCTGAAATTTACCTTAACACTCCTGATATGAATTCTCTAGAGTTGGCATCTCTGGACAGAATGGCTGAAGTGACAGTTGAATTTTTTTACCCAATTTGCAAAGCTTAGTAGTAATTGTTTTCATATAAGGAAAAGATCCGACATTTTCTTTTTCCTTCATTTTTTGAAATGTTTATTGAGTCAGGATTTTTAAGTTTATTTTTAACTTCACAAATAAGTTTATTTACCACTTTTTTGCCATATCCAAAAATTTTTGCTGTGGGTTTAATCAAATTTAACTCTTCATCTCGATACTTCTTTCTTGGAAGAATGAGTAAATGCACGTTTCACCCATGCTCGCAAACTATTTACCTTGTGACTAACTGGGTGAGCTGAATCTGATGGAATTATTACTGGTACGGAAGATGGTTTTCTGTATACCTTAAAGTCTAAGAAATCAGCATTTTTAATCATTAATAGGTCAAGGAAAGGTAAGGTATTAATATTATGCTTTTCATTTTCAATTGTTAAAGGTATTTATATTGTTTAGACATTTGTTTTCGGGTTTTAAAAACAGCTGGTTAATAAATGGCAAGAACGAATATGGCATCTACATAAGCTTATCTACAGTATAGTAGAGAAAAACCTGTACTATGTTGTATTATTATTTACATAAGTTGTGCAAAAGAACCATGATCCTGTTTTTTCCCCTTTCAATCCTCAGTCAAGAAACCCTGTTTTGTTCTGGCACCAGTATATAGCCTTTCTTTTGCTGACAGTTGGATTTGAACCCACATCTTTCTACTTTGAAGAGGCTGTTCTCCCAATTGATCTATTCCTGCTAGTTTATCACTGCTTCATGACGATTATGGGCAAAACACGTAACAATATTAACAAATAAAGGTAACTTGATCACGCTAGTTACGTTAACTGAAACTTTTACAAAAAGTTCATAAGTTGGAAGCTTTCGACCTTATCTTAGGTCTTCATCACGCCAATGGAGGACTAATATTGTTGCCAGATTCTACATTTGAATTTTTCTTATTTTTGTTGCCAAAACTTCACAGGGCTCATATCATTTGCAACAACCAACTCTCTCTTCAAGAAGAACTCTCCAAAATTTCTACAATAGCCCTCTCTCATGGTTTCCCTGCTGTTATAGTCAACTCCCTCATAAAGAAATATGAAAACCATTCGAAAATCGAATGCCTCCTTCCTCACAAGAAAGAAGACCTGAAATTCTGTGGTTCTGTTCCTTACCATCCTTCCTACGCTTATAAGTTACAGATTCTTTTTAGAAGTTTTGGTTACCATCTTGCCATTAAATCTACTCCAAACATCTTGAAACTTCTACAAAGGGATAGGGACAAAGTTGAAAGCCTGAACCTCCCAGGAGTTTACTGCATTCCTATCTCTTCTTCTACTGGGGATAACTTATACATTGGAAGCACATACAGGAGCATTAGCCATAGAATTTTAGAACATAGAAAAGGTGTTTTGAAAGCCAATCCCAATACTGCTTTGTCTATTTTGACAATGGAAGACACATCTGCAGTTCCCCACTGGAACGAAGCAAAACGAATTGCTTCTTTTGACAATCGTTTTGCCCTCCGTTACCGTGAAAGCATAGAAATTATGTTCAACTCAATGACTTGCAACTCCGAATCTCCTCTCTACATTCCGTTGATCTGGAGATCAATTCTAAGTTTTGGCAACAAAAATAAGAAAAATTCAAATGTAGAATCTGGCAACAATCTTAGTCCTCCATTGGCGTAATGAAGACCTAAGATAAGGTCGAAAGCTTCCAACTTACGAACTTTTTGTAAAAGTTTCAGTTAACGTAACTAGCGTGATCAAGTTACCTTTATTTGCACTGCTTCATTGTCCATTTGACTCTTACATCAGAAAATAGAAATTCACTTTCTTTGCAGGGTGTCTGCTTTTCTTCCGATATTCATTATTTTTGTACTTTACAGTGAAATGATATGATTTCCTCATTTCATTTACTAAGTAACATACCGGTAGTTACGTTGCACAAAATCGCCGTGTATACCAAATTTGTGTAAAACCGGGGGCATTTTATACAAGCAGTATAGGGTTAGGTTCTCACTTATTCACAAATTCAGTTTAAGATAATCAGATTATATAGTATTTAAATGACAAACGAACAATATTATCTTTTTGAAACTTAATTTTAATGCAGAAAATCAAAATATAATATATATGCAAGTAGTACCCTGAAAATATAGTGTGTGCGTACAATACTTATGTAATGTTAATGCTGGATACATGTGTAACGTAACAGTCCACTTTAATTTTAAAAAATCCAATTTCACATCTTAAATACAGTTGTAAGCTTCTGGCTCATCACATCGGAAATTTCTGATGATGTTGCAGTCAGGACAGTTCCTCTGATGGATTTCTGAAGAGACAAATCAGTTGCAGTTGAAGTGTTCCTGCTGGATGCTTGACGTTCGTTTGAAGTGTCAAGCTGTTTTGTAAACAAATGTTTAATTGTCAACTGTGAAGTGTTCTTCACCATCTGACTTGTACAACTCTTTGTAACATTTCAGAACATGTTTGACTTCTCTCTTCACTTTAGCATTTCTCACTATATCAGGATCATGGTTTTCAAAAATTGTCATTGCAGCGTCGATCATTCGGAAGGCCTCGGCCATTTTTGTTGTTGTTATAAGCTTTCTTGCAGGCTGAACTTCCTCGACTTCTGTTGCTTCATTGTTTTGTCCTCAGTGATAGCTGTCAGATCCTCATTGCTCAAATCCTCGGCACTAGTGAATCGTGTAAATCTGAAAACGCGGATAACAAAATCGCATATACCGAGATCTATCTGTATCTTGAAAATGATGTGCAGTTTCTTTTATTGATTTCATGTTTAAATTTTTTAAGTCACTGAAAGTTATGTACTTACTAAATATGTTTGTCAGAACATAAATTGTAATTTCTGTTTCTTATTTTTAGCCATTTTATCAATCCACCTTCACATGAAACAGACCCTACTTTGTGCAATGAAGGCAGATCTTCCAATACATTGTACATCATGATCTTCATGATTGCCCAAATATTAATTGGTAGTGGAGGGACTCCAATTTTTACTCTGGGAACAACATACATTGATGACCATGTGAAAAAAGAAAGTTCCTCCATGTATATAGGTATTTTTAATTTCATTCTAAGAAAACTATTGCATTTAAAACACAATGCTATGTAATGTGATAATTTGAAAAAAACAACAACAATTAGCTGTGATGTGCAGGATAATTCAGAAGTAATTTAATTATTTTGAAAATTTGTATGTGTGCAAGTTGCAGGTGATATATTTGTGCTGAAAGTAATAGAAACAGGTTTAGCATGACTTCAAGTTGTGTTCCTTATTTATGAGCGGCATTCAATAAAGATCCATATTCACCCACAAACAGTGGGGCTGGAAAGCGAAAATGCAATCCCTCTTATCATGTGAGTGTCACAACTAAATGCTTTTAGATGCTCAGTATAGATAACTTTTCTGTCCCAAAATGTGATTCTCATGCATATATGGGTAGGTGTACTTGTGGTTTTGAGAACAACCAAAGCCTGAAGATAGCAAAGGGACATCTGAGTAAGGGAAGAAAACAGACTATGGCCTTGAGAAAAGAAGATGGTTCTGTAACAAGAAATAGAGGCACAATTTTGACTAGAGTGAAATATTTCTACTCAAAACTGTATGAAAAGGATGATACATGTACTCCAAACATTACAAAAGGTACCAGAGTTCTTCCAGTCCTCCCAGCAGAAGTTGCACATGCAATCAAGAACATGAAAAGGGGAAAAGCTCTAGGAAAAGATGGAATTGCCGTAGACATCATACAAGAAGCAAGTGGAGAAATTGAAACAGTACACGCCCAAGTTTTCACTTGATGCCTTAATGAAGTGAAGATTCCTGATTATTAGAACAACGCTACAATGATCCTGCTACATAAAAAAGGTGACATTGAGGATCTCGGGAACTACAGACCTATCAGCCACCTATCAGTGGTTTATAAAATCTTCACTAAAGTTATTTCACACTGCTTGAAGGTGACACTGGACATGGCTCAACCAAGGATTCAGGAGTGGCTACAGCACTATAGATCATGTCCACGTACTGAGAGAACTAATTGTAAGAATGAGGGAATATGAACTTCCGTTATGCATGGCTTTTATCGATTATGAAAAAGCCTTTGATTCGGTGAAACCATCGGCAGTTACAATGGCTTTGAAATCCTGCGGTATTGAAGATGCATACATTAATATTAATAATAACATCTATGAAAATGCAAGTGCAAAGATTTGGCTATTTGAGAATTCAGCACCCATAAAAATTGGAAAGGGAGTGAGACAAAGTGGTGACACCATATCTCCCAAACTCTTTAATGCAACATTGCAAAATGTCTTTCAATCACTGAACTGGGAAAGCAAAGGGATAAAGATTAATGGAGATTATTTAACTCACCTTCATTTTGCTGATGACAGTCATTTTTGCAAATACCCCATCAGAGCTGCAGTGTATGATCCAAGAACTTGCTGACAAGAGTAAAGAAGTGGGATTAAAAATGAACTTTCAGAAGACAAAAGTGATGTATAATGCTTTTACAAGAAATGAAGTTTTATCGATTGATGGGAAAAAGCTGGAGATAACAAATACCTACATTTATCTTTGACACCAGATATCAAGTGATGGTCACATTAATGAAGAAATTAATCGGCATATAAAACTTGCCTGGAGAGCTTTTGGAAGAAACCATATAATTTTCAAGAGCAATATGCCATTATGTCTTAAAAGAAAAGTGTTTGATCAATGCGTGCTTCCAGTACTTACATATGGTGCAGAGACATGGACCTTAACTAAACGAGACATACAAAGACTGCAGACAACTCAAAGAAGCATGGAGAGGTGCATGCTTGGTGTAACCAGGAGAGATAAGAAGAGGAACTCGTGGATCCGAAAAATGACAAGAGTGGAAAACATCAAGATCAGAGTAAATTCTTTGATATGGCAATGGGCTGGACATACTGCCAGAAGAACAGACCATCGATGGACATTAAAAGACTTGGGAGATGGGTGGATGAAATTCGAAAGTATGCGGGAGTAACATGGAGGAGACTAGCACAAGACAGACCGTTGTGGAAGAAACTTGGGGAGACCTTCATCCAGCAGTGGATTGATAATGGTTGACAATGCTGATGATTATATGTGGTTGAAAAATATATTTCACACACACACGCATGCACTACCAGTGTTAGAATTAGAAATAAATCTTCTACTGGCCCAGCAGACCACTTGGTCCGTAAAAAAAAAAAATAAAAAAAAATTTGAAGACATTTACAATATATGTAGAAAATAATGCATCATTTCAAAGAAATTATCTGCAATATTTGTTTTTAAAGCTAGCATTAGTTTGCTGCCTAAAAAGAAACAGCAATTCGTTTTTTAACTTGTGACAAATTAGAAGAAAAAAAAAAACTTACTGGCCGCCTGGGCCAGTAAAATCAGTAGTTCAGTGGCCCGACAGAAGATTTACTGGCCGACGGCCGGCAGACCACTGGGTAATTTTAAAGCTACACACACTCTCTCTCTCTCTCTCTCTCTCTCTCTCTCTCTCTCTCTCTCTCTCTCTCTCTCTCACAGTACAAACTTCGGTTAATCTTTCATCATTATAACACTGGAATTACTTATCTCACCCACAACATGCCACTCTGAACACTTGCTCCTGCATTAAATGTATGCAGTTTGACATAGATTCTACAAGGTGTTTGTTGGAGTTCATCAACAGTATATCAGGTGTTCACGTTCACCAGACAGCCCTTTAACTGTCACAGATTTGATGGAACAGGATTTTGCTGTTGGATCTGTTTTTCTAACATGTTCTGTACATGCTCAGTGGGGATCAGATCTAGGCTTTGTGGTGACCATGAAAGATCATGAAAGTTGCTGATGTGCTCTGAACCACTGCTGAACACATCTTGTGCAATGGACAGTAGCATTGTTGTCCATGAAAGAGCTATCACCTGCTGGATAAAAAGTCAACATTGCAGAATAGATTTGATTGGCAACAATGTTCAGCTAATCATTGGAGGACACCTGACCTTCCAGCAATATCAGACTACCTGTTCTGTACAAATGCAATGTGTAGCACACCATGACATGACTTTTTTCCCAGTGTCCAGGCACTGTGTTCCTGACACCACTGTAGATAAACTTTCCAATTCTTTGCAAAAATCAGTGGTTTCTGTATAGGCATGTGACAACCAGTACTGATCTTCAATTTCCCGTGCATAGTTTCACTGAGTTAGGAGTCAGGAACAGTCTTCATTGAATGTTTTGGTCAATTGCAGCACATACAGGGTGTGCCATATGAAAGAGGCCCGAGTATAATGAACGACAACAGTCAGGCAATGTTACTATGTATGGTAAAGAATAAATGAAATGACAGAAAACAGGAGTAATTTACCTGCGTTTACAACGATTGCTGAAAGTGCTGTCCTCCGACATCAAGACACATCTGCACACGACGAAACATGTCCGTAATGCGTTAAAACTCATTGGCAGTAATCTGGGCTATAGCATCCGTAATGTTTACTTTTAATTCATCAAGGGTGTGTGGATTAGTTGTGTACACTTTCCCTTTCAATGTTCCCCACAGATAAAAGTAACAGGTGGAGATATCGGGTGATCTGATTGGCCGTAGTCCCTTCGATACAGTTCTGTCCTCCCCAAACACTTCATGTGCAGCACGTAGACTGTTCCATGCAGTATGTGCTGTTGCACCATCCTGCTGAAAGAAAGCATATGTTTGCTCTTCTTCTGTAAGTGCGGCAACAAATGGGTTGAACAGTTGCTGAACATAGCGCTCAGAGTTGATGGTGTCAGTGAAAAAGAATGGGCCAACTATCCTCTTCACAGACACAGCACACCAAACGTCTATCTTTTGGTCGTACAGAGGAGTCTCCATTGTCTGTCTCGGATTTGTGTCTGTCCAAATCCTGCTGTTTTGTGCATTGACATACCTGGACAAATGAAACTATGCTTCATCTGTCATGTAATAAAGTGTAGGGTCCATTTCACTGCTGGCAATGGTGTCCTGAAACCACTTACAATGTTGCATCCATTTTGCATAATCAGGAGTTCTAAGTTCTTGGAGTGCCATAACTTTGTACGTCCGAAAATGCAAACCATCTTAAGTATGCATCAGCATGACGTGGCAGATATTCCTGTTGCAGACAATAATCGGCGAATTGACTTCCGAGGGCTTTGTAACATCATTGTGCACACATCCTTGATATTGTCTTCAGTACGAATTGTCTTGGGTTTTGTTTCTTTTCCTGTTGCACACCGTGCCGGTTTCATGAAATTTCCGCACTAACTTCTGTACCACTGATTTCGCCGGTGCTGCACAATGCGAACATTTTTCTGTAAAGAACTCATTTAAAATCTTATATGGAGTTATTTCTGAAATACTGTTCCACAATAAAAATCTGCTGTTCCATACTTAAAACTATTTCCGTTTCCTTTGTTCTCTCTTCATTTACACTTATGACCGCATACCTACACTGCTCTGGCTGCGACTAACCACCCCGGAGAATTCCTTTGCAGCTGTAAATGCAGAAACCGGTTGGAAGTGGAACAAAGCGGTTTTAACTAGAAACCTGCCTAACAACGTCTGTCCATGGGGCCTCTTTTATATGGCGCACCCGATAGAAAGATTTGTTCCTTCACACAAGCCTTCTCAAACAACAGCGGTCTCGTTTCTGACTGAATGCCATTGTGCCACCATTACAACTTTTAGACACTCAATGTGGGTTATTTTTCCACTGATTAAAGACCCAGGATATCTCACACCTTTTTAGGAACCAGTCAGTTCTGCTGTTTTCAAAATCGTTGCTCCAGCCATACGGGCACCCAAAATAAACCCTTTATCAAACTCTGAAAAATCCTTTGTTTTTCCCATTGTGATCAACACTACTGACGGTTACTGATGAGCAGCAGTCTTAAATAGTTGCCTAGATCATATAATGATGCATGTGACCACGTATGGTGCACATATGCTGCATAAGTGATGTTTACGTGATCTGTAAAAAGGTTCCTAATTCAGTGGCCAGTGTATGTAATACAAACATTAATTTTACCAACCAGCTGGTTCATCTTCTCGTCTATTCTTGTTTTCTGTGCACTAATCTCAGCCAAGATATCTTTCTCATATGACATTTATCAAAACCGGGCCAATTTTAAAATGGACTAGCCTTCTCAGTCCTAGGAGGCTTATTATATCCCGCACTGAGGTCTTTAATTATCTTACTTTGAGTCTTGAAAACTACAACCTATTACAGTGGAAAGGATAATTCAACAGCTGATGATTTCATTTGGTCATTCCAACTGCAGATTATTGGACACAAAACACCATTAGTTGGAGGTTTTTCATAAATGTTGCATAAGACTATCTGGTACCTGAACAATGTTTATACTGAAGCTTAATTGTATACCATCATCTTAGATTCAAATTACTGTGTTGTTGTCATGTATGGCATTTTTGTCCAGCAGAGTAATACATATTAAAACAAACTTGTCTCTGACTAAGATTGTCTGCACTGAATCGTATATTGTTTAATAAACTTTATTTTCAGCTGTGATAAAGTCAGGAAGTTGTCATTGCGAATTGGTCGTTCTTTTTGAATAACCTAATGTAAAGAATTTGATGAATTAGCATATGTCATTTATAACTATGATGTAATCAGCATTGGACTGTAATTTATGAAATTAAAACCATTCTATATGACTTCAGAAATATTTTTTTTTAAATAATTTTGGAGGGCACCAGTGAAATTCATTATATCTTTGATTTATTGTGATGTAAAATTTTTGTGTTTAAATTATTTTATTAATTTATATTTGTGCCTGTGTTGGTTTATGATAAGTGCTGCTGAAAATATTGTTATTTTTCAGAACAATTTTTTGGATCTTATACTTGTGTCTTTTAAATTTTTCAATGCAGGATGCATGTATAGCATGGTTGCTTTTGGTCTTGTGTGTGGTTTCCTACTAGGAGGCTACTTATTGTCCTTTCATGAAGATTACTTTCTGTACAGTACAGTGCCTGCTAGCCTATATCCAGGCCACACACGGTGGATTGGAGCATGGTGGGCTGGTTTTGTGATCTGTGGAGTACTTCTGTTGATGGTAAGCATATGTTGGTATTCCATGTGTTTAATTTCTTACAATGCAATGCACCTCTAGAAAAAGGATTTTGCATATTGAATTGTTCTGGAGCTGTCATTGAGATCAATAACATTACAAAGGAAATTAAATTGGAAGTAGAGAAGAGCAAGGAATTTATCACCAGTGGTTGTATGGTGATGAAGGGGTGCTTACTAATTAGAATTGGTTTAGGTTTTCTGGCTGTAGCCATCATTTGTGAGAGAGACACTGGATTTGTTCTGAAAATAAGTTAAAAATAATCAACTCATTAATATCTCAAAATGATTGGTTGGTTGGTTCATTGATTTTATTGGCGCAAGGGCCATGGTTGGCCAAAGAGCGCCAAACAAAAGACATCAAAAGAGAACAAAATCAATAAAATAAGTACACAAGGCTAAAAACAGGATGAAGCGGTAAAAGTGAAAGATGGAAATGAATACGGTAAAAACTACAAGACAGACAGACAAACAAACAGTATTAAAAACGTGCGATGAAGCTTAAAATATGGCTGATCAAATAAAACTGAAGAATGAGAACGATGAAAGGGCTAAAAAAGATAATGAAACAAACAGTACTAAAAACATGATACAAAGATTAAAATCTAGCTGATTCAGTAAAACTGAAAAATGAGTATAATGATAGGGCTAAAATCTAGATACGTTTAAAATAGTCAATTTGCTTAAAAAATGAAAAAACAACAACAGGATTGCAGTGGTCATTGAGGAGCCGCTGCAGTGTAGCGGCGTCCTCGTTCAACAAATGAGAATGAAAGAAATGAAAACGTACATCACGAAAACGAACACAGGTACACAAAAGATGAGTGACAGTGAGTCGGCAGTTGCACGTCTCACACATCGGCACAGTGTCGCCACACAGCAAAAAGCGGTGAGTGAAACGACAATGCCCAATGCGGAGACGCGCAAGCACCACTTCCTCCCTGCGGTTCCGACGAGATGAGGAGTTCCAGATTTCGAGAATAGGTTTTATACGATGCAGTTTATTTTCAACCTGTTGGTCCCACAGACCCTGCCACGTTCGTTTGATATGATCACGAACAAGAAATCGAAAATCGCGATGAAAGAGTGGCAAGGGTGTGACGACCAAAGAGGAAGCAGATCTAGCGGCCACATCAGCACACTCGTTACCCGAGATTCCAACATGCCCAGGAATCCAGACGAATTGAATCTGGACACTGGCCTCGAGCAAGGAACGAAGAAGCCCTCGTACGTTCAAAACAAAAGGATGATTACAATAGTCCAGCGATGACAAAGACTGCAGGACACTTAATGAATCCGTATAGACCATAGCACTATGATGAGAACTCGACTGAACATGAAGAAGTGCAAGATACACAGCATGCATCTCCGCCGAAAACACCGTGGCCTCAGCTGGGATCCGCGCTACTGACACGTCATCAACACAGACAGCTGCGGATCCAACGACTCCATGCATCTTGGAGCCATCAGTGAAAATGGGAGTGTATTCAGATTTGAGGGCACGATGCTCAGCGAAGAGCTGCTGGTACACTGACGCAGGGGTTGAGGATTTGTCGAAAGACGTAAAGGTGGTATCAACCATGACACCAAGTGGGTGCCATGGAGGATCCCCAAAGCCCCTGATCGCTGCAACAAGCGACAAGTCGAGCCCTGCATCACGAGCTACGGCCGCCATACGAAGACCGAAGGTTGGAACGCACGAGGGCCGGTTCGCAAATAAACGAGCATGCTGAGGATGGAAAACTGCACCGTACAAAGGATGGTCTGGAAGAGACCGAAGTTTTAAGTAAAAGTGGACAGACAGCGTAATTCAAGCGATGGTTCGTTCGCATCAGCGTAAAGGCTGGGAATCGTAGATGTTCGAAATGCTCCCGTACAAAGACGCAGTGCCTGATGATGAACAGCGTCCAAAGGCCGGAGAACGGAAGGACGAGCCGAGCCATACACGATACAGCCGTAATCCAGTTTCGACCGAATTAAGGAGTGGTAAATGCGAAACAAAGAGATCCTGTCTGCGCCCCACGAAACTCTCGAAAGGATTTTTAGAATAGAAAGAGCACGCAGACAGGAAATCTTGAGCCGCCGAACGTGCACACGGAACGTAAGCGCACGGTCGACGGTCAGTCCAAGGAACTTGGTCTCCGGCAAAACTGGAATGGCTGCACGGTCCAAATACAGCTCGGGGTCAGGATGGAGGCCACGCCTCCGGCAGAAATGAACACACGCTGTCTTGTCGGGAGAAAGAACGAAACCATTGCTATTTGCCGCTTTAAAAATCTGATTAATACTAGACTGCAACTGCCTTTCAATGAAACGCATGCTCGATGACGAGCAGAAGATGTGCAAGTCATCGACATACACAGTAGCCGAAACCGCAGGAGGAAGATTTGTGAGGAGACAATTAATGCGAAGGATGAACAATGTGACAGATAAAATGCAACCTTGAGGAACACCTTGTTCTTGATGGAATGTTGCAGATAGCGTCGTACCCAGGCGCACCTGGAACACCCGATTGCGAAGAAAATTTACAATAAAGGTCGGAAGATTCCCTCGCAATCCGCATGCGTGGAGGTCACGGATAATCCCGTGCCGCCACGCACGATCATAGGCTTTCTCGATGTCAAAGAATACAGAAACCAGGTGCTGCCTATGCACGAACGCCTCGCGCACAGATGTCTCAAGGTGCAGGAGATGATCGTGAGGTGAACGATGACGCCGAAAACTGCTTTGTAATGGTGAAAGTAATTGATGATGTTCTAAAAAATGAATTAATCGTGAGTTAACCATGCGTTCGAGAACTTTACACAGACAGCTAGTGAGAGCAATTGGGCGATAACTAGAGGGAGACTTAGGATCCTTGCCAGGCTTCGGAAAAGGTAGAACAAAAGCCTTTCGCCAAGACTCCGGGAAACCGTGTTCTAACCAGATGCGGTTGTATAAGATTAAAAGGTTCTCGAGAGACGACTGGGAGAGATGACGGAGCATGTCGTAGTGGATGTCATCGGGACCGACAGAAGTAGCCCCGGACCGATGCAGAGCCACCCGAAGTTCACACATGCTGAAGGGGGAGTTATAACCAGTGTCGGTATACGGCGCAAAAGAGATTCTCTGGCGTTCCGCGGAGGACTGAATCCTATGAAAGGAGGCCGGATACGCCAGATCACTCGAAACGGAGGCAAACGCCTCCCCCAAACAATCTGCAATCTCCCCGACGTCAGCATATGTGCAGCCGTTACTCTCGAGAATGGCAATCTGGTGTGAACTGTAGGTACCCCGGATCTTACGAATCCTTTCCCACACAGTTTTCGAATTGGCACGTGAGGTAAGAGATGATACATACTGGATCCAAGACTCCCTCTTGCTACGTCGACGCACCAACCGAGCATAGGATTTAGCACGTTTAAAAGCAACGAGATTAGCCTCGGTTGGATAACACCGAAAAGTAGACCAGGCCTTGTGTTGAGCTCTCCTAGCCGCTGCGCATTTAGGGTTCCACCAAGGTTTCGGAATTCTGGGGAGCTTCGTAGATGTCTTACGAATTGAAAGATCAGCTGCCTGAAGAATACAAGTTGTGACTTTTTAAGTACAGCTGCGTCGATTGACTCTTGGGTCACCATTTCAGAAGATATCACCGCGGACGATGCGAAGACCTCCCATCTGGCACAATCCATCCTCCATCGAGGTGGGCGGGAGGCAGAATATGGCACGTTTGCATGGTGCCAGAGGACGATTGGGAAGTGGTCGCTCCCGTGGAGATCCTTACACACCGTCCACGACCAGTCAGCAATGATCGATGGTGAACCCAAGGTCAAATCGATCGCACTGAAAGATCTTGTCGGCTCATGGAAGTAAGTGTCAGCACCGGTGTTTAAAAGGCACACAGAGGCCGAGCACAGAAGAGACTCTATGCGACGACCTCTAGCGCTGGCGCTGACACTACCCCACAAAGGATGATGAGCATTAAAGTCACCCAAAAGAAGGAAGGGAGAGGGCAGCTGATCAATCAAGCTCTCCAGAACAGAGACGCTAACATGCTCATCCGGTGGTAGATAAACACTGCAAACAGTAAGAGGCACAGGCATAGAAATACGAACCGCCACGGCCTGCACAGTTGTGGAAACCGCGACGGAAGATACCGGAACCCTGTGAGGGACGAGAATAGCGACACCCCCACAGGCTATATTTCCAGACGAGTGGTCTGTCCGAAAAGCACTGTAGCCTCGAACTGAAAGCAGGTCCGATGGTTTAAGCTTTGTCTCCTGAAGACAAAGGCACACCGGAGAGTACAAAAAAAGCAGATGTTTCACGTCATCAAAACTGGTGCGAAAACCTCGGCAGTTCCACTGAATTATTGAACCCATGGGTAAAAATGAAATGAAAAAGGAAATGATTAAACTTGGTCAGCCTCCATTTCCTCTGGTGAGCGTTTCCCCAGATTTGGTGGTGTGTGACCAGGGGCCAAGATTGGTGAGTGCTTTGTCCCAAGTGTCTTGGCGGGATTTGCTCGCCGTTGATTGTTTGGCTGAGACTTTGAAGGAGAAGAAATGCTCTTCTTATCCTTGACCTTGGTGTTGGTGTTAGTGTTGGCGTTTTTGCCAGAAGAAGTGGACTGAGTTCCCTTGCTGGTGTTGGAGTGAGTCTGCTTCGGTGAAGTGGCGGGTGCCGCTTTCAGACTCCTAGCTCGCGACTGGAGTGCCTCCAGTCCGGCTGCGATGATTTCCTCCATATTGAATGGACAGTTAGGGGAGATCTGAACGTCGGTCTGAATGCCAACCGTAGATTTGGCAACCACCACTGAAGCGCATGATCGCCGATCAGATGTAACGGGAACCACTCTTCTTCTGGCCTCAGGATAGGAAATATTTTCCACCGTTTTGAGCCTTTGGATTTCCTTCTCCTTCTTCCACTTGGGACAATCTTTGGCTGATGCTGGGTGTGAACCCTTGCAGTTCACACAAAACTCGGCCTCGGCCACACATTCTGAGAGTAGATGCTCTGTGGCACCACAGCGTCCACACCTAGGAGTACTCCTACATGACTGCTGAGAGTGGCCGTACGACTGGCACCTAAAACATCTCAACGGGTTAGGAATGTACGGTCGTACCTCGAGGTGGAGATACCCTGCCTTGATGGATGTAGGCAGGGAAGGGCAGTTGAATGTCAAGATAATGTTCCAGGATGGGACAAACTGCCCATTCCTCCTGAAAGAAATACGCCGCACACCCGTAACATGTTGGCTCCTCAGTTCTTCGAGAAGTTCCTCCTCAGTGCAATCAATAAGATCCCGAGAGGAGACAACACCTCGAGATGAATTTAGGTAACCGTGTGGTGTTATTTTGACCGGAGTCTCAAGCAGCATGCTGGCGTTGATAAGTGTGGAACCGTAGGCCACAGTAGACATCTCAACAAGAAGATCTCCAGACTGGAGCTTCTTGACGCTTTTAGGAGAGCTTGCAATTGATTGCAGTGCTTTATGGATCCAAAATGGACTTTTGGCACTCAAAGGCTTTGAAGGGTCCAATGAGTGCACAAAAAAGAATCTAGCATTGGAAACATCAGCGACAAATTTTTTGGCGGAAGGACCTGAACCTTCCTCCATACTTCTTTTAGTTTTGGGTTCATGGGAAATTTCATTGAGAGCCATGAAAAAATTTAAAGGATTCATCCGCCGACTTCCCCACCCACAATCGAGCCCAACAAGGGAGAACCGGAGGTCCGCAAGCCCAAGTGGACGCAGGACACGGCTCTAGGGATAGCAAGCGGATATAGCAAGTTGATAGGGCAGACATGCGCTCGGCGAGCACCCAGACTTTCCCATGCCTGGGGAACACCCCTTTGGCATGCCCACCCTATCCCCAGACTCACCCTGTCGTACGAGACGACAAGCCGTTAGAGGTCTGGGCTCCACTCGGCCACAGACCTCATTGACTAGGAGTGGGTTAGTTCCCAGCCGCCCGTTTAGGGTGAAGCAGGGGGCAAAGAGGAGTGTTGGCAACTGGCGACAACAACACCCAGGCCTCCAGAAACCTCAGCCTCTAGCATCCCCTTTTCCACCTTACGGGTCACCACACACGGCAAACGTGCAGGTAGGTCTAGATAACCAGCTCGGAAAAACAAAGAAAGAAACATGAAATGGAGAAGACAGGAAAGAAAACGAGAAACTAAAATCCTGAGCTGGCACATAATCACAACCTCAGCAACCTACAACTGAGGCGGGTTCATGTTAAGTGAAAAAACATAAAAAATGTGAAAATCATCACATATAGTACATGTTGGCTCGGGCCGTGGGGACGCCATCCCCCATCAGCTGGATGAACAGCTGTCCCTTCGATGATGTAATCGTTCAAGACGAAATGACAAAATGATCCGTCACAAGGTCAGCTCGGGCCGTGGGGGCGCCGCTCCCCAAATAACTGGAAAACCAGTTATCCCCGTGCGGGGATCTCAAAATGATGGGTTTTTACTAAGGAATAAAAGGAAATTTATAGATCAAATTTTCGTGTAGTACCCCTACCCTTCCTCAGAACTACAGCTATAGTAGGTGTTGCCATTCATGAGGTAAATTCCAACCTTTCAAATAATTTAATATTGTACCTCTTTCTTCTCTCTATTTCCAGTCCTGACAATTTTCTTTTGGAAAAAGTACTGTTGATTCAGAACTTCTACAGAGTCCCAAAGCACTTTATGTTCTGTATTTTGAACATATCTGTCCAAACTGTTTTGTTTATCAGCAGATTCAAATTATTATATATATTGCCACAATAACTGAAATTAAAGTATTGACTTACCTAGAGTAGACAATAAATAAATCTTACAGAAATAATACAATCATAATTTTTCCTTTTCTCTGGGCTGTTTAAATTATCTGCAGACATCATGCCCGTTGATGTCCTTCAGGTCACATTTTCAATGTTCTTCTTGGTTAGTTGTTCAGTAGATGTACTCTGTCTCTCCATTCCTCTCTGTTCTCTGCCATTCTCTTCAAGTCATAGTATGTCCTAGTATTTGTCTTGGAGTAACTGTGCCACAAAACTATTCCTTGGCCATCCTCTTCCTCTCTTGCCTTGAATTTTCCCTTCCAAAACTTTCAGAATCAGGCCTCCGTGGTGTAATGTGTGTCCTATCCATAACCTTCTTCTCTTTAACATGTTGATCAGATTCTTGGGTTCTCCCATTCTCTCCAGGACCTCATTAGTATTTCTATCGAGCCAACTTATTCTCTTTATTCTTCTACAGCTCCACACCTCAAATGCCTCCAGCCTTTTCACTTCCCTCTTGGTCAGTGTCCATGTCTCAGAACTCGTAGAGAGCTACTGGCCAAGCACATGCCTTTAAAATTCTCTTACACAGTTTTAGATCTATATTTTTGGCTGTCAGTATTATCAATGCTGTTCTGACATTAGTTGTTCTGGAAGGTTCCTGAAGTATATCAATTTCATTTGACAGATGCCACAAACCCGATCTGTTGCCATTCTCATAATCTCAAGAACTTAACGGTGTGAAGGGTTTTCTTAAATTAAGATGTGAAGGGAAAACTCTTTGCACCTTTAATTTCTTGGAGATTATGAGAATGACAACAGACAGGGTTTGTGGAACCTAGCAATTGAAATGGACATAATTCAAGAACCTTCTGGAACAACTAACATCCGTACGGCATTGATATTGTGACCCGAAGGATATCAAGAGACACGAAACATCTGCAGACAATTCAAATGGCCCAGAGATGAGGAATAATTATGATGGTATTATTTCTGTATGAATTATTTATATATTGCCACATTTCCCCCTTCTAATTCACGGATAATCTCAACTTTTTTTTCACTGAAAAAACTATTTGCTTTGACACTGTATGAAATGCAAATTGCTTGAATTGATTCTACTTGAAAATGCCTTGTTTGTGACATGACTCAATACTGAGTGAGCTCTGACCCAAGAACAACCCATTTAAAAAAATAGTGCTTTCTGATTCCCTCTTTCCCCCTCTAGTTTTTGCCACTATCTATGACATCTGACATAAGAGGTTCTTAATTTCTTCCTCCTTCCTCCCGTTCCACCATATTGTGAGATGTGATCTAGCAATAGGTAGCAATCTCCCCACTTCTTCCCCAAGCAGTTTGGTTACATACTGATCATTGTTAAACCAGTTTTCTATTGAACATCATCACTGACAAAATTTTCCTGGTGAAATACAGTGCAGGAACAGCTGGTTCACTAAAATTGATGAGCGAGTTGTCTGAAATTTTATTCATTAAATCAGAGATTTGGATGGTATAAATTGTTTCAACATGTGATTTTTACTGTTAAACCAAAAAAAAAAAAAATCTTAAATATGGCCTACTAAATCTAATATTTCATTAAATGCAAGCTCATTACAAACAAGTTTGACAGTATTAACAAAAGGTTACCTGATGGATCTTGTTTGTTGTTTTATTACCAACAGAGAATTTTAAGTGATAAGAAATATTTTTAGGTGCATCTGAATTACAAGAGTTACTTTTCAATTATAATTCAATGAATTGATTCTACTTGAAAATGCCTTGTTTGTGACATTACTCAATACTGAGTGAGCTCTGAGTTTGTTTCTCAATTGTAATGAAATTGAGTTTTAGTTAGTTTTTAATTGTAATAAATTTTGGCTTTAGCACGAGCCAAAATTGTATCGGTAAATGGAGTAATCCATTTGATGTTCTTTCAGTTTGGTGAAGTTTTGAAGTATCTTCAGTGGTGAATGTCTTTATGTTAGTCCTCAGCACAATTCTTGAACAAAAAAGAGATGCCAAGAAAAACCTCCCTTCTTATAGCTCTTTGCTTACTCACTATTAAAGGTACTTACAAACAAAACTGTAGAAAATATACCTTCCCAAGATTTGTAAATTTTCAAACGTGTTGATATAATTAACAACCAAAATGATTGTTAAAGATATCATGCCATATCACAAATCCCTTAGACATTTCAAATGCATGTTATAAAAACTGTAATACTGAATGATATCGACTAAGTTCATTTCATTATAAAACTTTACATTTAAAATAAATATAACATTAAAATCTTTCTATTTATAACGTACATTATTTAATTCTATGGAAACTATTTGCAAGGAAGCTTAAATGAAGACCAGTATGTAAATGTTATGTTAAAACCTAATTTTTAACACCATTTTAACTTAATTACAATAAAAAATTTAAACTATATTGAACACTTTTTTAAAAAGGCTACCACATGGGAACCATGGCATTCTCATGAAATATCCAAATGTTTTTGCTTATTAAATGAAAGTATACTCCTGGTAATGTGTTGATTGTCGCTATTTTCTGCAGAATGAACATGTAGAAGCCTATCTCGGTTCATTGGTGATGATATCCCCTACCATTGCCTTGTGGCACCATCTGTGGCTCAACATCAGGGGATGTCATCATGAACGAACCAAGATAGGCTCTGCTCACGATTTCCCTTGGGAAGGGATATGACTTTTTAGTTGACTATTTTTAACAGCATGGTTTTTAAATATTAGGGTTTGATGAATGCTTGAGAATTATGTATTGGGTGTGAGGGAGTTGTGTATATATGTTAGATGTGGTTAAGTTTTTTTAATGAGAATTAGTGACGTGTCAAAGGTTTTTTTAAATTGGCATTATGTGTCGTTCTTTTTAAATAGACACGTAGACAGGCAATCATGTTTCATGAGTTAAGGTGTTGTGTGAATGTGCATTATGTCAAGATTTTAGCGCAGTATTATTCGATTTTGAAATTATTTATTTTGAAAATAATTAACGAAAGTTGGCATGTCCTTGAATCGGAGACCAGACATAAGGTATCAACACATGTATGAAATGTCATTTGAAAAGTGGGACTCCCTGACATGACAAAAAGGTGAGTGATGTACAATATGCATATGAAAAAAAGTGTTTAGTTGAAAGCTGTAATTGTTTCATCAAATTTAAACCATTTGTATTAGTGAATATGCAATAAAGTCTAAATGGTGTTATTATCATTTAAAACAACTTTAATTTTATGGGGATCGCCAAGATGAATGAATTTTTGTTGCCATTTGTAAAATTTTCAGTTTCTACTCTAACTTGTCATCGGAATTGACTCAAGCGAGGTGTTACTACTGATGTGGTTATTACCCTGCTTTCCTGTCCATAAGTTGTGGCTCTTCTTCTTCGTTCAATTTGTACACCACTTTCAAACATCCTTTCTGGAAAGTGCTGCCGATGTGATAGAATTTGAATTTTTATGTAAATTTAATGCAATTTAAAAAAATGCTGTTCTGTTGTGTGTGAGCCAGCAAAGATTGTGTTCCACTTGTGTCAATTTGTTGGCTGACTCATGAGACAAATCACACTAGAAACATTTTCTTTTATGTTCTTCCCTGAATATTGTTGTGTACATAATTTGTTCCAAAAACAGTTGGTGCCTATCTTGGGGAATATAGTTTTGTTGGATATGTTAGAAATGAATGATATTTTTTCATCAAAAAAAAAAAAAAAAACTATTCAAAGCAATGAACAAATGGAATCAGATATCTAAATTTAAATTGGTAGATATAACAAAAATATCAGGCTGTAAGTGATTTGACTGCATTTCAGCAAAGTGCATAGAATGACAAAAGTGTGTATGTTTGTGTTTATGGTAGAAATGTGGTGAATTATAATTGAAGGATGTGCATTTATCTTGTACAGGTGTCGGTACCATATTTTGCCTTTCCGAAAGTACTTATCAGGGAGAAACAAAGGCTTCGGTGGGAAGAAAAGGGTGAATACTATAATAAACGTCTGAAGAGTGAAACAAATACTTTAGAGAGACAGAATGGACAGGAACTGATGGCCTATTCTGATTCAAACCCAGGACATAGTAAGGAGAAAATGAAAGAATATGGTAAAGATATAAAAGGTTTGTTTCAAGCTCTTCTGTGATTTTTGTTTGATTCTAATTTTGAACTTGTGTTTGTAATTGCCTGTTACTTATAAATTTTTTCCTGCTCCATGTTGAATTGTGAGGTTCATTAATTCAAAGCTATAATGAATTTCTGTTGTTATAGTAAATTAAATCAATCTTGTGGTTTGGATTAGAAAAAAGGAAAATCTTAAGTGTTTTCACTTTCAGATGAATTTCAACTATCATGAGTTTAAAGTGATATTATGTGAGGGGTGTTCAGAAGGTAATGCCTCTGTGCAGCACATTGGTGTGACCTTGAAGCTGAGCCTTTCACAACTTGTTCATTGTTCTGTGAGCTTCAGTTTGCAGTTAAGTGTGTCTTGGTAAACAATGGGGGTTTGTGTTGTCTTTGGGTTAAAATGGACTACTACTTCTTAACCATATCCAAGTGGTTGAAACAGCAAGCAGTTATCAAGTTTTTAATTTACAAAATAAACTCTCATCAGAATTTACCACCAGGGCTTGAAAAAAACAGTTATCAAGTTTTTAATTTACAAAATAAACTCTCATCAGAATTTACCACCAGGGCTTGAAAATTATATTGCCCAAGATGCCCAGGGCATGTAAAAAATCTAGCTTTTTGCAGGATAAAAAGTTGAAAAGAAGTAATGTTTTTTATTTCCCTGTCAATTTTCTTACTACTCAAAAGCTCCCTCCCCTGCTTTATTTAATAAAATTATAGTGTTTTGAAAAATTAAAGATCAAAATGGATGACCCTAAAAACTAAATAGCACATAAAATGATTGATATCTCAAAAGAAAGCTCATGTAATAAGCTTTTAGATGGACCCAATATGATCTGTGTTGACCAATTAGGTCTACAATTATTGCCATCTGTGATAGGCAAGGTAGACACAAAAATGCCCTTTTTTTTTTTTTTTTTTTGTAAATTCCAAAGTCCTACAACTATAGAAGTACAGTAGTAGTACATTCTGGTTAGTTGGGCCACATCAAGGCTAGAACGCTTTTGCCCAATTAAGCGGCTGTCCCAATTATGCAAAGCTTTATCCCAAAGAGTTAATTTTGGATGTTCTTCAAGAATTGTCCTAAATAAAGGACTGTCCTGATTAACTGATGGCCCAATTAATCAAAATCTACTGTATTGTATGTAGGAAGCTAAAATTCGAACTGGTTAGTTTCTTTATAAAGTCTGCAAGTTCAACAAATTTCATGAAAATCAAAAGGGTGTTCAGGTCAAAAATGTTACTTTTTTGTGCTGATTGGACTCAGAATGACCCATAGGTGCATTCATATTTTACTGCTGGATGCAGTTATGAAATGCAGTGAAATATAGGAGAGTTAAAATTTTATTACTGGGGGCAATTTATGAAATGCAGTAAAAGTACTTTGTTTCTTATATTGTTTCTGAAATGTTTACATAAAATAGTACAGTATCGTGCACATTGTGTGTGTGCGCGCGCTTGGGCATGTAAAATTTTGGGTTCAGTCGTGTATTTATTTGGACAAAATGCACATGTTACAATTTTGAAAATTTTCTGACCATATTCACCACCAATCATGGGCATTTATGGTGAATATAATGCAGACATGAGTACTGGGTGTCATTGCATGAGAAAATTTAAACCTGTGGAATGCCTGTCACCACATCTTAGAATTTGAGCAAGGGAAAAACTTGGTGATCTTATTCAAGAAATTTAACCTTCCTATGGGAAATGAATGATTACTGTTTGTGGAACCACTGAGGCATCATTTACTAGGAGTATAGGGCAGCTGATGTGAAAATCAACTCTAAGATTCATATCTGAGAGAGATAGAGTTTTGGTAAGGGCACATGGAAAACACATGTTCTTGCCTCTAATGTAATTGTTGTTAATTTGGTGTTTTTCCTGGATTTTTATGATTAAGACCTGACATGTTGAACTCATCTTATTTAGGTTCAGTCTATAAGTACTTAATATTGCACATATTACAATTGATCCTTTATTTATTTATGACAGTTACTCTTTTATATAAGAAGTTGCAAATAGGCCTGTATCAGTTTTGAAATCGGAGAATATATAATCTTATAGTTATAAAAACTTAATGTGAAATAAATCTTACTGAGAAATAATTCCTAAAATATGAAAAGACACTAAGAAGAGTTAATCTTCAGACTATCTATCAAATATATAAGTGTAGAATTCTTGAGACAGGAGTTACAAAATAAGGTACATAAAGTAAAGCGAAGCCTCAAAACTAGCATTTATTGGTAGCATACCATACATCCCCAGTGTTTCTTTCCATATTAAGAATCTATTAAAGAAATGTAAAATAGAAATAACCAAAATAGTGAAGACATATTAACTGCTCATATTAAAAACTGCTAACAATCGCAAAGGTGTTTTTATTTTAAGTACGTCATATTCGTAACATTTTTTATCAAATTAAGGTAATAATATTGCGCTTTTGCTCATGCACTGAATAATATTTCATAGGCCCTTGGCCTAGGCCTTTTTCACAGTTTATATTCTAACTATATTGTATTCATAACTCTTACATATCAAGTCAAGTTATTAATGTTGCACTTTTACTTCGGCTCTAAACATTAATTAGTAAGCCCTAGGCCTTTTTAACAGTTTTTAAGGCATTACACTACACATTCATAGTATTTGCATAACATGTCAAGATATTGATATTTTACTTAGCCATAAAATATTAATTACTAGGGCCTAGGACATCGGTAACTAAATATTAATTCTAGGCCTAAGGCCTATGAATTAATATTTAGTGTCTAAGTAAAAAGTGCAGTATTACTAAATTTTTATGTGATGTAAACTTTATGAATATGAGATCGGCGGATTAAAAACCGTTAAACCGCCTAAGCCAAAGGCCAGTTAATTAATATTTAGTGCCTAAGTAAAAGTGCAATATTATTACCATGACTTGATATTTAAACATTATGAATATGACATCCGTAGAATAAGAAATGTAAAAAAAGGCGTAGGTCTCAGGCCTATGAAATAATATTTAATGACTGCACAAAAGCGCATTATTATTACCTTAATTTGATATGTAAACGTTATGAATAGGACATCCGTAGTATAAATACTGTAAAAAAGGCATTGCCCTGGGGCCTATGAAATAATATTTAGTGTCAAAGTAAAAGCGCAGTATAATTAAATTGAGTTGATATGTAAATGTTACAAATATCACATTGTCAGAATAAAAACTGTGAAAAAATGCTAGTCCTAGGGCCTATTAAATTTACTGCCTGAGCGAAGCACAATATTATTACCCTGACTTGACATGTAAGCAATATGAATATGACATCCGTAGAATAAAAACTGTTGAAACGGCCTAAGCCTAGGGCTTATGAATTAATATTTCGTGCCTCAGTAAAAGCACAATATGATTACCTTTAGTGGATACGTAAACGTTTTGAATATGACATCGGCAGAATAAAAAATGTCAAAAGGGCCTATGCATGAGGCATAGTAATTATTATTTAGTGCCTAAGTAAGTAAAAGGGAAATATTAATAACTTGGCATCTTATGTAAATATTTAGTGCCTCAGTTAAAAGTGCAGCGTATTAAAAAATCCCACTTTACACTCCTTTTATGAACATAGCGTGAGTCATGCTATAGTGATTGACGTCGTACCATACAAAAGAGTTAAAAAGTTCTTCAAAGTTAAGTTCCTTGTTTTACTTTAAATAAGATTTAAAATCGTTATATTTTAATCGAGAAACTCGGACAGGGAAAAAATACGCATGCAAGCAATGTCTGCTGACCATTTCTCCTACCTATCACAAAAACTCCATGAAAACAGATAATTTTCACAGTATTCCATTCATTCGGTGGACGAAATGAACAGTGAATGAAATGAACAGTGAATGAAATGAACAGTGGATGAAGTGAACATTGGATGAAATGAACTGGACGAAGTGAGTGTGGATGAAATGAACACGGACAAAAGTGATCCATCACCCCTTTTGTGAACTACAGAGGCAATGCCATTTGAAAAAGCATAGAAATTCTAACATGCCATAATAATACCTGTAATTTTATAAACCACTGATAGGAGGCTGATAGGTCTGTAGTTCCTGAGATCCTCAATGTCACATTTTTTATGCAGCAAGATCATTGTAGCGTTGTTCCAATCCTCAGGAATCTTCCCTTCATTAAGGCATCGAGTGAATATTTGGGCAAGTACTGTTTCGATTTCTCCACTTGCTCCTTGTATGATGTCTACAGTAATTCCATCTTCTCCTGGAGCTTTTCCCTGCTTCATGTTCTTGATTGCATGTGCAACTTCTGCTGAGAGGACTGGAAGAAGTCTGGTACTGGTACCTTTCATGATGTCTGGAGTACATGTATCATCCCTTTCATATAATTTTGAGTAGAAATCTTTCACTCTTGTCAAAATTTCACCTCTATTTCTTGTTACAGATCCATCTTCTTTTCTCAGAGCCATAATCTGTTTTCTTCCCTTACTCAGATGTCCCTTTGCTCTTTTCAAACTTTGGTTGTTTTCAATTCCTTCGCTAGTTCACAGTTGAATTTCCTTACATCTTCAGTGATACTTTTTCGTACCGTCTTGCATAGCTCTATATATTCCACTTTGGAAGTCACATCTCCTTTAGTTGTCCTCATCTCTCTTCTTTTTTGCATCAGAATTTTGGTTTTTCCTGATAATTTGTTCGTATGCAACTTGTTCTCGGTACCAGCTTTTTTTGTTGCTGTTTCCATAAGAGCCTTGATTAGTTTTCTGGTAACTTCGGAAATGTTCACTTCTTCCGATGTTAGACATTCTAGAGCAGAGAATCTGTTCCTCAGTTCCAATTTGAAGGTATTATGACGTTTTTTGAGTTTGGTCATGTCAATACACTTTGTTTTATGAGCTTGCCACGCTGGAGTTCAGCGTTGAGGTGCATCTTACGTCGTACCATTATATGGTCACTAACTGTGTTGAACTTGTTTAGCACACTGCAGTCTTCCATGACAAATTTCTTGTTACACATAATAAAATCAATTTCACTCGTCAATCCATGCCTCCATGTTTATTTCCTTTGCGGATTTTTCTTGAAAAAGGAGTTCATGAGGAAAAACCCTTCTGCTAACTCTACGAGAGTATTTCCACGCTGGTTTCTGTTGCAGTGACCGAATTTACCTACTGAAGTTTCGTTCTGTTGCCGTTGCTCTATTTTCGCGTTGAAATCTCACATAATTATCTTCAAGCGCTGCTTGCCTTTATTATTTAGATGACGAATTTCCTCATAAAATTCTTCAATCTCTTCTTCAGGATGACTTGTGGTGGGTGCATAAGTTTGAATAATCTGAGCCTGGTATCTTCTCGAGAGTTAGATAACAAGTTGTGCAGCTCTGTCAGAGGAACTTTCAACTTCTACAACTTTATCCTTCAGGTTCTTGTTTATTATAAATCCAACACCACTAGTTTTGCCAGTATCTTTCCCACGGTAATAGAAGAGAGGTTCACTTTTCAGTTCAATGAGATCTTCTCCTTATCTCACTTAGCCCGACGATGTCCCACTTGATCCTTGTAGTTCCTCTTCCAATTCAAGAAGCCTTGAATCAGAAGATAGGGAGCATCCATTATACGTAGCCAGGGTCAGCATCAGATGGCAGCCTAGTCCGGTCCTCCTGTGATTCTTAGCGCCCTCTGCCTTCATGTCGCACTGGCCGCTGCCTTGGCCAGGTACATTCCAGCTGCCAGAGACTGAGGGCCAAGATTTAAGTTGTGGATTCATTTTGGAGAGGTTTGGCAATAACTCGCTACGCTGGCCAAGCGGGTTGGTGAGTGTGGGATATCATTTCCTCTAATCCCAATGGTATAGTTATACCGATATTGGCAGTCGTCAGAGCCCCTTTAGTGGGAGCAGGATGCACCACGAGAAGGCAGGGTTGACATTTGTCGAGGAGAGGCTGTATTATGTTGCGCATCACCTGACCTTACATCCCATATATATATACAAATGTCAACCCCGCCTTCTCGTGGTACATCCTGTTCCCACTAAAGGGGCTCTGACGACCGCCAATAGCGGTATAACTATACCATCGAGATTAGAGGAAATGCTATCCCACACTCACCAACCCGCTTGGCCAGCGTGGTGAGTTATGGCCAAACCCCTCCAAAATGACTCCACAACTTAAATCTTGGCCCTCAGTCTCCGGCAGCTGGAATGTACCTGGCCAAGGCAGCAGCCAGTGTGACATGAAGGCAGAGGGTGCTAAGAATCCCGGAGGACCGGACTAGGCTGCCATCTGATGCTGACCTTGGCTACGTATAACGGACGCTCCTATCTTCTGATTCAAGGCTTCTTGAATTGGAAGAGGAACTACAAAGGATCAAGTGGGACATCGTCGGGCTAAGTGAGGTAAGGAGAAAAGGAGAAGATCTCATTGAACTGGAAAGTGGACATCTCTTCTACTATCGTGGGACAGATACTGGCAGAACTAGTGGTGTTGGATTTATAATAAACAAGAAACTGAAGGATAAAGTTGTAGAAGTTGAAAGTTCCTCTGACAGAGCTGCATGACTCGTTATCCAACTCTCGAAGATACCAGGCTCAGATCATTCAAACTTATGCACCCACCACAAGTCATCCTGAAGAAGAAATTGAAGAATTTTATGAGAAATTCGTCATCTAAATAATAAAGGTAAGCAGCACTTGAAGATAATTATGGGAGATTTCAATGCAAAAATAGGGCAACGGCAACAGAATGAAACTTCAGTAGGTAAATTCGGTCACGGCAACAGAAACCAGCGTGGAAATACTCTCTTAGAGTTTGCAGAGGCAGAAGGGTTTTTCATCTTGAACTCCTTTTTCAAGAAAAAGCCACACAGAAATGGACATGGAGACATCCAAATGGGACGACAAGTGAAATTGATTTTATTATGTGTAACAAAAATTCGTCATAGAAGCCTGCAGTGTGCTAAACAAGTTCAACACAGGCAGTGACCATAGATTGGTGAGATGTAAGATGCACCTCAACACTAAACTCGAACATAGCAAGCTCATAAGACAACAAAATGTATTGACATAACCAACCTTAAAATACACCATAATACCTTCAAATTGGAACTGAAGAACAGATTCTCTGCTTTAGAAGGCCTAACATCGGAAGAAGTGGATATTTCTGAAGTTAACAGAAAAGTAACCAAAGCTCTTATAGAAACAGCAACAAAATTAGCTGGGTCTAAGAACAAATTGCATGTGAACAAATTATCAGGAAAAACCAAAATGTTGATGCAAAAAGAAGAGTGATGAGGACAACTAAAGAAGATGTGACTTCCAAAGTGGAATATATAGAGCTATGCAAGACATTACGAAAAAGTATCACTGAAGACTTAAGGAAATTTAACTGTGAACTAGTAAGGAAAGCAATTGAAAACAACCAAAGCCTAAAGATAGCAAAGGGACATCTCAGTAAGGAAAAAAAACAGATTATGGCACTGAGAAAAGATGGTTCTGTAACAAGAAATAGTGGCGAAATTTTGACAAAAGTGAAAGATTTCTACTCCAAATTATATGAAAGGGATGATACATGTACTCCAGACATCATGAAAGGTACCAGTACCAGAGTTCTTCCAGTCCTTTCAGCAGAATTTGCACATGCAATCAAGAACATGAAGCGAGGAAAAGCTCCAGGAGAAGATGGAATTACTGTAGACATCATACAAGAAGCAAGTGGAGAAATTGAAACAGTACTCGCCCAAATTTTCACTCGATGCCTTAATGAAGGGAAAATTCCTGAGGATTGGAACAACGCTACAATGATCTTGCTACATAAAAAGGTGACATTGAGGATCTCAGGAACTGCAGACCTATCAGCCTCCTATCAGTGGTTTATAAAATCTTCACTAAAGTTCTTTCACACCGCTTGAAGGTGACACTGGACATGGCTCAACCGAGAGAACAAGCTGGATTCAGGAGTGGCTACAGCACAATAGATCATATCCACGTACTGAGAGAACTAATTGAAAGAGCGAGGGAATATGAACTTCCATTGTGCATGGCTTTTATCGATTATGAAAAAGCCTTTGATTCGGTGAAACCATCAGCAGTTGCAATGGCTCTGAAATCCTGCGGTATTGAAGATGCATACATTAATATTATTAATAACATCTATGAAAATGCAAGTGCAAAGATTCGGCTGTTTGAAAATACAACACACATAAAAATTGGAAAAGGAGTGAGACAAGGTGACACCATATCTCCGAAGCTCTTTAATGCCACATTGGAAAATGTCTTTCAATCACTGAACTGGGAAAACAAAGGGATAAAGATTAATGGAGATTATCTAACCCACCTTCGTTTTTCTGATGACATAGTCATTTTTGCAACTACCCCATCAGAGCTACAGAGTATGATCCAGGAACTTGCTGACAAGAGTAAAGAAGTGGGATTAAAAATGAACTTTCAGAAGACAAAAGTGATGTACAATGCTTTAACAAGAAATGAAGATTTATCGATTGATGGAGAAAAGCTGGAGATAATGGACACGTACGTTTATCTTAGACAGCAGATATCAAGTGAGGGTCACATTGGTGAAGAAATTAATCGGCGTACAAAACTTGCCTGGAGAGTTTTGGAAGAAACAGCATAATTTTCAAGAGCAATATGCCATTATGTCTTAAAAGAAAAGTGTTTGATCAATGCATCCTTCCAGTGCTTACGTATGGTGCAGAGATGTGGACCTTAGCTAAAAGAGACATACAAAGGCTGCAGACAACTCAAATCAGCATGGAGAGGTGCATGCTTGGTGTAACCAGGAGAGATAAGAAGAGGAACTCGTGGATCCGAAAAATGACAAGAGTGGAGGACATCATGATCAGAGTTAAATCCCTGAAATGGCAATGGGCTGGACATACTGCCAGAAGAACAGACCATCGATGGACAGCCGAAGTTTTAGATTGGATTCCAAGGGACAGGAAAAGACCCAGAAGAAGACCACATGGAAGATGGGTGGATGAAATTCGAAAGTATGCGGGAGTGACATGAAAGAGACTGGCACAAGACAGACCGTTGTGGAGGAAACTTGGGGAGACCTTCGTCCAGCAGTGGATTGATAATGGTTGACAATGATGATGATATAAATATATCATCATCATCATCATTCATTATCAATCCACTGCTGGACGAAGGTCTCCCCAAGTTTCCTCCACAACGGTCTGTCTTGTGCCAGTCTCCTCTGTCACTCCTGCATACTTACAAATTTCATCCACCCATCTCCCATGTGGTCTTCTTCTGGGTCTTTTCCTGTTCCTTGGAATCCAATCTAAAATTTCGGCTGTCCATCAATGGTCTGTCCTTCTGGCAGTATGTCCAGCCCATTGCCATTTCAGGGATTTAACTCTGATCATGATGTCTTCCACTCTTGTCATTTTTCGGATCCACGAGTTCCTCTTCTTATCTCTCCTGGTTACACCAAGCATGCACCTCTCCATGCTACTTTGAGTTGTCTGCAGCCTTTGTATGTCTCTGTTAGTTAAGGTCCATGTCTCTGCACCATACGTAAGCACTGGAAGGACGCATTGATCAAACACTTTTCTTTTAAGACATAATGGCATATTGCTCTTGAAAATTAAGCTGTTTCTTCCAAAAGCTCTCCAGGCAAGTTTTGTACGTCAATTAATTTCTTCATCAATGTGACCCTCACTTGATATCTGCTGTCCAAGATAAATGTAGGTGTCTGTTATCTCCAGCTTTTCTCCATCAATCGATAAATCTTCATTTCTTGTAAAAGCATTATACATCACTTTTGTCTTCTGAAAGTTCATTTTTAAACCCACTTCTTTACTGTTGTCAGCAAGTTCCTGGATCATACTTTGCAGCTCTGACGGGGTAGTTGCAAAAATGACTACGTCATCAGCAAAACGAAAGGTAGGTTAGATAATCTCCATTAAACTTTATCCCTTTGTTTTCCCATTTCAGTGATTAAAAGACATTTTCCAATGTGGCATTAAAGAGCTTTAGAGATATGGTGTCACCTTGTCTCACTCCCTTTCCAATTTTTATGTGTGTTGTATTTTCAAACAGCCAAATCTTGCACTTGAATTTTCATAGATGTTATTAATAATATTAATGTATGCATCTTTAATACCGCAGGATTTCAGAGTCATTGTAAATCAAAGGCTTTTTCATAATCTACAAAAGCCATGCACAATGGAAGTTCATATTCCCTCGCTCTCTCAATCAGTTCTTTCAGTATGTGGATATGATCTATTGTGCTGTAGCCACTCCTGAATCCAGCTTTACTCTCGGTTGAGCCATGTCCAGTGTTACCTTCAAGCGGTGTGAAAGAACTTTAGTGAAGATTTTATAAACCACTGATAGGAGGCTGATAGGTCTTTAGTTCCTGAGATCCTCAATGTCACCTTTTTTATGTAGCAGGATGATTGTAGCATTGTTCCAATCCTCAGGAATCTTCCCTTCATTAAGGCATCGAGTGAAAATTTGGGCGAGTACTGTTTCGATTTCTCCACTTGCTTCTTGTATGATGTCTACAGTAATCCCATCTTCTCCTGGAGCTTTTCCCCTCTTCATGTTCTTGATTGCATGTGCAACTTCTGATGGGAGGACTGGAAGAACTCTGGTACTGGTATCTTTCATGATGTCTGGAGTACATGTATCATCCCTTTCATATAGTTTTGAGTAGAAATCTTTCACTCTTGTCAAAGTTTCGCCTCTATTTCTTGTTACAGAACCATCTTCTTTTCTCAGTGCCATAATCTGTTTTCTTCCCTTACTGAGATGTCCCCTTGCTATCTTTAGGCTTTGGTTGTTTTCAATTGCTTTCCTCACTAGTTCACAGTTGAATTTCCTTACGTCTTCAGTGATACTTTTTCGTACTGTCTTGCATAGCTCTATATATTCCACTTTGGAAGTCACATCTTCTTTAGTTGTCCTCATATCTCTTCTTTTTTGCATCAACATTTTGGTTTTTCCTGATAATTTGTTCACATACAACTTGTTCTTAGACCCACCTAATTTTGTTGCTGTTTCCATAAGAGCTTTGGTTACTTTTCTGTTAACTTCAGAAATATCCACTTCTTCCGATGTTAGGCCTTCTAAAGCAGATAATCTGTTCTTCAGTTCCAACTTAAAGGTATTATGGTGTTTTTTAAGGTTGGTTATGTCAATACATTTTGTTTGTCTTATGAGCTTGCCACGTTCGAGTTTAGTGTTGAGGTGCATCTTAAATCTCGCCAATCTATGGCCACTACCTGTGTTGAACTTATTTAGCACACTGCAGTCTTCTATGACGAATTTTTTGTTACACATAATAAAATCAACTTCACTTGTCGTCCCATTTGGATGTCTCTATGTCCATTTCCTGTGTGGCTTTTTCTTGAAAAAGGAGTTCAAGATGAAAAACCCTTCTGCCTCTGCAAACTCAACGAGAGTATTTCCACGCTGGTTTCTGTTGCCGTGATCGAATTTACCTACTGAAGTTTCATTCTGTTGCCGTTGCCCTATTTTTGCATTGAAATCTCCCATAATTATCTTCAAGTGCTGCTTACCTTCATTATTTAGATGACGAATTTCCTCATAACATTCTTCAATTTCTTCTTCAGGATGACTTGTGGTGGGTGCATAAGTTTGGATAATCTGAGCCTTGTATTTTCTCGAGAGTTGGATAACGAGTCGTGCAGCTCTGTCAGAAGAACTTTCAACTTCTACAACTTTATCCTTCAGTTTCCTGTTTATTATAAATCCAACACCGCTAGTTCTGCCAGTATCTGTATCACGATAGTAGAAGAGATATCCACTTTTCAGTTCAATGAGATCTTCTCCTTTTCTCCTTACCTCACTTAGCCCAACGATGTCCCACTTGATCCTTTGTAGTTCCTCTTCCAATTCAAGAAGCCTTGAATCAGAAGATAGGGAGCGTCCATTATACATAGCCAAGGTCTGCATCAGATGGCAGCCTAGTCCGGTCCTCCGGGGATTCTTAGAGCACCCTCTGCCTTCATGTCGCACTGGCCGCTCGCTGCCTTGGCCAGGTACATTCAAGCTGCCGGAGACTGAGGGCCAAGATTTAAGTTGTGGAGGCATTTTGGAGGGGTTTGGCCATAACTCACCACGCTGGCCAAGTGGGTTGGTGAGTGTGTGATAGCATTTCCTCTAATCCCGACTGTATAGTTATACTGGCATTGGCGGTCGTCAGAGCCCCTTTAGTGGGAACAGGATGCACCACGAGAAGGCGGGGTTGACATTTGTCAAGGAGAGGCTGTGATGTTACGCATCACCTGACCTTACATCCCATATATATATATATATATTTTTTTTTCTTTACTAGTTACATAGAACAAGGTCAGGATTATTAACCTAGCAATTAGATATGCTTGAATTGCCACAGTTGGTAACATCATCACATCAGAAAACTTGAAAAATACATCTTCAGGGTGATGTAATTTTCAAGTTTTCAGATGTGATGATGTTATGTATTGAACAGTAAATATCATGATTCATGTATATCTGATTGCTAGGTTAATAATACTGATTATTTTTAGTATTTTGCATATGTGTTTCAATAAGGATAACCGTATAGCCACTGTGCATATTGTTTGCTTAGGGTAAAACAACTACTTGTCTTGTTAAAATTGAAGGTAGTCATGATGATTGAACCAGAACCAGACCAAATATATATGTTTTTTTTCAAACTGTAGATGTCCAATTATATTACTAAAGTACGAAGCCATTGTTACACAACATAGTATGTTATTGCATAATGTTAAGGTATTGGAACTAGGAAAGTTGTAGAGGAAACATGTAAGAGTGTGACATTTGACAAGGCATGTATTAATTTTTTGAACATAGTCGTTTGTTAATGTTATTATATATCCCGTTGTAAAGAAAGTATCCAGAAAATAGAGAAGCATGGATTTCAAGCTTTAAAAATCGTACAAAACACTTAACCTAATCATCTAGGTAATCCCCACTGGAACTGATGACCTTGTTCCATCGATCTACGAGTTGAAATATCCCATTGTGATAGAAGTCTGGCAAGCAGGAGCTGAAGAAGTCATCCGTGAAACATTTCACATCATCGTCATTAACAAAGTTTTTCTCAGTGGAAAAATTTGATGAAAACCAAATGAGGTAAAAGTCGGAATGGGCAAAGTTGTGAGAATAAGGGGGTTGCAACAATTTTGCCATTTTAGGTCATGCATTTTTTTTTGCTGAATCCATAGAACAACATAAAGAAGAGCATTATCCTGGTGAAAAACAATTCCATGGCAATTAATCAATGCTGGGTGCTTTTTTTGCAGTGTAGCATGGAAACAGTCCAACTGTTGGATGAAAGCATCCGCTGTGACTGTATTGTTCCATGGTAAGATTTCATAATGAATCACACTGCGACAATTCCACCAGCATCTCAGCATCACCTTCTGTCCATGGAGTGGTGGATTAGCAACCTTCTGTGGGAGTTGTCCCTCCTTGGTCCATGCTCTTTTGTCATGTAACATCACGTTGTGACATATTTTTCGTCGCTCGTAACCAACTGATGCAAAAAGGTGCCCCCCCCCGGTTTGTCTCTTTCATGCAAAGCAACATGCATCAGATTCTGGTCAGACAAATCGTGGGGTACCCATTTGCACAGTTTGCATGAATATCCCAACTTCCGAAGTCTGGTGTTGATGGTCGTATGAAAGATCTTCAGTTCCTCTGCCAGTTTCAGTAGTGTTGCATTAGGCTTGGTTGATAGCATGTGTTGCAGTGTATCATCTTCAGCCTTACTGGGTCTGCCACTTCTAGTCATATCAGATAGATCCCATACACCAGTGTCGAATTTCCTGTACCAGTCATAGAAAGTACTCTGTGCAATAATATTGTCACCAAATGCGTTTTGCAATTTTCCAAGTGCTTCCGTAACTTTTACGCTATTCAAATATTCATAGAGCAATATTGCATGCACATCTTCCTTCGATATTGTCAGTGTATCGTTGCCATGTGCAACTAATCTTCACCACAGCAGCATACATTCTGTCTTTAGAATCCATTCTTTCGCACAGAGCACTCTGGGATGTTAATATCACCGCAGGCTCGTAGTATCTTGCATTACACACACCATATACGATTTTTTTCCGGAAACTTTCTTTAAAACCTGATGTAATAGTACACAGGTATTGTCATGATGCCTGCAGCCAAAAATGTTATCCTGTTGTCCTGCAGTAAATTTTAACCCTAATGGCATTGGAGGAGTGATGAGGGTCTGGGATAAGGAATGGGGGATAAGGCTCTGTAGTTAGCACTTTTTCCTGTTCCAATGAGCTTCATTTTTAGTGTGTACTTGCCTCACTGCTTTAGACACAGATCAAAACCTGTTGTTGTACACCAACTTATGCTGCCTTGGTATCACATGCTATGCTTTTCTAGGTGCACAAGTTCAGGAAGGAGCAATTTTATGAGCAGTAACCAGGAGATAACTACTCCCATGCCACAAACTTTGTTGAATTGTCAAAAAGTTAATAATATCTGCTTCTGTTGACACTCTTTTTCTTCTTTTTAAATTGCACTCGCATTGTAATTTAAACTTGCCATCCTTCAGATCCTTACATATATAGAACTTCTGTGCCAAAAAGTAAGGTGCATATCCTTGACAGAAATGAATGACAAACAGATCTCTTCCCAAGTATATAGCAGGCATACAAACATATATTTTGGTACATAAGTACCTTATTTCACTGTTTATGAAATAAAGCACTTTTGTGCCAAAATTATATTGGGTTGTCGGAAAAGCCATGACTTATTTTAGCCATGTTTTGCAAAGGTCATTGATTAATAGAAAGAACAAAGATCAATCAATGATGTAATGCCCGTTTTGTTCGATAACCTTTTGCCATCTTTCAGTGAGCTGCAGAATGCCTCGTTCATAGGACTTCTTTCATGGCGAAAAACTTTACAAGGTGCTGATTTACAGCCTCATCTGAATCGAACGTTATACCACGCAAGGACTGTTGAAGAGAGCGAAACAAGTGGAAGTCTGACTGCACAAGGTCAGGCGAGTATTCTGGGTGTGGCAACACATCCCACCCAAGCTCCAATAATTTTTGGCGGGTGATCAAACTTGTGTGGGGTCTCGCGTTGTCGTGATGGAACACACCTTTACGATGAACGAGCTCTGGACGTTTCTGGATGATGGATTTGTTCAAACTGTCCAATTGCTGACAGTACACATTCAAATTGATTGTTCGGTTCCGTGGCAGGAGCTCGAAAAATACGTCTCCTTTAAAATCCCACCACACTGAGACCAGAACCTTCTGCTGATGAATGTCTGCTTTGGATGTCGTTTGAGGCGAAGCAGCACGTCAGGACCAAGATTGTTTGCACAGCACATTGTTGTAAACAATCCACTTTTCGTCACCAGTTATCAGTCGCTTCAAAAAAGGATCGTTTTCCTCGCGTTTAATGAGCACATCGCAGATGTTATACGCGCCGTCAATTGAGCTTCTTAGAGTTCATGAGGAACCCACACATCGAGCTTGTTTACGTATCCCAGCTTCTTCATGTGGTCGTGAACACTTGAATGATGGATGTGCAATGTGTCTGCAATCTCTCGTGTTGTGTAACGTGGGTTTGACTCTATCAATGCCTTGATTTGGTCGTCATGAACCTCGGTGGACCTCTTGGACCAAGGTGCATCGTTGAGGTCAAAATCACTAGCACGGAATTTTGCGAACCACCGCTGGCACAGACGTTCTTGTAGAGCGTTATCACTGTACACTTTACGCAACTTTTCACAAGCTTGATGTGCGTTCTTCCCTTTACGGAAGTAAAACAGTAAAATATGGCAAAAATGCACAGTTTGGTCTTCCATCTTCAACTTGATGTCAAATCTCCGCAAATCAACCAAATCGCTCACTATTCCTTTTAGACTGCAGCTAGAACTGGCACCTGTCAAATGCCATAGTGTTAACAGAGCTGTGTACGCCTCTAGTACTTCCAAAACTTCCCAACCACCATCGGGTGCCAAAATACCTCAGGACTTTTCAGACAATCCAATATAATGTGCTTATCCCTGAGAGTGTTTGCAAAAATGTTGCAGTTTGCAATCTTTGTGAAACTCTTTTTGCTTGTGCAGTTACACTTTCATTTGTGACAGAAGTATCACCACTTCAACAAAGTTTGAACCATTCTTCAAGAATTTGCTTTTGTTTTCCTTTGGTGTCTTACAGTCTACCATATGTTTCTTATGTTCATATCCGATATAAAGCATAAGGATGTGATTCTTTCACTTTTTGACATTGCACACTGTAAACAAGTCTACATTGTACAGTTCACACAAAGTGTGTACCCATTTACTTTTATCTAACTTCTGTAGTGATACTGCCTTCTGTTGAGTAGATAATGATGTCCCTGAAGTTGCAAACATTTCCTGAACATGGCTTTAAAGCCATGTTCAGGACAAATAACAAAAATGACACAAGACAATACTGATACCCAGGCCATATGCAGTCCATGCTATTGCAGACAGCTGTGATTTTGCTGTCAGAAAGTTACTGTCCATCAAGATAAGCTCCTATTGGACCTTGGGTGTTTGTTGCCAGTCTGTGGAGTGCTGTATTTCAGAGGTCAAAGACATAGTGTAACATTGTTTAGTAAAGTTGTCATTTTCTTGGCTGTTTCATTGGGTGTAACAGTTTGTATTTAATGTTAAGAAGTTACTGAAATAGAGAAATTAATATTGTGGTGACGTAATTTATTTTGCTTTTACATACAGATATTCCTGCTTCCATGTGGCGTCTGTTAACAAATCCCATATATGTTGTTACTTGTCTGGGTTCTTGTATGGAACTTTCAATTGTCAATGGCTTCCTTGTCTTCCTGCCTAAATATTTGGAAACCCAGTTCAGCATTGGAAAATCACAAGCAAGCATATTTACTGGTACTTTATTTATCTTTTATTTTTTACTGTTTTTTTTTTTTCAGAATTGAATCATTAATCGTGATCAGAAAAAGTGTATGTTTATTATGCTAGTTTCACTGAAGTTATAACTGAAATTCTCATAATTTAGCTTCAGCTCTTCCTTAATAAATGAATAATAAGAAGAAAGGGAGTGCATATACTGAACTGTTGATAAAGACATTTTCAGTACGTTTTAACTCCTTACACAAACTGCAGGACACAAGTATGATATGTTTATTGTCAAGCAACTATCATATACGTAGGTCACATAGGTTTACAACATTATTGGAGAACCAGAGGGATAAGCTTAATGTGTTTGCTTGACTTGTATTTTGATAATGAATTGCACTGAAAAAGAAAATTTAAAACCTGATTCCACACTTTTCTCAGGAAGAACTGCATATTTGTACACATGAGAATGCAAAATTTAAAACATTAGGAAAAACATTTCACTGCATGCTAACCAAATGCACAGTTAGCAAGGTTCAAATCCATCACATGAAAATGAACTGTGCAGAGTACATGGTGTACGTTGCCTGAACTTTCCTCAAAGCATGGAATTGAAGGACTGATGTCACAAGGCTGAATCCTTGAAGTATAGTATATCAGCATCTGGTTTGATCTTTAATAGAAGTCAATGAAATATTGTGATGTGTGAGATGTATAGATCTTTAAATGTAATGTTCACTGTGACGTTAAAAAGCAGATGGCCAATGTGTATGCAGATCAGCAGGTGCTAGTGACATATTGGGGTAAGCAAATGATTTTAGTATCAGACTGTTCTGGTAATGATTATGATTAATATAAGTGTGGGTGCATCAACCTCTCTGTACTGGTAAGTTTCCCAGCTTCCATTCATAACTTTATAGAGTAACATTAGCCTGCACAGAATGTTAAGATGACCTATTTGCCTACCGTATGGGACTTAGCAAAGAAGGAATTGATTTCCTAGCCTCTGTGTGGCTAGATGATCAACTTGCTATGTAATACCGTAGAACAATAACACTGGCTGCAGAAAGACACTCATATTCAGACCCGTATTTAGGATATGTTACAACCCTGTGCAATCATTTATTTTGTGTGCCCTGCCTACCCCCTCAAACACCAACATATCACTTCTCACCTACTCACAGCATTAACTAGCAAATATATGGTTGTGAAAACTTACGCAACAAAATGCTCTTTAATATTCAATTTTATTGAAATATTGTAACATAATTGAATAAACCATAAAAACTGAGAAATTGCAAGTTTATAAAAATATTCTGCAGAAAAATATTAGTGTGCAACAATTATTATGATACTAGCATACAACCCGTCCTAGGATGGTTGTTTTTAAGCTTTAAATAAACATTCATATATAGGTGATGTTGCCCTTCCTGTGATCCAGTGAAATTTTTAATTGAAGCAGATTGAAAGCAAATCAAGTAGATGCTCGATTTCTTTAAAGAAATATAGTAAAAACTTATGTAGTAAGAACTCATTCATGTTAGAACTAAAAATTATATGCTATTTATTTCCGTTTTTAAAAAGACCTTGCAATAAATAACATTCTGTGTAAAATATTTGTTGTTTAACATTTGTAGATTAGAGCATTTAGATAGATTCAGAGATGCCAACTACTACGGAAATAGCTCTTATACTACGGAATACAGAAAACCGTGATTTTTCTACCGAAAATTAACAGAAATTATAAATTTTTGTTTTGTTTGTTCTTGACAATCCGTCGTTCGTCTTGCTTGCAATGCACTTTGCTTGCGATGCTGCCTGCATCCGAGCGAGGCTGCTTGGATCTTAGTGCGAGCGACCAGCACTTGACGAGTGTGGCCTTGCGCTGAGTCATTCTAAGTGAAAACCCTCCCAAACAACAGTTTTTCAATAAAAACCCTCCCTTCCCAGCATGTAACATTCTGCAGGTGTTGAGCGTAGCTCGCATTGGTGGACGTGGGCGGAGTTTGGCCTGAAGCTCTTTTGTAGTGCAGCAACAGGCTCATGAATATCGTTTGGTGCAGAACGCGAGTGTCATTGCCTGGCATATCGGAGTTGTTTTTTATGCGTGCGTCGGCCATTCATGTCAGTAATTAATATTTTGAAGTTTTTTCTTGCATTGCAGAAAAGTATGCTTGGATTTCGTTCTTATGTTCAGAGCTCGCCAAAATGCATAATTACACGTCTAGTATGCATCGAAAAGTGTGTTTACGCATCGAAATTTGACCAGTATGTAAAAATATGCATCAGGAATTTTTCGCGACCCGTAGAAATACACGTTGAGAAACGTGTAAAGTACACAACATGTAAAAATATGCATCGAGAAACTTGTAAAATACACATCAACACGTAAAAACACACATCGAGAATCGCATAAAACTACACATCGAAGAATTTTACCAACGCGTAAAAATATGCGTCAGGGCAGCCTTTTTCGCCTTTCAAAAATGGAAGTGAATGAAATAAAAGATTTTTTCCGTAATCATAATTTCGTTTTCCTGCGATGTTGCCTTTGTCCAGTATTGTTGTTATACATCATTTTATTCCATAAATATTTGTATTTCACTTTGAAAATGGAGGGAAAATTTCCGAAAACGTAAATTCAACGGCGTAGAAATTTCAGTGTAATCTTCAGGCAAGAGAGTGTCACGGCTTCGAGGAATTTCTCCTTTTTCATCGCACTTTGGGTTATCCTCAAGATCGATGCATAACTGAACAGAAATTTTATGGCAAATGGTAGTGGTAAAGGATGCTTTCCACCTGAAACTTTCGAAAACGGATATTCATCTTTCAAAACTTTCGGAAACAGTAAAGATTTCTCCCGTAATCGTAATTTTATTTTTCACGCAATGTTTCTCTGCCAAATATTATTGTTAAATTTCATTTTATTTCATAAATATTTGTATTTCACCTTGAAAATGGAAGGAAATGTCTGAAAACGGAAATCGGACAAAGTAAAGATTTCTCCCATAACTGTAATTTTTTTCCCCAACGATATTCTCAACGTGTATCCTGTGTTCTTAAATATTCCCCCCAAAAAGGTTTGCATTTCAGCTTGATAAAGTTAGGAGAGTCGTAAAACAAAAGTGACAAAGCTGAAAAATTTGTAAGAATTGTTGCATGATATTCAAAAGCATTCATATTCTCCAAGTTACACTATCTTTTATCTAAAATTGTGAAAGCTATCATGCATTCATGGTCCTCAGACTGAAAGTTCTTTCAGCATGATGGATAAAATTGTCATCCAAGGGATTTGTGAAGCCTACTGTTGTAACAAGCAATTACAACAGTAGGCTTTTTGGTGATGAGCTTAATTTTTCAAATAAGTTTAAAAAAAAAAAAATCAGAAAGAGGACAGAACTGGTAATTGGAGTAAAAACAAGAATGTAATTAAGCGAAATCATTTTAAAGAAAATGAACTTTCTAAGTTCTATACATCTGTCAGAAAATTTTACGTGGAAGGATGTTCTTATATTCAGGATAAGATACTGATCCATGATGAATTCTTAAAACATGCAGAAATAGCAGATTTTTCACTTAGAGCCAGAACATCGTTTACTTCTGTATTATACAGGGTCAAGCGCTTTCCATTTATAATAACTGAAAATGAACTTGAAATACTGGAAGCGGAATTGCTTGTTATCAAGCTGACAAATTAGAGGCCGTAGCAGAACCAGATAGAATAGATGTCATTTGGTCAGAAATCTCAAAATTAAGAGGCAGTTAATGGAGCTGTTAAGTATATTGTTCTCTCAATAGTAATGTTTGTAATACTTGTAGTTCCACACTCGAATGCTGCGAGTGTGTTTTTAGTTTAGTGCAAAAATATCAAGCCCATTTCCAACCTAATTTAGGTTTAGAAACTGTAGAAGCACTTCTTATTGCAAAAATGAATATGTTCTCCTCCAGGCAAGTGTGTTATGAAAAAATATTTTCTGCTGAGGAACTCGCACCTGCAAAACAATGTACAGCCAAATCACTAAAGAAAGCTGTTTAATCAATTTTTTGTTGTGTAAAAAAAAATGCATCAGTCAGTGTATATTATTTTCCATGTGAAAAATTCAGGATATTTTTATACAGATTTTCATGTATATAAATGCGTAAGTAAGTAAAAAAATGCTAATTAAATTAATTGAGTAACAGCATGACTACACACTTGTGATGTTGATTTAGAATAAATTATCGTCTGTTAAAATTATTCTTTTTGGTATGACTACTGAAAAATGGCCAAAACTACTGAAAATATCTGAAACATGTTGGCATCTCTGTAGATTGATATTTTGCAAAATGTGCAATATAATCTGCACTAAACTTGGAAAGTTGTTTTCGTGTAAACTTACCTTAATAACTTTTTCTTTGCTCTTTCACGTTAAATTACTTTTTCTCCGACACACTTGTTATTCTCTTCATGCCTTGTTTTAGACTGTCCTATTCAATGGTTAGTTTGAAACTTCATAACAAAGCTTTTTCTACAAAATAATGCGACATCTGGTATTACAAATCGGAACTATCTAAATTCTCGACAATGTGTTATTGGGGCGACATCTGCTTTTAGATGCAATCTTGCTCACTTTGACAACTCAAGATTTCAGTTTTTATTGTACCTCACAGCGTTTAAATATATTAATATTTTGCAAAATGTATGATATAATCAGCACTGAACTTGGAAAGTTAGTTAAATTAAAAAAATAATTAAAGCATAGAAATTAATATTCAAATTGTGCTAAATTAAATTAACATACAAATGCAACTTGCCATGTTAAGATTTTATATGTAATTTAAGACTACACACTTGTGATGTTGATTTAGAATAAATTATCGTTTATTCGCAATTAAATGTTTTAAGATTTTAATTCGATTTTTGTAGATCAAATAAATAGAACTAGAGTAATTGATAATCCAATGTTTTAAATTAGCACGTGATCACCTTTGACATCTATAAGTGATCGTGTGCTATTATATAGCAGGCAATCATTCTGACATCACAAGAGCACACACAAATTGTTTGTTAAGTGATGGTGCAACAATGCAGACGTTTCTGTGATGTCAAGCGTTCCACAGAGACAGACGGATCTGGGTGTTTATATATATATATTATTGATACTGAAGTCCAATAAATAAAAAGTCTGAAGAAAAGATATATTGAAACACTGAAAAATGATCGTTAAAATAATCCTCATTAATAATGAGTTTTCCTCAGTTGTAGAAGTGGTTTTCTCCCAGCCTTTGCATTTGCACAAATGAACATATTACTTCGTATTACTTTGTCTTGTCATTTTTCTTCTGCCTTTTTACGATGTGTAGCACTGTTTAACCTTGATCATTCATCCATTTTAATTATAACTTATAATATTTATAAACTATAATTTGTTTACGTGTACCCATTTTAGCAGAAAACACATGATCACTGGAAATGTTTAAACATGACTGAGTCTTGGAAAAAACTTTAAATCAAACAACAAATAACCTCACTGTGAAAAAGTAAACAACTGGAGGTGAGCGATATTTCACTACCTACAAAGCAATAACAACTGGAGGTGAGCGATATTTCACTACCTGTGATTTGATCATGGTTATCGAAAAATCACAGGCCGTGTCTGCTACTGAAAACCTTAAGTAACAGTGATCATCCAGCAGTGTACGTTCCTCACTCTGTCATTGCTACCCAGCATGCTCTTTGTGATTTATCACAGCGCAGTGTTAATTGTAACCGAATGAATTTTGCTCCTCTTACTTGATGTCTGCTGCTGTTCTTGGACTCATGCTACCTACAGTAGATGTCAGCTGCTTACTCTTCCTGATATTTTCACAGCGTTGTTTGTCAGCTATTTTTATTTCTATACTACGTATTTTGTCGCCCTAAAACTTTGCCGCTCTGTGCAGCTGCACATGTTGCACATGCTTAAATACGGGCCTGCTCATATTCATCAAGTTGGAATGATTGCACGGCAGATAACATCATGGATGCACCAAATGATCTTGTGGCACCTAACTCACACCTACAGTCACACTATACTCTGAGTTAACCTAAGAGTGTACCACTCTAAAAGGTATGGATGAGCTGCCCCCGCTATGAAAAGTAGCTCTGGTAAAATGCTAAAACTCTCAAAGTTAAGCTTAGAAGTACAGTTTTTAAATAAAAATTTGCCTCTACCTATAACTTTTCACAACGTACATATTTTAAACATGTAATACCTCTGATATAGGGACAGCCTTGAGTGAAGCACGAAGGCAGTATTAAGGAACTGAATTAAAAACTTCTAACCATTTCTTTAATTACTTCTCATTACTAAATAACACTTTAACACTCACATACAACTAAAGAAACATGAAATTTAAAAAGACAGCTAAAAACTTAAATAATTCCCATGGTATTTAAGTTTATTATTATACATTAGAAATGCATACTTTTATATTAAAAAAAGTACTAACCCTAAGTACCAATTTCCAAATGCTTAAAAATACTAACTATTTTAAAAATTTAACGCTTTTTTAAAAAAATGCAAACAAACCTAAAACACACCTTTTGCATTCCATGTGCAGTCCTTTACTTTTGTTGGCAATTCTCATATTTGGCTAAAGTCTTTTCGCTCCCTCCTGGAGCTTCTTCAGAACCATCAAAACATCCCGAACCTTCAAGATCTCAGTAATGTCTGTCACTAACAGCCAGATGACAATGGAGCTTGCTCACCTTCTTTAGTATAGGGAGCACTTTTTTTTACGAACCAATAGTATGTTAACAACACAGCTTCAAACATATCTCGTTTTACTCTCTCGTGCTGCCCCCAAATGCAGTAGGTTCATGATTATTACAAACTTGTTTCTTTTTTTTTTTTTTTTTTCGTTATTTACTGATTCAGCAATTCTGAGTTCCCTTTCATTTTTATGCTTAGCTAATAATTTTATTTCATGAAATTTAAGAAAATTTTTATTTTTCATACAATATTGTATCAGAGCAGTTTCTTCTACTTTTTTTTTCCAATTTTTTATATGTTGATTGAGCCTGTGTTTTATTTTATTCTTGGTACTACCAATATAAAACATTTTAGGAAAAGTTCAAGAAATTGGAATCTCATATGCATCAGCACTATCTACCTTTTTTTTTTTTGTTATAGTTCCTGGTGTTCAGAGCAAAAAGCAGCAAAATTATTGCTCAGAATGCATTGCTAGTTGCTCAAAAGTTTACTTTATCAGGTAAAAATTCCATTTAAGACAAATTTTCGAAATGGCCAAAAGTGTTTTAGAAATACATTTGATATGAGAAGTTACTCCATCAATACTGCCCTGCCTTTTCAGTCACTGCCTGTCCAGCTGGGGAATATACCTAACTTGGGAAGGGGGACGGAGTGGCAGTGAAAAAAGACCTCCTAACATTTGCAACACAAACAAATTTACAATCAAGGAAACATGAATTAGGCAACTATGGGGGTGGGGAGAGAAAAGATAGGGCAAGCTTCAGTTAGGTCATAAATGAGGTGGAGAGTGAAATGTTGATTGATACCATTCTTGTGTTTCCCAGAGATGCTGTAATCAGGTTATCCTACTTTCAACAGTGGTACTCTTAGGTTGACTCAGAGTATTGCTTTCATCAGCAGAGTGGTTATGCCAACTAATAGTTCCTCTATCACATGACCAAACATTTCCTGCTGATTGATGGAAATAGAACTTCATGAATGTCATTCATTACATCATTTGTAACTGACAATTTGCTTTTGTCATCCATTGCATGCTTTGTCTTTATCATTGGATTCTGGTGTGGTGCCATTCTCAAGCAAACTTATATGCAGTGTGGTAGCATGTGATGTATAGTGATGAATCCCACCTCTGCCTAAGACTTCTGGTACACATGTGGGAAGCAGTATGGTCAACACATTGATTGTGGAGCCATTGTCAAGTGGCACATACATAGCATGTAACAATGAGTCCTGTAAGTTTCCATTTAATTTTCTTACTTCTTGTGGGTGTTCCAATTCAGTGTAGCAGTGTACAATCAGTTTCTAAAATTGTTGGTCAGTTGATGCATCACTAAAAGTTGTATTTTAGTTTTCCAGTGTACCGTTTCCTAAACTTTTGTTACCAGCTACATACAAAAACAAGTTTGTGATTTCTGTAAATAATTTGAATTTGCAGCCTTCTTATAGGTCATGCTTCTCCCCATTTTGTAAGAACTCCTTATTACTTCCAAGAGCATTTTGCATGCATCATGAAATTTGGTAATACGATGAGATTGAAAGAGTTTTTAAGATCTTTTTTTATCTTCTGGTAAATTTTAATCTTTTTCCTTTATGTTAAATGGACCAGTATGTGTAATGGGTACAACCTGATTCTAGTAGAGTTTTTCTGATTAATTTATTAAAGCCCACCAACAGAGCTGTTGTTATACTAAATTGTCATTTGATAACTGCTGTACTCGTTAGCAATATCACCATTGTTTTTACATTAAATTAACTGACCAAATGTTCTTCTTTGATGATAAGAATTTTCATTAAACTGTTCGGCACTTTAGGTTCAGTCCTATTCTCTATTCCTAATGAAGTAGATTTATCTCAAACGTTCATGCTTACGTATGTGTGGCATGCACATGTAAATAGAGTTGAGCTTCCTGATTCAAGTAACAGATATTGCCTGTGCACCATCAAAGGTCACTTTGTGCTTATGGAAATTTCATTCAGATAATTCTGATTTTCTTCTGTCATGAAAATTGAGTATTCATTTAACTTTCATTGTAGAATTGAAATGCACAATTGATGCTTTAAGCAAATTATAACTTTTGTTTACTATTTCTTTAAAGGCATATCAAATTAACTTTGCTGATTTTTTTTTGTCACATTTTAAAATTTTTCAATGCTTGCACATTTAAATTTTACACTAACATAAAAGTCCAATGTTGAACATAAAATACCAATGTTGAAATATTATATTGGCTACACAATTTGTTTTCTGTTCATATTAGGTGGAATAGCCATCCCAGGAGCTTGTGTAGGCATATTTATGGGTGGATATCTATTGAAACGCTTCCAGCTAAAACCCAAAGGTATCGAAATGCATTTTTATTTATTATTTTTTAATTGGGGGAAGGGGGGTTACATTTTTATTTGAAAAAGTACCTTTGCCAGTTTCTGTCAATGAGTGTGATGTATCTACTTGCTAAGTAACCATACAATGGCTAATTTTATTCATGACTATTATTTTCTCTACTATGTGTTTTATAAAATGTTTTCTAACTGAATATTACACAATCTGCCATGCTATGTTATGATGTAGATCATTAGTAATGTTATATGGAATTCCATATTACAATATAATCATTATGATAAGTTGTGGCCATTGAATGCTGTGACTACTATGTTATAATGAAAGCAACTGTACACTGAGTTATTTGAATTCACTCATTCATAATATTATCATGTCGAGTACATCAAATTATGTGTTATATATATCCTATTCAATAGCAAACCAGTTTACTACCTTATCTTCTGTTCTACACATATACTATACCATCAGATTCAAAGGTGAGCACTTTGTAATAAAAGAATGTCTAATATGTAAAATGCCCGTATTAGGCCATTTATTTTAACATAACATCTTAAAAGGAACTTATGGTTATACACAATTCAACCAATTATGTGAGTGCTTACAGTTGTAATAGCCAGTTGCACAATTAATCTGCTCTGTTATTCATCTGTTCTTTAAAGAACAGATAAATTGTGCAACTAGCTATAACAATTGTAAGTACTCACATAATTTGTTGAATTGTGAATAATAATAAGTTCCTTTTAAGATTTTATATTAAAAGAAAAGACCCAATAAGGGCATCTTACATATTAAATGTTCTTTTATTACAATGTGCTCACCTTGGAAACTGTCGGTGTTATAAATGTGTAGAACAGAAGATAAGGTAGTAAACTGGTACACTGAGTTACCTTTCCATTAGGAACACTCTCCATTTTACATATTTAGAGCGATAACGTAGTAACATGTGATGTCAACACCACATGCAGCTACTATAAATTGTGCACATCTATCCTCTGTACGTATCAGTAAACATTTGCCAGTGATGGAGAAACATGGTGACATAACCAATTTGACCGTGGCCAGATAGTTAAGGCCCGTAGGTGCCAGTATTTCGGAAACAACAGTACTTATTGGCTGCTCCCATACTATTGTATCAAGGTTGTACCAGGACTGGACAAACCATGCACATGCATCCAGCAGAAGGGCTCACATTGGTTAGCAGTGCATGGTTGATCCAGTGTTGTGTCTGATATCTCGGCAACAACTTGCAACAATAACCCAGTACAACAGCAGTACAGTTTGTCCTATTTCCACATGCACCATGTGTCGTATCTTGCTTTACCTCGGGTTCCACAGAGCCAGAGATTAATGAGGGTACCCATGGTGACACCCAGTCATCGCAAACAACGCCTTGCATCAGCCAAGGAACGTCTGCTATGGACCCTTGACAGATGAAAGAAGGTTGTCTGCAGTGACAGTCCCATTTCATGCTGTACCATTATGATGGCCAGATCATATGGCATAAAAAATATGAAGCCCTATTCCCTATTCGCACAGTTGGGGTTCAACAGACCAATGGAAGTGGTGTTATTGTCTGGGGAGTTTTTTCCTGGTAAGCCTTAGGTCTGTTGGTTATCATTCCCACAAACACTGATTGGTGGAAGCTACAGGGAATTGTTGGCCAGCCATCTTCATCGACATCTGCAGGAAGTTTACCTGGACCACAGTGCCATCCTTTAACAGGACAACACACTGTGACAGAGTGTGTTGTCCTGTTAAAGGATGGCACAGCTCAAGGTTCTTTAACACACAAGGTTATGCCCGTAAGACCCCCCCCTGTAAAGCTTCTCCTTCGCAGGAGTGCGGAGGAGGTCGTCTGATGACGTCAGCTGTCTTGCACTCATTTAGTGCAGGGTTAGTGCACCAAAGGTCAAAGCAGTGGCAGTCGCAAATGTCATTTGACTCTTGTTCAACGAGCTGTTTTTTTCCGCTTCTAGAATAATTTTATTGTATATATAGTAAGTGGATAGCTAAGTTTGTTTGCAAATAGTTTATTCTTTTGAAATTAAGGTGACCAGACATCTTCATTTTTTGGAGACAGTCCTCAATGCTATGTCCTCAATTTTGTAAAAACTTATTGAGGACGTCAAATGTCCTCAATTTCTTAGTTTTTGTCCACAATTTTTGAAATTTCCCCCAAAAAATTTTAAATTTGTAAAAATGTGTTAAACAAAAGACATAGAATTCAATTGAATTTACCAAATGCAACCAAATTTAGCATAAATTTCTTATTTAATTGCTAGGAAGTGGATTCATAAAGGAAAGGTATGGAACTGTTTTCCGAAGCGGATGAATTTTTCTTTGAATTAAGTTAGAAATGATGCAGTATTAATGGGAGACATGCTAAAGCATTAAACAAAGTCGTCTCGATAAATGTGGTATAACAATTTTGTTTCTGTTTTAAGTACTTCTTTTCTATTTTAACTGGATTTAACTAAAACATTTTTAGGATGGGAAATGAATCTCATCTTTCTCAGCATCCACTTCCTTGCAACTAAATAACTAATTGATGTAATTAATTTGGTTACATTTGATAGATTCCATGGAGAGTTCCACAACTTTTGTTCAGTACATTTTTCATTAAACTGTTTCTTCAAGTGAGGTTATTGGACTTGAAATATTCCTTCTCATAAAGATAACATACAGCTGTTCCATGATTTCACATAGTAATTTTCTGGCTTCAGATATCTATTCTTGTAAAGAATCATAATGCAATTTCAGTAGAAATTCAAAATGTAACTTTGTTTGCGACTGCTACCTCCTGCAAGTAAGATTTAAACTGCATCTGTAGCAATATTCTGCACGACAGTATTTTATTGCTATTTTATACTTATTTTACATGAAAATCATTCTTCCGGTTCATCATATGTTTCCCAATGAAACTGGGCTATTTATGGGACATTTCATAACATTCTTTGCTAACCTTTGGTTTTACCATAATGTGTCAGATGCTATCCTCAATTATGTCTTTATTTTGAAACGAAATTGTCCTCAATTTTGCATTGCAATTGAGGACAAATGTCATTTTGTCCTCAATTGCATTCTCAAAAATCTGGTCACCTTATTCGAGATGCCTTTGAGTTCCTGCACTGTTGCAGACTGCAAGAATAACTACAGAAATACCAAAGAATCCCCAATTACATACCACAGATTTTCGAAATGACTGAGCTCTGCAGGTTATGGAAATTACGCTGTAAACAAGGTGATACTTTTTTAAATCCAGAATCAGGGGTGTATAGATGGGGATGGGGGGGGTGTCACGGCTTCAGCAAAATCATTTTAAAGAATAGACTTTTTTTGCAGAAACTTTACATGAATAAAGAATTAGTCAGGAATTTTTGCAGCAGCTTTAAAAGGAGTATTAAAAAGAAAAGTAGTTTTTGGTTGTTGTTTTTTCAGAGATTTAAATTTATAAAAACTGGATGACGGGAAAGCAGTTATTTCATAGGGCCTAGGCCCCTTTTCATATCCATAGCAAAGGTTCCAATGAATTTATATTAGCAAGAGAATGTGAAATAAATATCAGTTCAATGAATGAAAACATTTTATCAATGAGGATAAGGTGTTATGAATTAGTTTTTTTCACGTTTCCTTTTTCTTTGCAGTTTTTTTCTTCAGAATATAATGAATTGAAAGTTGTTCTTTTCGATATATGCAGAGACCTGTGTAATTTTTTTTTTTAATTTTTATAAGAGAAAATTTTATACTACGTGCAAAACATTGTTACATTATGTTGTGTGTTTTATATTCAAAATTAAATACTTTACGTAGTTTTGCTTTATTTTAGTGCCACGATTCTTAATTGTCGCTTATTTATTTGTTTACTTATGTTCTGTATTTTTGTAAAAATCAGAAAATTTCAGTATGCACTCTCACAGAAGTTACGTGTTTTGTAGGCCTGATCACGAGGCGTTTCAAAGAGGCTGGCCTTAGTTGTCTAAAAGAATAAAAATTATATGACATGTTCAACTTTTGCGTAACTGTTCCATAGTATTTTCTACTGGTATAAAACTAGAGCAATTATTTCAATTACAATGTGCAGATTTGTGTTACATGCAGTAAAGCGCAATAATTTTGGTCTTACGCAAAATACCTGTAGATTCCAAAGAATTTTAATTATTAAAATACCTATAACTTAATTAATAACATGGAATTAAAAAAAGTAATTGAGTGCTAATAGATTTTCGCTAAAGGCTCTAGAAGAATTTTTTGCGGGGGGCTCAGAGATTTTCCGGTACACCACTGTCCAAAATGCTACTATTTGCTGAAGGTGACTATAAAAGGGATATGTAAAAATGAACTAGTGGGGTTTCCGCAGAAAAAGCATTGAGTGGATGTTCCTCCCAATCCATGGCGAACATGGAATTAAAAAAAAAAAAGTAAAAAATATTAAGAGAAACATATCGGAGGCAATGGGAAAACCTTCCTCTAAAATTCATCCGAGGCTGCAAACTTTTCATGAAAACACGTACTATGATTCGAATGAGGCACATCAATTGCAGCTGAAAGAGAAGGACATTTTTTTTCAGAAAACTCAAGGCTCTGAAGATAACTACATGAAGAAAGGATTTTTTTTTTTAATTTCTCACATTTGTTCAATGGCCCCACGAGGATTTATTCATATGAGTGGCCAAAAATATTGAAGTTGCAAATGAAAATACACCGGAGAAAACATCTCCGAAAATATTGGCAAGTGTTAATTAAAAGTATATCCACTATATTTCCAATGATTCATGATGAATGATTCATAAAATATATATTTAAAATCGCATACAGATATATTTAAAAAATATGCAGCCAAAAACGAAGGACCAAGCCATACCGGGTCCCTTGGCCAACCCAACTGAGAAATGCCAGAGTATTTTTTCATTTACAGAATTTTGCATAAGAAACCTTTAGATTTTTCTCTGAGAGCATGTTGATACTTAGTGGTAATCAAATTCGGAGACAAATAATTAGAAATTCATTTATTACAGAACTAAATATATGAAGTGATTACGCAAACGCATTGCTTCTACCAACAAACTGCCTGTATGTCAATAGAGAGCAGACAACTCTCGTGTTCACTGCTTTCTCTTGTAAGACAGGTGATGTCAGAGGGAATGTTGTGCAGGAAAGCTTACCCAGTACTCCTGTATGAGCAAACCTAGTAGTCTATTAACCTTGGCACAGGTGTGTTGTCCTGTTAAAGGATGGGCTCATGTAACTATTGAGTGGTTGAAAAAAAAAACGAATTTGCTACATTGCCTTGGCCCCCAAACTCCCCTGACTGTAACCCAATTGAACATTTGTGGGACATCCTAGGATGGGGTGTGAGAACTGCTAATCCTCCTCCACAGAATGAGTGTATACTGATGGACCTGCTGCAGTGGACGTGGGTCAGGTTATGCATGGAGGATGCTCACCTTGTAGAATCTCTTCCTAGACATCTGCAGGCCATGTTTGCACAGAAAGATGGACCAATGTGTTACTAGGTACATGTTCATAATACAAAGCTAAGTCAGTGTACATGAAACACCTGTGCAGCATTTTTTTTATTGTATAGTGGAAATGATTTCTTTTTTTGTAACTATGAAATATTGTGAATAATAACAATTTTTGTCAGAAATGGTAAAATATATGAGTGCAGACCTGCCAACTGTTACGATTTTATCGTATTTTGTACGATAAATCATGCTACAGTACCCTAATATGATTTTGCAGCCCAAAATACGATACTTTTAAATAGTCATGTTTTCCCCCTTTTCAGACAGAAGCCTTGTAGCAGAATCGTGGTGACGGGCGACGTATGTTGCAGATTTATTTTGGTCCTGCAGGCAAAAACGACATCCCTAGAACCCTAATAAACCATCTTGCAGACTCCTTATCATAGATGCAAGTTTTCCACCTTTCAAAATTTCCAAAAACGGAAAATAGGGGTGTAGT